>JAVGWX010000003.1:130487022-130922022 GCA_036924085.1 Ariolimax columbianus | reverse complement strand
CGCACTATGACTATATGTTCTCACATATTCCTGACCATTTCTGCTTCCTATTCTGTAAATGGCCACAGTACTTGTGCAATTTGTATTTGTCCTATTTGTTGAAATTTATTACGTATTTTCATTTGTGTTCGTTGTCCCTGGCTAAGGTCTTGAGAGTGTTTCATATTTCTCGTTTCGTTTCGTTTGTGGCTCTGCATCACGACCATTGTCGTTTCTGTTGTTATCAACGAGAGGTCATTGTACTAGACCTAAGATTTTAAAGTGGCCAAATGACCAATTCTCTTGCTTCATGCCTGTCCTTCCAAAACAGTAGGCTAGGTATCCATTTACGGAAGGGTGTTCGTCCGCATGTCGTTAACAGGGATTAAACCCAGTAACTGTGCCGTAAGAAGTGAATTCTCTACCACTCTGCTTCACAGATGCTGACAAATATACCTACACATAAGAAACGTAATTAATTTTTGGTGAGAATAGACCATAAACTAATGAATTTTCGACAACTGCCCCTGTAAATGTGAAATATAAAGAGATCACATAATTACCTAAACATGACATGATACGTCATTGTGTTGAAGATCTAATCTACCTAGCTATACACGACATGATACGTCATTACGTTGAAGATCTAATCTACCTAGGTATACACGACACGGTACGTTACTGTGTAAAAGATCTAATCTACCTAGCTATACACAACATGATACGTCACTATGTTGAAGATCTTCTTCTTCTTCTTCTTCGTACGCTGTCAGACGTCAACTTGAATTTGTTCGAAGAAAGCAGCTATTATCCTGAGACTGTCGATACTGCCATAGAGCTTGTCTAGTGTTGCCACTGGTGATGGCCACATGTGCTTTTCTGGTCCTCGTACGTCGGGCAATTTTGCAGCAGATGTTCAGCGGTCATTTTCCTCCCCCCCCCCCCCCCCCCCGAGCATTCGTCAGTGCCACCTATCTTCAATTTATTGAATAGATGGTACCTCAGTCTGTTGTGGCCTGTGCGGAGTCTGAAGACCACGACCTGCTTTCTTCTGTTCAGCTGGTAGTAGGCATCATTTTTTTATGTAGCCAGTGTGTTCTGTTCCCCATTTGGTCATGTAACTGGCCCTAATAAGCCTTTTGGACTCTTGGTAGGTCATACTAGAATCTGGTTGTGGTACTCTTGCAATTTCTTTTGCCAGTCTGTCTGCCTCCTCGTTGCCTTGGATGTTACAGTGGGATGGAACCCAATGTACCACTACTCTTTTTGGTGCGGACTGATGGCATGGTTGACAGAGTACTGCTCTTAAATCATTAGGTTCAGGATTTTCTGGTTTTTTGGTGCTGTGACCACGGCCAGGGCATCTGTGAACAGGACTATATGGCTTTCATTGCTTTCGCCTGTCAGCATTGCTTCTACTGCAGCCTTCATTGCCTCTGCCTCCGCTCTGAAATTGCCTGAGAATTTTCCAGTTGCCACTGACAGTGTTATTTTTCTACCATTTGGTAGGCTCAGGAATACTTTCGCCCTTCCATTCTGTGTTGTGTTTGTTATAGAACCGTCGGTGTATGCATGGGTCCAGTCCATGCTTGGGTAGTATTCCGCTATGTACCTCAGGGTTATGTCTCTTCTTTCTTTTTCAGTCTAGCTGTTATTGTTTCCAATACCTGATATATTTTCTACCACCTCCGGAATGATATGCTACTTCCATGTGGGTTTGCGTACAGTAGGGATGGGCTTTGGTGTTGTTTCGGTGTTCATAGCGTCTTCGCTCATTTTTGCTTTGGCTATTTCTGCAAAGTTTCTCCGCTTTTGTTTCCCATTTCCAAATCTATTAAGTCTCTGGTGCATTGGATGGTCTGTCAGTCTTCTAAGTTTCTCTGCTTGCTGCTGGGCTCTTCAGTCTCTTCTGTCGGTCATGGATTGCAGATTTGTAATCTTTTCAAGATCTACAATTGGCATTGACTTCATGCCTCCTGTTATAACTCCCATGGCTTGATTTTGGAGTTTGCTAATTTTATCAAAGTTTGCCTTTGCTGCTGTTGTCCATGTCGCAATGCCATATTCGAGAATTGGTATCACTCTTCCAGTGTACAGTTTCCTCAGTATTATTTCGTCTGCTCCCCAGCTTGTGCCAGCAAGTTTCCTCATGATTGTCATTCTTTGTCTGGCTCTCATTCGGTTTCTCTCGATCTGACTTTTCCATGCCATGCGTCGATCAAATGTGACTCCCAGGTAGTTTGGGTTGTCGTTTGGCCGTAGATATTTGCCGTTAAGACTTATGTTGGTTTTCTGTGGTTTATTTGAAAGCGAGAATATCGTACATGTTGTTTTTTCCTCATTTATTTTGACTAGCCATGAGTTCGCCCACTTCTCCAACGATGTTAGGGCCTACTGCATCCGATTGTTTGCTACGGTGATATTTTCTTCAGAGGTCCACATAGCCAGATCGTCTGCAAATATGGAGCTGTAGAATCTTCTTTGTATGTTCTCTGTGATGTTGTTTATATACAACAGGAAAAGTGTGGGTGACAGTACTCCCCCTTGGGGTACTCCCTGCTCCAGTGTCACCTTTTTGCTCATCTGCTCTTGTACTTGAACTCTGGCTGTTCTGTTTTCGAGGTAGTGGCTGATCCATGTGTACATTTTCCCACGAATCTCACTTCTTCGCAGCTTGACTTTAAGTCCCGCTTTCCACACCTTGTCAAATGCCATCTCTTAATCCACCCAAACCGCTACTGTGTGCGTTTTTTCCTGGTAAGCATGCTCTATTTCCTGTGCTATGAGAGTGATCTGGTCCTCAGTGGATCTGTGTTGTCTAAATCCTGCTTGCTGTGGAATTAGTATGTGTTTTGCTTCCAGGTGCCACATCAGTCTGCTGTTTATCAAACGCTGCATCAGTTTTCCTACACAGCTCAGTAGACTGATAGGCATGTATCCATTTGGATCTATTCTATCTTTCTCTTTCTTTGGTACTGGTATAAGTACAGCATCTTTCCATGCCAGCGGTACAATTTCCCTTTTCCAGCTTTGGTTTAGGACTGATAGTAACTTCCTCTTTGCTTTTTGGCACAAGCCCATCAGCCTTTCATTTATTATCCCATCTTTTCCGGGCGATTTCTTTTTCTTTAGAGTTCCCATGGCCTCTTCCATTTCGTTCATTGTTAGTTTTGCCATCATGTGCTCCTCTGGTGCCATCTTGATGTTTTCGTGGCTCTTTTGTTCTTCACTTATATCTGTATTCCTGTCTGTAGGAACATCGATGTGGTTTGCTCTGGTATAATGTTCTATAAAGGCGTTTGCTGATTTTTTCTTGTAATCATGTTCTCGCCCTGCTTGATGGTAATTTGTTTATTTGATGGAGTTTCGTCGTTCATGGCTCTGACTAAATTCCATAGTTTGTTCCCTTCTTTATCTATATTGAGGCTTTCTGTTTTGTTTTTCCAACTGTCACTTCTTATTTGGCTCAGTGTCCTTTTGTATTTCGCAGTGATGACCTTGAGGGCGATATTTGCCTCCATAGATTGCTCTCTCTCTCTCTGCGATGTCCCTAGCATTTGAGACTTCATCCTCTGCTTTTTGCAGTTCATGATTCAATTATGGCTTGTAGTTTTTCCTTGCCCCTCTTGGGATGGTTTCGATGGCTGCTTGCAGTATTGCTTTGCTTAGGCTTTCCACCAAAGGTTTCATATTGTTATTTTGTATGTTGATAGTTTCACACAGTCCATCTGTCAGCATTGCAAATCTGTCCCAGTCGGCTCGTCTATAGTTCCAACGTGGCAGCAGTTTTTATTTCCTGGGGGCCTACTTCTATATCAATTTCTAGCCTAATTGGCCTGTGGTCGCTACCTGCCAATTGGTCCAGTACCTGACGATCTATTTTGTGGTGAATATCCCCCGTGGAGAAAGGCCAAGTCTGGAGTGGGAGTGGTATGCCATGTTCTAGAATAGAAGCTAGGGCTGTCGTCAGGCCTATTGATAACATAGAGATTTGTGTCTATCTCCCATTTTCCCACGTCATCATCTCTGCTGTCTGTATCTGAATATCCCCAACTCTCCGAGTGACTGTTGAAGTTTCCAACCACTAGGCAGCTGGAGTGCTTGATTTCCATACTCATGAGCGACAGATCTTCGTTGGGTGGGCCATACAGGTTGAATATACGGGTTTTGGTTTACTTTGTCATTATGTCGACTCCTACAATTTCTGCTTGTCCCGTGTGATTTACAGATACTGCGCTACTTAGTATGCAGTTTCGTGTCAGTATCAGAACGCCACCTTTGTGACCTTCTCTATGAAGACGGAAGGTCTTGTATCCTCTGATTGAGAATCTGTGGTTTTTGTTGAGATGCGTTTCTTGGATACATGCTACGTCTATTTTATCTTCGTACAGGCGATTTGTTAGGGAAACCTTTTTGTTAAGGACTCCCTTCCCGTTCCACTGTAGTATTTTAAGGGTATGTTGAAGATCTAATCTACCTAGCTATACAATGCACGATAAGTCATTATGTTAAAGATCTAATCTACCTATCTATACACGACACGGTACGCCACTGTGTTGAAGATTTAATCTACCTAACTATACAGAACACGATACGCCACTGTGTTGAAGATCTAATCTACCTAATTATACACGATACGGTACGCCACCGTGTTGAAGATCCTCCAAGCATTACACGACACGTCATTGTGTTGAAGATCTTCATTGAACACTGATGATAGTGTGACGGTGTACATGTAGTAAAGATAACATCTCCGTGCCACAGTGTGATAATGCTAACAAATTTAGCTGTTTCATATGGGACGTACCTTTGAATGCAACAAATCGATTGGTAATGCGATACAAACAGATTATGGCAGACGGATATTAGGTTATATAAATTATCGGGTAGTTAGGCATGTTGTTGTTGTTATTAATGCCCACTATGAGTATGTTTGCTTTTTTGCGTCCGCTGAAATGGGCCTTAAGTGGTTGTTGACAGTAGTTTTTCTCACATTTTGCTGAAAGTGAACCGGAGTCTTTCAGATTGTAGTAATATGCTTGGCTTCATTTTCGTGACATCACTAATGCGAGGATCACAACGAATTCCTCCCTTCCCCCGTCCACCCCCTCCCGCCTCATTAACCATACTGCTATGACAGTCTAGGGAGAACTGCATGAAAGTCAGGTGGAAGTCTTGGTCAGTAACATTTACCTGACCCTGACTAACATTATCCTATCAGTATGTTTCTCCCGACCCTGATTAACATTATCTTGTCAATATGTTTCGCTTGACCCTGACCAACATTATCCTGTCAGTTTATTTTTACTGACCAGATGTTAGTCTCATCTTCCCAGTTAAAAAGTAAGTCCTTTGCAGAACTTCGCTTCTTACAACCGCCACCTATTTGGCTGTTATAATTTTCTTGGCAAAGTGCAGTACTGTAGTTTGTCATTACTTTCCGTACGTGAAGGAGCAAAAAAACAGCCATTTCTACCAAACTGGTCACAAGCGTTATTTTAACCGAGTGCGTTGGGACTGTGAAACGGACGCTTCTACTCTAGGCCATGCAACATCCATTCTTCCGGGCTAGGTAAGTAAATTATAAGTATATAAGTAGACAAATTATAACGACATACAGACAGATATACACGTAGGTTGGTAAACAAATATGTGTATAGACACATAAACAGAAATGCAGATCTGCAAACAAACATGCATCCAAACAATCAGACAGAACCACATAGAGATATTCACACACACATATATATAGACAGACAGACAGACTTATATATATATATATATATATATATATATATATATATATATATATATATATATATATATATATATATATACATATATATATATTAGATCAAATAGACTAGATTATATCAGATTAAATTATATTAAATTAGATTAGATTCATTATCATCATGTAGAATGTCCTTTGAAGAACGTCGCTTCCGTCATATACCGTCTGAAAAAAATTCGATCTCTTTCCAAATTTCCAGCCTGCTCCAGAGTTATGCTCAAGCATTCTTTGATATTTTGGTCCCATCGCCTTCTTGGTCTGCCTCTGCCTCTTCCTCTTTTTTTCCGTCACCATAGCTCCCATTACCGTTCTCTCAAGACAGTTGTTTCTTTTGAAGATGTCAAAGTATTTACATTTTTTATTTAAAATGGAATTTATGAGCCAGTTCTTCTCTATGCTCAGCTCTTTACGAATGTCTGCATTCGTCTCTTTTTCGGTCTATGGTATTCTGAGGACACATTTATAGCATTTCGAATCGAAGGACTCAATTCTTTTCCTTGAGACGAGCAATGGATTGTTTCATAGCCATATGCTGTCACACGAAAAGCAGAGGTTCTAAAAATGTTCTCTTCTGTTGGTTTGCAAGTATTTTGCCATAGCTTCTGCAAGTTATGTAGCATCTGCATTGCTATATCCTTCCGAGTTCTTATGAGAAGTCGCGATTTCTGTCAATTCTGGAGCATAGATACGTGAAGTTCGTGAAATGTTCTATTTCCACACCCCCAAATTTGAATTTATGTTAACTTCTTATTATCTTTGTTTTGTTTATATTTGCAAAAAGATGTTTTTTATATGAGCTGTTTCTGCTTAAGACTGCAATTAGTTGCAATAACCCATTTGCACTGTTTGATAGTATCACTGTCTCTGCGTATCTAAGCTCTGGGATCGTGTAATCGTTGATTATAAAGAAATTGTAACTTTCGATTGTCTCATTCTCTCTAACGTTCCTTATTTTGCACTGTGCATACATGGTAAATAGGTATGGGGAGAAGTTACATCCCTGTTTTACTCCCACTTATACTTCGAACCAATTTGATGTATCACCATATACTATGTCAGCAGCTTATTGTTCCTGATATAATTATTCGATCAGATGGATTAGATGGACTGGAAATAGATTATATTCGATTTGATTAAATTAGATTATAGTAGAGTTATACGGCTTTGTAATGTCCACCACGGTTATTATTGTTTCTGATGTTTGTGCCGAGTTCTAATGACGTCGTGTCCAGTTTGGCAGACACTAGATTTTTCTCGATGCGAACGCTCCTCCACGAACGGAAAGAAATGGTAACCCACTTTACTGTACACCTGCCAAGAAACCTATACACGCCAAATAAGTTGGCAGTTGTAAGAAGCAACGTTCTGCAAAGGATATACTACTTCCCTATTTTGTTGAAACAAACAAATAGCAGGTACAAAGTGTATTTATTCCAACGCAAAGGGCCAGCTAGAACTGTCGGTGCATTTGTTCATTTGCGATGGAATTGACTGGAAACACATACAAGATGTGCTGACACTGTTACTTCTTTATGAACTTAGGCACTACCGTTACTGTTCGCTCTGTGTTGTCTGCCTTGTAGAATTCATGTTTCCGGGCAAGGCTTCTGGAGTAAAACGTAAGTCAAAATCTGAAGCTAATGAACCTAATGCAATCTGAAGGTGACTTCATCGCTATTCTTCCATCATCATCATCGCGTGTCTGCCTGAAAACTTCAGATCTGGACTCGGCTAACTATGAGGATGAAATCGTGCCCTGGAACAACGGAGAAGACTGCCAGTACCAGCAAGGCAGAATGGAACCCATATAGCATGGCGAGATATTCAGAAGGACATGGTCATCCACTGCAAGATGTTCTATTTCCAGCAGTCTTAACCAAGATGGATGAGCGAGGTTGACGACCACTGCATGTCTCCTTCACTTAAATTAATGTGCAGCGCAAATCAGAGAATCAGACACACCTGACAAACTCCATACACACGTACGGACATGAGGCACGAGAAAGCTGAAGTCTCCAGTACTCTGAACATCCATCATTCTCACTTGACAAAATCATTCTGTTGTCGAGATACATACAAGACAGACGGCATTGGGGACCAAGAAATTTGGACAGGAAAAACCTAAATATGGTGGGCTGTAAGTGAAGGTCAGATCACGGTTTTACATTCTTTTGGAGTGGCCGCTGTGGCAAGGAAAGGCGTGAGGCTGTTGTTTGGTTGACCATAAGATCTCTCCTCGTTCACCAGCTTGTGAAACCCTCAGAGGGCTTCAGTAATCGTCGTATATCTCTTCTAATTCTTCTGGGGAACAAGACAGCTGCAACTACGATCAGCGTCTATGCTCCTATAATGATCAACTCATAACATGTTAAGGAAAAGTTCTGTGGGGATCTGAAATTCATCATCGTTATAGTTCCGAGATCCGACAACTGTATCACTCTTGGCGACTGCAGAGCTAGAGTGTGGACCGACCATCTGATTTGGGAGAGGACAGTTTGCATATATGAAATGAGGAAAAGTAACAGCAACAGGCTTAGCTTGCTGAGCTCGTGTACAACACACGATCTGTCTATCACAGACACGGTGTATGGTCAGCCCACCTCTCAAAGACAATCATTGATGCATCGTCATTCTTAGCAGTCGCATCTCATCGACTGTGCCATCATTACCAGAAGTAGCGACATTAACGATTTGTGGGCGTCAAGGGTTTTGTGTGGTGCTGAATGCTGAATTTACCATTTGTTGAATGCGTTGAATTTAACATCTACATAGAGATCATTAAACACCATCTGGATCAGAGAGCTATGAAGAGGATGGAGAGCACACTACATACACTCTTGACTTTCAAACTCCACTTGCAAGTATTGACGCCACTAATGTTAATTGCGTCAGAACATGGGAATAAGAGTGCATACGTTGCTGTGTAGATGTGTCTGTGGTTGTGTATGTGGTTGTGTCTGTGGGTGTGTCTGTGGGTGATGTGAGAATGCACGTGTGAGTGTATATGTGCATGTTTGTAGGCAGCCATCCGTTATTTTCAAATGGCATTGAGATGTCCCTGGGCTCTATACGATTGTGTTGATTGGAGGTTGTCAAGCAGGTAAGTCAGATAGGTAGATCGAGGGTGGATATGTTGAGCAGTTTGGCCATGCTTGTTAAATACGTGTGTTCGTCGCGTATGGTCGAAATTAAATACATTTGAAATCAAGCGCTAGAAATATCTCAGAAACACATTACGATTCATGGAACGAAAGTCTGCACTCTTCTTTGCTACTTATTTTTTTTAGTGTAAAATACAATGTGCCACATTTGATTACTGCTATTGCACCTGTAATCTCGCCACATTTGACAGTTTTAATACGGCACTTGCACTTTTAGACTCGCCACATTTGACAGTTTAATTACGGCCCGTGCACTTTTAGATTCGCCACATTTGACAGTTTGATTACGGCACTTGCACTTTTAAACTCCACATATTTGACAATTTGATTACGTCACCTGTACTTTTGGACTGGCCACATTTGACAGTTTGATTACGGCACTTGCACTTTTAAACTCGACACGTCTGACAATTTGATTACGTCACCTGCACTTTTAGACTCGCCAGATTTAACAGTTTGGACATGACATCTACACTTTTAGACTCGCACTATTTGACATATTGATTACGTCATCTGCACTCTTAGACTCGCCACATTTAACAGTTTGGATATAACATCTACACTTTTAGACTCGCACTATTTGACAGTTTGATTACGTCACCTACATTTTAGACTAGCCACATTTAACAGTTTGGATATGACACTTTTAGGAAAGCACATCTGATAGTTTTAATAGTTATTTTTCTTTCCACATGTGCCGTGTAGCGTCGTGGGAAGCTTGAGTCGTCTATCCTGCGCCAAGTGCGTTGCGTCGGTCAATGTGAGCCGTTGTCGTTGCACAATCACTCTAATGTCATCTATCCACCTACCTCGTGGCCGCCCCCTTGCCCTGTAGCCAGATCTACCAGCATTTAAAGCCATCAGTCGCAGATGATGAGGGTGCATTCTCATGAGATGACCAAATCAACTTATTTTCTGCCTGGAAATGTATTCGACACAAGACTTAGTGCCGACCATACTTCGAATGTCGTCATTCCGCATTCTGTCTCTTCTGCTAACACCGATGACTTTCCTCAAACACTTCATTTCACAAGTCGAAATTCTGCTCTAGCACGCCCTTGACAGAGGCCATGTTTGGCACTGGTAGCACAAAATCGGCATAAATATACTGTTTATCAGCTGTTGCTTTGTTGCAAAACTAATGCTCGGGTGTCTAACCTATGGGGACAGCTGATAAGTCACCGCAGATGCTTTCTCGCAACTTGTCTCGATTTCCCTGTCGATTCTACCGTCTGCCGAAAAAATACTGCCCAAATACTTGAACTCGTGGACCTGTTGTAGAGCAATATCATTTAGACTTATCTTGAGTTCTACTGATCATCATAGTTTCTGTTTTGTTCTCTCTAATTCGCATTTTGTATTTAGCACAGGTAGTTGCTGTAACACTAGTTTTAATACGATAGGAAATTATGGGTCCAACCAAAATTGATAAACAAAATTAAAGCCAGATATATCATACATTTTGGTCCCAAGACAATAGCAAAAATATCACAACATCAACAGATGGACAGATAAAATCCCGAAAGATTATACCATGAAGGCATGAAATAAAAGGGGTTGGATATCACACTTAAGACTAATCTTCGATGTGGAGATATATTTGAACTGAACTGAACTAATCTTCAACCCTTCTATTACAGTCGTTATTTGGTCTGAGCCCTCATTCCCTGCCCTGTTTTAATACAGAAAAAAAAAAAATTAGTTTGAACCATATTTTCCATCCACTGTTAAATAGTTTTTTAAAAGTTATCTTGTGTAAGTCAATACATGAAGCATTTGATTATACAGAACACAATGTTTCACAGGTATACGGTAACGCCGAGAGTGAGTGGCACATTGAACAGGGCCCTGACTTATTACGTTAAGTGTTACAGCAAGTGTTACAGTAATTGTTACAGAAAGTGTTACAGCAAGTGTTACAGTAATTGTTACAGTAATTGTTACAGAAAGTGTTACAGCAAGTGTTACAGTAATTGTTACAGAAAGTTTTACAGAAAGTGTTACAGTAATTGTTACAGAAAGTGTTACAGCAAGTGTTACAGTAAATGTTACAGAAAGTGTTACAGTAAGTGTTACAGTAATTGTTACAGAAAGTGTTACAGCAAGTGTTACAGTAAATGTTACAGAAAGTGTTACAGTAAGTGTTACAGTAATTGTTACAGAAAGTGTTACAGCAAGTGTTACATAAAGTGTTACAGTAATTGTTACAGCAGCCGCTGCTGTCGGAGGTGACATGTTAGAGACTCCGTTGCACGACGCATCAGTGTTTTTGTGTTGTTTTTTTATACATCAAATAATCGAGTTTCTTCTTCCCGACCTTCTCTTTCCTAACAACGGGCCATATATATATATATATATATACTGCTTGTTTGAGCGAGAAAGACTAACGTCTGGTCAGGCAAAATATACTGATCAGTCATGTTAGTCAGGGTCAGGCAAAACATACTGGACAAGACCCTCACCTCGGCTTCCTTTGTAGTCCTCTCTGGAAAGGTGGCTGTTTGCATGGCAGCCTGGCTAATGAAGTGACGTGATCCCCGCAGTAGTGAGTGACATGCTGATGAAGCCAAGTATAGCACAGCCGCCTGGAGGATCCCGGTTCACATACATCAGCACGCTCGGGATGTAAAGAAAGCTTCTGCAACACTTTACGTCCTTATAGGGCGCGAGAAGTACACTGCATTGCACACAGTGTTAAAACTTTGGTCTTGACACGCTCCAGTGTATCCAACTGCAACTGGGAATCTAATTTACCCTTAGTGAAGTAACATTAATGAGGAAAAAAATATAATGGTCAAACCCACCCCCACCCCCTTTACATCAATTCCAAAACCCGGAGACAGTGCAATGGACTCTAAATCTTCTTCCCAACAACAGAATCAACTGTGGGACCGCTTGCACTCTTCCCCTTACCTTAAAGTTGCCATCGTTTTGCAGCGTGATTACAAGTATGCGTTGTACATTAAAAATTACAACAAAATGTTGGAGCTCCAAAGACAAGTGGACGCTCAGTATTTTGACTACACGTGACGTTATCAGGTATTTCTTGTCATAACTCTCAATCTAATCGATACTGTTTAATCACGAAGAACATGATGATTGTAGAGGGAGGCTATACCTGGTAATGTCGTTCGGAATGAAGTTTTGGAATCTGAATTGACCGAGCCATCAATACTATTTGTGTGGTGCCAGTACTATTTGTGTGATGCGAGTACTAGTTGTGTGGAGGGACTACTATTTGTGTGGAGGGACTACTATTTGTGTGGTGCGAGTACTATTTGTGTGGAGGGACTACTATTTGTGTGGTGCGA
Organism: Ariolimax columbianus; assembly: GCA_036924085.1. Taxonomy (NCBI): domain Eukaryota; kingdom Metazoa; phylum Mollusca; class Gastropoda; order Stylommatophora; family Arionidae; genus Ariolimax; species Ariolimax columbianus. Next base: position 130,909,777 of record JAVGWX010000003.1, on the reverse strand, counting down.
GTACTATTTGTGTGGCGTGAGTACTATTTGTGTGGCAGGAGTACTATTGGGGAGGCAGGAGTACTATTGGGAAGGCAGGAGTAGTATTTGTGTGGCATGAGTACTATTTGTGTGGCGCGAGTACTATTTGTGTGGTGCGAGTACTATTTGTGTGGCAGTAGTACTATTTGTGTTTGGTGCGAGTACTATTTGTGTGGAGGGAGTACTATTTGTGTGGCGCGAGTACTATTTGTGTGGCAGGAATAGTATTTGTGTGGCAGGAGTACTATTGGGGAGGCAGGAGTACTTTCTTTGAGGATAGAGTACTATTTGTGTGTTAGAAGTACTTTACCTGAGGTCGGAAGTACTTTACGTGTGGTGAGAGTACTATTTATATGTTGTGAGTACTTTCTGTTAGGTGGAACTTCTATTTGTGTGATGGTAGTACTCCAAGTGAGGTGGGAGTACTATCTGTGGGGACGGAGTACTAATTGTGCTGAGGGAGTAATTTTTGTGAGGTGGGAGAACTTTATGTAAGGTGGAAGTTCTATTTGTGTGGTGAGAGTGCTTTTCATTAGGTTGAAGTGCTATTTGTGTAGTTGGAATACTTCGTGAGGTAAGAGTACTAATGGTGTGATGGGAGGTATATTTATCGTCTATGTCGCATTATATTTACCTGTATGTAAAATAACCTTTTACAACTAGGTAGACAGAAGCGTGCATGACAGGGGAGCAATCTCATTGCCTATACCCCAAGCGACAAACTCTCTAGCCGGTATCCGCACTCGACTAGTGACGTTTACCATTGAAAATACAAATCGAACTACTGTTGCAGCTTTTATTATCACTGCTAGCTAATAAAGAGCTAATAAATGCCGCTTGTCCATGAAGTGTCCTCTAACTGAATAGGGAATGTTTTTTTTCTATCCCCATAGACAAAAATCCTTGACTCTACCGGAGTTTCGAACCAGGTCATCGAAGGTGAAGAGACCATTATGATAGAGTATTGGCAATACGATTCTCGCGCAACTATAAAAACAAATTAAAAAATACACAAAACCGATTTCTGGTGTGAAGTCTTCCCTACTAGATAGCAGAGACGACTTTATAACTGAAAATGTCCTCTTTGTGAACGGTCTCTCTAACTGTACTAAAGTCTGCCACTCTCCACTGTTTCTAACTTGCAAACGTGATTGGTTAAGAGCTGTTAATGCATCGATTATTGGGTTCGATCTATCGACTTGAGCACATGTTATAAACATCTGCACATGTACACATTGCGCAAAGTCATTACATAATCTGTTCTCTTCAAGGTTGTTGCTCTGGACAACAGTTTGCGTATCGATTGCGCAATAGTTCAGAAAATGATCTGACAATGATGATTTGAGTTACACATTTAGGACAAGTACGCCTCCACATATCAAACATCTACTTAGCTGGTGTGGCTGAGTTACATACACACATAATGCCAGGATATCGTTATGGGCTAGTACCATTATATCAAACCATTCATATGAAACCGTCAATGTTTCCTGTTGTGTAGTGCCCTCGAGAGTATGCTAACTTTTTTGTGTGCCGCAAAAAGAGCGTCAAGTGGCGTGTTGCAGTAGCTTTCTTCATTTCCCGAGCGTGCTGATGAAGGTGGACTTGAGTACTCCAGGCTGTTGTGCTATGTTTGGCTTCATGTGTGTGACGCTCACTACTGCAGGCATAATATCGATCTACATCTCGTTAACCAGACTGCCTTGAACACATCCTGATTCCAGTGAACTCTATATGAAAGAGGTGTGGTCTTGGACAGTATAATGCACCTGACCATATCGATACGTCCTGGTCAGTATGTTGTGTCTGGCCCTAACTAGTAGTCGTGGTCAATAAGTTGTGCCTGACCCTGACGAGTAGTCGTGGTCAGTATGTTGTTCTAAGTTCCATTAATGTTTAAGTTCCATTAACAGCCACTGAGGGATGTTCAAAAACATGTTTATTGTAAAAGGTCTAGCTATACAGGTGGCCGTGTGATATACTTGGTACATAAAGTCGGATCAATCAATCAATCAATCAATCAATCAATCTGTTTCTAAGAATAACTACCACCGCGGCGGTTTATTCTGTTGTCGATGTCAATCTTGAGGATGTATAGGACCCCTGTCTCTGCAGTTTCCAAGCACTGTATAAACTAGATGTTCCTTTTTACACCTGATAGGATTAAACAAAAACCATGCCTTAGCGAGGTTATGTTATGAACACAGGTGCCGGTGGTACGAAGACTGATATCCAAACTACTCGGCCAGCCTGAGCAGGCCCCATCTCTTATGGGAGCAGGTTGTAGCTAGGAGGGGAATTTCCTGCTTAGCGGGGGAGGTTCGAGCAGCTTATTACTCCACTATGGAGGCTGGTTAACTGATGTGCGAATCCATTTTAATAGACTCAAACACTAGAGCAAAGTAGACCCGCAACCTGTTAGGTGCCATCTATGCTGCACTTAACAAACCATCTAACAATGGCCGGTGTTTTGCCACGTCACACAGCTCTCTGTGAGGCAGTGGGCCTATTCTTGTCCGTGTCATTCACATAGACCCCGGCAAACCACTCGAGCAATGTATACTCACTGCCATTGATACCACCAATGCAAGTGCTTCGGTGCATGTTTTATATATGGGCCATCTGCTGATGTGATGGTATTCTTTAAATGATGCGAGAAAGTAAAAGAAGACGGGGAAAAAAAGAACATATACTGCACACTATCCTGCGGCAAGCGACCTTAATTCCTTAGCCAAAATATCCCCCAATGTCAACATAAGACGTATGGAGGGTTTATTTCCAATTGTAAACCTCGCAGTTTCTTCTGTGCTCTTATCGTCATCTACATTTTCGATACTGATCCTTAATGAAAGAAACGTGGATCATTGGATAATGTATACTTTTTTCAAACTTACCAATTCTATTTCTGATTTTAAGTCTGAAGTGGCATTCTTCTTCACTGTATACTTTTCTGTATAACATGCGTATATGGTGGAACGTGGCCCAAATAGCGAGTAAAGAATAGTAACACTGTCCCTTATAAGGCGTGTCGTAAGAGATAACTAAGGAAGATTGACCGTAGGGCTGTATACCCCAAACTATCATGTCCCAACAACTGAAATGCTTCCGAACAGGTCAACACTTGTTGATTTGGATTTAATTTGTTGAAGACATACTTCACAGAAAACTGAAAATAGTTTAACTGACTTATATATCATCATCATCATAGACGTCTCAGTTTCTATAGATCATGCGCGTGCGCCATGTGAGTTTTGTCCAGCTCTGTCTCCTGAATTTCGATACGGTCTGCTATGGCTGTAATGGCCAATCCGCGAGTGAGTCTCTGCCACTAATTGTACAACCAGGCTGGCTTGCCTGGCTGTTCCTTGCTCTCTTCAGTCTTTCTTTTTTCTCTGCAGCCAGAAGGCCTCTACGAGCGTTAGCAGTCACTATGCACCCTTCAACTGACTGTCTCCAGATAGCTCGATCAATGAGCATTTTTTTCTCAGTCCTCGGATGGAAGGTCGCGTGATTTCATGTCCCTGTTGCATACGTCCTTGAATCGCATGAAACTCCCATGGCTAGCCATCCGTAAAAAATGTCCATTGGCAGCTTTTCATCTACCATGCGATAAACATGTCCTAACCACCTTAGACGTCGTTGGCTCAACATGTAGTACATGCTGTGAGTGTTTGCCCTAGGTAAAATCGCATTATGTGCCACTCTCTCTGGCCATTCAATCCCCAATATACGCCGTAGACACCTATGTGAACGGTGTTTAGCCGCCGTTCCTGTTTAGTGTAAGTGCTCTAAGTCTCGCTCCCATACATGAGAGTGCCATGAATGCAGGTCTGATAGATCTGAACCTTGGTGTATTGAGACAGCGCAGTGTTCTCCCCGATTCTCTTCGTCAGGTGGGCCACGATGGTGCTTGCCCTGCCAAACCTATTGTCTATCTCCTTCTCTAGCAAGTGCGTGTTTCTTATGTAAGACCCCAAATAAGAGGACCATCGATTTGATGCCATGGATGTGACCTTGGGTGTTTCCAGGATACATTATGTTGCACCTTGCCCTTGAAGAAAATATTCGTGATACATAGGCCTTGTTGAGTGCAGAGCTCCAGCAACCTCTAACCATTGTCATTTATCCTGCAAATACCATATGTCTAAGCAGGTGGGACATGCTATGTGGTCCCCACCTACTCTAGCATTAAAGTAGAGGGATGAGTGCTTCTTCCCTGGGGCTGTTCTGTCTAAGCGACCGGTTGGGCTAGATGCTGACTAAAAATAAAGGGGCGCGGTCAAACACAAGGTGGCCAGGAGAGCGTAAGAAGTGGAGGGGAATGCGCCGGATAGGACTATGGTGGCCAAATATGGAAACGGCCAAATAGTGATCCAGATGAGAGAACAAAGAGAAGGTGATATACACCGGGAGGGCGTGAGATAAATATAGGAGAGAGGGGGGGGGGCAAGAACTGATAGAAGAAATGGGGGGGGGGGCAAAGGAAACCAATTGATGGGGGTCAGTATGAGGTTTTAAGAAAAGGTACGGCAGGTATTAATGCCATGCGGTTGGAGACAGCCCATGCTGGAGATAAGTCTATTCTCAAGGGCGAATCGATAACGATCGTCAGAGAAGCAAGAAACTAGACCAGAGACACTAACGTCAGTCTTACCCCGGTGCTCGAGACTATTGAAGTGGCTGGCAATTGGAGAACCAGTGCGGTTGTAGATATCGTTAAGGTGTTGGCGGAAACGCTCCCGCAGTTCCATACCAGTTTCCCCAATGTATGTCATACCACACTGGCGGCAAGTGATAGAATAGATGAGGTTACGGGAATTGCATGTGAATCCCTCTTTGATGAAGAATTCTGCTTTAGGAAAGGTGATGAGAAAATGACATGAGGGCAGGTAACACAGCCACGTGTTTTTTGAACGGCCTGGTGCCTGGAAGGCTATGGGGGCTGGTGTGTAGGCGACTTCTGACCAGCAAGTCTCTCAGGTTTCTGTCCCATTTGTAGGCGACAAGGGTAGGATCGGGAAAAACTATACGAGTGGCAGGATTAGAGTGAAGAATAGGGAGATGGCAGAATAGGATATCTCGGACAGAGGTGCAATGAGGGTGATAAGTTAGAACAAGTTTAAAAGGAATCTTTATCCACCTGTATCCATGCTTTCTCGCTCCATCACCTTTCCTAAAGCAGAATTCTTCATCAAAGAGGGATTCACATGCAATTCTCGTTACCTCATCTATTTTATCATCTGCCGCCAGTGTGGTATGACATACATTGGGGAAATTGGTATGGAACTGCGGGAGCATTTCCGCGAACACCTCAACGATATCCGCAAAGGAATCCAAAGGAATGCAATGCATGACAATTTGGCACCAGCTCAGTTGTAGGAGCTGCGGGAATAATTTCTGCAACTTTGATACCATCCACCTTAGATGCTACTACTACGGATTTTTTGAATGGGTTTATACTCGTAGACCTACCCTCTCCCGAGGTTTCCACAAGGCAGTGGAGTCGTTGCACGCAGACGCTAGTTACTCGAGACATCCGATGATACTCTCATCGACACAGGACTAACCAGCTCTCCCTGACGCTTGTGGGCTTAAAATAATTCTCCTAGGCGAACTGCCTGAACAGGCTAACGAACTTCGCCTACCTGGGTTTAGAGTCAGTTTGCGTTCTCTGAGATTGGCTGCCAAACAAGACTAATACGCCCAATCTGCCCGCCCAGTTATACCGCCGGGTACTCGGTCCCGACCAACAGCAGGCTCTGTAAGAAACAAGGGGCCCCTCATGAAGGTGCTGCTGGGGACAGAATAATGAAGGAGAGGCCATTGGCAAGGAAACTCATGACGGCAAGCCAAACAGTGAATTCAGCTGCGATCTGTACACCTGGAAAGCAGTGGCTATAACATAAGCTTCACTTTCCTTTAACGAGCGGGACGGCCAGCCTAGATCTTGCTACTGTCCTCCTGCCCAATTTATATATAGAAACCTGTTAATGTGGGCGTTGTTTTTAGTAGAAAACAATGCATATAAAACAGAACAATCAGGTTAATTATGCTATGTTTCTGCTTAGAGCATTTATGCGCTCGTGTGCAGAAGGCTTCTATGCACTGCATTTTAAATGATGTTGTTGCTAATATTCAAGCTTGTTTAGTCGCATTTTACCACATGATGCAGTGGTGCTATTCTTCCGTCCCAGGGAAGGGCCTCCAGGATCCACAACATACTTGGCCACGTTACTCGGTTAAAATACTAAACACAATTTAACCAATTTCTATGTGACTATTAAAAGCATCACTGCAACCACGTGTACTGTAAATCTGTAAGGATAGTAACTTAACATTCGCTTAGGTAACAGTCAAAAATACTTTAAAACCAACATAAGTAACACTTTTAAAACATAGCCAGAGATACATTCTCGGTTAAAAATAAGACATACAGTTTTTTTATGATTGTGAAGTGTATCTTAATCTTCATACGTAGCCATTGGTAGTCGGCAAAATGTATTTAGTTTATTGATCTACTCATGTGCTCCAATATTACTGGTATCTGCTGTTGTTTTTTTAAAAATAAATTGTGAACAGTAAAGGACAAAGCACACACCCCTGTCACAGTTACGTGGCAATTAAAAAAATATATGTATTTCTATCGCTAGTTCTAATTATATTACGTAATCATACGGTACATCGCTATCACACTATCTAGAAGACGTTCTCCTATTCCGTAATTCTCTAAAATTGCCCAAATTAAAACTCTATTTACTCTGCTTGTATCACGAAGCATTCTCTTGATCAATAAATGGAATGTGTAAATGTTTGTCATATTCTACTATTGTTTTTAAGCAATCATGATGTCACTATTAAGGGAAATTAAATGTACCGTCTTAGTTACTCATACACGCCAAATAGAGGAATATCTGAGTGTACTGTAATATACGTAGACTAAAAATGGCGAACTACAGAGAGGTGGGCATGAGGCTAGGTATCATATCGGGGAAAATAATTTACTATAGAATCCACCACTGAAGAACCCCGCAAAGTGCTTTAGTGCATGCTTCATAAAGTGTGCGTGTATCACATACACATTCATGCACATACACACCTTTATATAAATTCAAAATCTGGAATTGGTCAATTATAAGCTACGTCTATGGCTTATGTTTCTATTTTGACCATTGAATCCATTCAGAAGCAATTTGTAGACACAATTTTATAAACAATAGTTTACGAGATAAATTGCACTTAACATTTACAGTTAAGTCTCTTATTTTGAACATTGTTTTTAAAGATTTTGACGGTCAGCCCAACTATGAATTTGGTTTTAAAAGATTTAGACGTTCTTGTCTTACCATGTGAATACAACATGGCACCAAAATGGTATTCAAAGCTACTGTAATCCTGGTGTTCACTCAGGCACATTTTGTGCCCTATGCCAGGTAGACAAATGTTGTCTAAACTCATCTCTGTCCTTTTGCCATTAAGCACCATGCCGGACCAAGGTCCTGTCGAAGGCAATCTGTACATTTCATTGGTGGGCATCCGGGGCGACGATTATAGGTGTAGAGTAAGGATACACATACTGATCGGACAATGTTATCAGTGTCAGAATAAACATACTGATCGGACAATGTTATCAGTGTCAGGATAAACATACTGATCGGACAATGTTATCAGTGTCAGGATAAACATACTGATCGGACAATGTTATCAGTGTCAGGATAAACATACTGATCGGACAATGTTATCAGTGTCAGGATAAACATACTGATCGAATAATGTTATCAGTGTCAGGATAAACATACTGATCGGACAATATTATCAGTGTCAGGAGAAATATACTGATCGGAAAATGTTATCAGTGTCAGGAGAAATATACTGACCAAGACTCCTACCTCAGTTAAACGCAGTTCTCATAGGCTAGCTAAGGAGGTGAGAGATCGACTTGATCCCCGTTGCACCGAGCAACACATAGATAAAGCCAAGCATAGCACAACTGCCTGGAGGACTCCAGTCCACCTATATCAGCACACTCGGGATATGAGAAAAGCTACTGCAACACGCCACCTAACAACATTTTCAGAGCGCACAAAAAGTAACATCGTCATTGGTTTCAAGAACAGCAACAACAAAAGAAGGCGATAGCCAGTCTCATGGCGGCAATATATTTTTTAAAGAATTAAACGAAAAGCCTCTTGAATGAAAACATGTTTTTGAAATTAGATGAAGACCCCAAAACGCTGTTAATGATTCGCTAAAACGTTGTCGAAAGAAACACCCCGGACATACTTAGGTTAGGCAATTGATTAAATACAAGTCACTAATCCAACCAAGCGTGTATAATAGTCATCCTAACTAATTAAAAAAATGTAACACATGGTGTTTACTGACCCTTTCCATGTTAAAAAATCAATGCAGATCGAAAAAACGCTGATCGGTTCATTGATCTTGATTGAATCACTGGAACTGTAGCAATAGTTCATTCTGTGATTTTCTCATTCGAACATTTAGCTTGGTTAATTGGATGAATACCGGCTCGATATGAAAGAAAACTCACGCAAGGACAATCCCTTATCTTGTTAATGGGTGAATAACAGCCTGAAAAACAGTGGAGTAGGCACTGAAACACTGAGGATGTGAATAAGAAGTTGGACAGGTAATTTGACTTTTTGGGAGAGGTGTAGAAGAAAACAACGGAATAGAAAATATTGATTTGTTGAAGGTGTAGCGAACTATGAATGATGGCCCGGTAAAGTCGTTTACTAATTAGACGATCTATTTTGCCTCTCAGATCCTTGGTCAATGATTTGAAAAGAGTTTAACGACCATCACACAATATGGCGTTATTGAGGGCCGCAACAAAAACCTATCCACTTTCGCTTCTCATAGGTAATTCGTTGTACGGTGCATGAACTCTGGTTCATGATTCGATGGCCATTTTCACCCTCTTCGCAATGTCAAGTTGTCTTTAGTCAGTCTCTATTTAGCTTTCTTTCTGTATCTACAGCATGACGATTCTAGTGACATCGTCAAGTTCTATTCCTAGAACATGGTTAAATTCTATTCCTAGAACATGGTTAAGTTCTATTTTTAGAATATGGTTAAGTTCTATTCCTAGAACATGGTTAAGTTCTATTCCTAGAACATGGTCAAGTTCTATTTCTAGAACAGGTCAAGTTCTATTCCTACAAACATGGTTAAGTTCTATTCCTAGAACAGGTCAAGTTCTATTCCAAGAACATGGTCAAGTTCTATTCCTAGAACATGGTCAAGTTCTATTTCTAGAACAGGTCAAGTTCTATTCCTACAAACATGGTTAAGTTCTATTCCTAGAACAGGTCAAGTTCTATTCCAAGAACATGGTCAAGTTCTATTCCTAGAACATGGTTAAGTTCTATTCCTACAAACATGGTCAAGTTCTATTCCTAGAACAGGTCAAGTTCTATTCCTAGAACAGGTAGGTCAAGTTCTATTCCTAGAACAGGTCAAGTTCTATTCCTAGAACATGGTCAAGTTCAATTCCTAGAACAGGTCAAGTTCTATTCCTAGAACGGGTCAAGTTCTATTCCTAGAACATGGTCAAGTTCTATTCCTAGAACATGGTCAATCCAATTGCAGCGTTGACCTTCCATGATTGTGTTCGTTCATGTCTTCTTGGTTGCTCCGGGGAAACAATTACTACTGTATTTGTTTAGCTTGGTGTTTTGTCAGTTCTGCAAAAACTTCACAACGAAGTTTGAGCAGGCTGTTTGCATTGTTTATTCTGATTTACGTGTCTTTGCCTGTTTCTCCGTCTGGTATAATTATACTTCCCATGCAATGTTATAAAGAAACTTTGAGGCAAATTATAACAAAAATGAATGTAAATATTTTTCATTATACATTTATAAACTTTCACGTGATAAAATAAGGTTATTGCAACCTGAACCGAGTGTGGTGCATACTGGTGTGTCCATGCTCAGTATTACAATCTAGTGTTGTCGTGGTCAGCTAACTGCTCTTCGGAGAGAAGAAATGTGAAATTGGTAGCAAGTCGATAAAGTGGGCACACAAGTAAACCTCCCCTCCGCTGGGTGCAAACCGGGTAACTATGACTGTGAGGTCATAGGCTAGCGAGGCCTTGGCCCGCCTGGAGAGATAAGTTCTTCCACGTCAGGCTCGTGGCTTGGAGAGGCGATGGAAATCGCCAACCGACAACAGCCCAGAACACACCCATGATGAAACAACCAGAATGTACCATATCTGCTCTTTCGAACCTCAGGTTATCCATGACCGAGCCTGCCATCCAACACCAGGGCCCAGGTGACAACTGTGCAACTGTTGATACCATCAAACTTAGAAAGCACAACTTGGCCGCAGGAACATGAAATGTTAGAACACTGAAAATCCAAGAGATGACAAACTAGATGGATAAATACCGATGGAATGACCTCGGCATATGCGAGACTCGTTGGAAAAACTTCGGAGCGTAAACGACAGAGAACAGTCACACATTTTATTACAGTAGCAGAGAATTCAAACATTTCTATGGATTGGGGATGCTGTTTCTTGGCAAACGCTGCTCCATGTGTGTTGGGTTTCCCACTAAGATCTGGCCGAGTTATCAGCTTACGATTCATGGTAACGTCTTTTAACATTACCGTGATACAGTGTTACGCATCTTCAGCAGATTATGATGTGAAATAGATAAAGTCTACGAGGAGCTTGAGGATAATGTAAATGAAACACTAAAGAAAAACATCCTGGTTGTACAAGGGTACTGGATCGACACTGTGAAGACACTGAAGAAAGAGGAAGCTACTGGATTGAATAATATTTCGGAAAAGCTCATACAGGTGGATGGGAGTGCAATAATTGACATCTTGACATACATCTACAACAGAATACAGCAGACGGGAAATGCACTGTCACCTTATCAAAATGTATGGTCCTGACGATAGCTAAGTGAGGAGACCTAAATCTTTGTCAAAACTATAGAGTGATCAGCTTCATTTGTCAGTCTTCTTGGGGACGGCGTAGGCTAATGGTTAAGTGACACGGCTCACAACCAGAAGGAGTTTGGTTTGACCCCCATCACAGCACCGGCCGTTACACCGGGGAAGCAAACCCTTAGAAAATGCAGGAGGAAGCAGGCCCTTTATAAAATGTAGGCTAAAGGCGGATGCCATCGGCCGATAGGCGCAAAAAAAGTCACAGTGCAACGCACACCGCTTTGAGGATTTGAAAAATAAGGCGAACGCAAAAAAAATAAAAATAAAAGTCTTGCTCAGAATAATTATCGACAGGCTGGAATCTTATATCGAGAAAATCATTGCCCAAGTACAGACGTTTGATAGAGTCTGGCATGATGCTCTATGGGCAACAATGAAGATATATAACATCAACAGTAACATTGTAGTAGTTAGCGAGAATCAAAATGATAAAGCATCAAGGGCAGTCTTTGTGGATGGACAAATGGGTGAATGGTTTCGCACAACCGTCGGCGTAAGACAAGAATGTATACTCTTCCCGGCACTCTTAAACATATCCTAGAAATAGTTATGAGGCTTCTTCTTCTTCTTCTTCGAACGCTGGATACAGCGATGTACGTTGCACTTGTTTCGTTAAGCCTGTGGCCCAGTGCATCCGATTTCAACAGGCGTTTCTGTAGGGATGCCCTCTTTAGTCTTTGGCTGTCCCCAGCCTATCTGCAAGGAAGCAGTTGTTTTTGGTCAGAGTTGTCTCTCTTAGGGAAGTTGTTTTGCAGGACTATCGAGTCTTCCCCACTCGTGTCTATAGGGTGTGGCAATGATATGATATGATGGACTTTGCACTAGTTTGTACTATCCCGGAAGAGAGGCAGTCCAGTGTGTCTGTGTCCCAGGATCGTCACGTCCTGCCAGAAACGTAGCATGTGCATGTGAGTGAGGTATCTCTTTGCTCCTTTTATTTTCTCGGCTCATCTGCAGTGATGGCACGCCTAGCATTCACCGCCACCTGGGAGGTTGTCACAATAGAGCAGAGGTGCAATGTCCGCTGGACTGCATCTCTTCTGCGTCCATTGGGATGACTGATAGCAGAAAGAGGTAAAGAAAAAACCAAAAATAGCACAGACAACATCAGCGCTTGCACGATTGAAACCAATATGGAAAGATAAATGACTCTCGCTCGACATAAAGGTAAGACTAATGCGCTCTTTGGTTATCTCGATATTTCTCTGAGGCGCAAAACATGAACCATTACAGTAGAGCTTCAGAGAAGAATGTATGCCATGATGAGATATTTTAGAAGACTCCTAAATATCACCTACAAATACCGTTTCACAAATGATGAAGTGCGAAGAAAAATCGAGAATGCAAGTGGACTTTACGACGACCAGCTCAGCCCGATCAAAAGATAAAGCTGATTTGATTTAGCCACATGCCGAGGTCCAAGAGCCCTGTAAATACGATGATACAAAGCACCGTACAATGCACGCGAAGGCAGCGACATCCTAGAAAACGATGGGAAGATAACATCCATGAATGAATTAACCTGCAATCCGACGAGGCGCAAGAAGCAGCCACAGACAGAAGATTGGCTCAGGATTGTGGAGGTGTCAGTAGGGGGGTACCCCAACGATACCAAGTGGTCAGGGTGAAGAACTGAACTGAACCTAGTATCTATTTCAGTTTCTGTTACCCACATAGTTCTCATAGACACCTATGGTGTTAGTTTGGGTTTAACAAACAACTAAGACGATTGTCAGTCGTTGCGCTTTACTTATTAACAGTAATGTTAAACAATAATGACCAAGTCCCCAGAAGCTGTAGAGTGGGAAGCATCTATCAGAGAAGCTCTTTCATTCTCCACTTTGTTAATTCAGAACTGTCTATTCGTCCCTCGAATCTTCAGTAGCATATAGAAGCCTTCTGCGTGGGTTCACTCTGCAGTTTGGAGATATTTAGCTTCTTAACACATCTCCGGTCCAGATGAAGTCACATCTCCTCGATATAATGATTGAAATTTAACACAATGAGCCTATGATCTGTCCAGCCCTCTGCACCACACATAGCCTCTGTAGCTAGCACATCATGGCTGTACCTCTTACTGGTAGGGACATACTCAAGAATACGCTCCTGCTTAGCATGCACGTTGACTTGTTGCCACTGGGCAGAGGCTCAATAGAAGAAGTCAAATGCTGTACTGTCCCACTTGCCCGTTCCATGTACCCACGTTTTCTTCCACGCCCAGGGTTGATGGTCGACCCCCACTCTGGCAATAGAGAACAAGGATACCGATCTTATCTGACTGAGGGGATGACAGTGTTAAACTCTACGTAAAATATATCCATGATTTTATCAGGATTAGTCATTGTCTGGTCAGAGGCGCTGATTAGTATAGCAATGATCCTCTGTCGCCATGAGCGTTGGGGAGTTATGAACCGGCCTTTGGTGCCCTGTGGCTGCCAAACAAGCTCACGGACTAGATAAAACCTGACGGAGAGTTGGACACAAGCCTCACGCATTTCTTTGATGTCACCACCACCCCAGAAGAACGTCTAGCACCCCACATCATCTGTGACCCTCTCCCTGTAAACTTGTTTCGCATTGTGCAACCCCATCCATCTTGTGGCAAGTTAGTTTTCTGTCCACCTGTGCCATCCCCATTTCTGGTCAATGTACCTTAGACGCTGTCCAGTTGTGCGTACGTTAAAGACTTCATTCGATACAATTTCCCGGTTAACTGAACTGTCTGGCCGTTAACAAGATTTAAGCGAGTAAGGTTTTAGTTGTAGTCAACCACATTATCTCGCCTTTAGCTACCATTGGTCCAGTGGCAAGACGTAGTCGAGACTACTGGATGTATAAGAGGATGAAGATCTTACCTCATAGTTTATTCACGAAACCCTATTTCATGTACAGGTCACCTGCAAGGCAGTGGGAGTATGGTTTTCAACAACAACAAAAACAACAACAACACACACACACACACACATACACAGACACACATGTATATATATATATATATATATATATATATATATACACACACACACATATACATGCATATATGCTCTACACGCATGCATACACACCATATACACATGCATGCATATCATTCAAACATGCATATATGCCCTTCAAACATGCATACATACCCAATATACATACGATAGATACAGCCCTACACATATTCTACATGCATACCCTACACAGATACCATCTAAGCATACATTACCCACGGACATACCCTACAAATATATCCAACTCACATACCCTACATATACACCCTGTATACATACCCTGCACATAACTCCACACTCATATCATAAATAAATACAGTACATACATATCCTAAATAAATTCACTACATACACACCCTACATACATATCCTACATAAATGCACTATTTAAATTTTCTACATTATACTCTATAAATATACCTACATACATACCCAAATACGTACTCTACAAACATACCCTACATCTATACCTTATATGAACACCAGGGATCAAGACGCTGAGCAGCGCATGAGCTGCAGTGGTCAGCGACCCATAGCTGACTGCTAGCGTCAGGGTCAGAGAACCAGAGCTGCCAAGACCCTTCTACACCTCCACGGGGTGATCCTGGATAACAGGCTGCAGCAGGGCAGACTGGCTAAAGAGAAGGGATCGAAGAGGGAATGCTAACCCGGTACTCAAAAAATGCTAGTTGAAGTCGGATGTGTTGGACTGAAATGTGCAAATATCGCAGTCAAGCTGTAAACTACGACACAACGCATTCCGTTCTCTGGACTACATTCTGCTACTTAAGCCCTTTCGGGGTTTGGTAGCGGGAGATTGAGATCGAACGCAGAAGAAGAAGTAGAAGATATGAACACCAAACATAATTACCTACAAACATACACTACATACATACCTACACACATTCATATGCACATATATAAACATACCCATTTACACATACATAATTACACATACCCATATACACATACACAGACAATACAAAAAGTCGCATACACATATACACATACACACACATATACATATAGACATACACATATGCACATACACACTGACACATATAGACATACACATATTTTACACATGTTCACAGATATAAACATACACATCCACATACAAATACACACATAAACACATTTACACACACATACACATAATGTATACATACACAAACAAACTCACACATTTACATACCATAAGTATACACAGACGTACACAGACATTCATACACGTATGCATACGTACCCTTATACATATTTACACATACACACATACATTTAATTATATACATACACACGTACACACAAACATACACCTACATACACACATACACACACACACTCACAATACGTTTCACACAATATCATACACACATATTTACACACATAACATGCATGAACACACATACTTTTACTCACATGTTTACACAAACACAACACCATGTACTCACCGATATGCACACTTACACACATTCACTATAGTGCACAAACATTCATGCACGTTCACAAGAACACAAAATGACACAACATGTATCATGTTTAGTATCCAGCATTAACTGCCGATTTATTTATGAAGGTCAGATTATCAAGTAGCGAGCTAGAGTTTGTCCCCAAAAGGTATTACTGTCAGTAAACAATGCAGCAAATGAGGCATGTGGTTATTAAACATCTACATGGTGTGACAACATCTCGGATTTTCAACAACTATTTGTTGAGACAAGGTCTTGGGTTTTCATAACACAAGTCGTGGCACAGAGTCGTAGATCTTCAACCCAAAAATATTCTAACAAGGTCTTAGATCTGCAACACAAAAATGTTGAAATAAGGTCTCGGGTGTTTAACACAAGAAATGTTGAGACCAGTTCTTGGGCACCAACAATTAAATTAGAAGACAAGGTCTTTGATTTTAAATTCTTAAATGCGGAGACAAGATCTTGGGTTTCAATACCTACATATTGAGACACAATCTCAGCTTTTTAAAACTTGAATTTTGAGATCAAATCTCAGGTTGTCTACACCTGAATGTTGAGATAAAATCTCAGGTTTTCCACATCTGAATGTTGAGATAAAATCTCAGGTTTTCCACATCTGAATGTTGAGATAAGATCTCAAGGCTTTTAAGACCTGAATGTTGTGATACAACGTCCATCTTTTAACACCATAGCACGGAGTTGAGGAGTCGGTTTCTTAACACCTTTAAAAGAAGACTGTACAGACAGGGTACAGCAGGAGAAAGAAAATGCTTGGCAGAAATATGGGCAGGTACTGAGTGAGCTACGTTCAACATTTCCCAAAGATTTATACAGATTAATTCGAGCCTGCGTTTGAGATATGAACATTATAGTTGTTATATAGTGGTCAATGACAAAGAGGCGCAACCATTTTATGAACCTGAGAGGATAAGAGACAGATGGAAGTACCAAGAGCACAAGCAGGTGACGGGATATAATATGTGCAACATCAATCATAGGTACAAATTCCGAAACATATTGCGCATACCGACAGATTGATACTCTAGCAAGAAGTCAGAGAGGCAATTAGAAGAAGTCCTAACTACTAGACCCCAGGCGTAGACAACATATCAACATATGCCATACACGCTTGTCCCAATGTAGGGGCAAGATCGCTTATTAAGATCTTTAATCAGGCGTGGATTGAAGTTAAGGTCCCTGGTGATTGTCAAAGAGCGTGGTGATACCTATTTGAAATAAACAAAGGCAGCAAGAAGGATTGCAGCTCTTATAAGGGCATATCCCTACTTATCCACGTTGGAAAAATATTCCGACGTATCTGTGAGCAACAAGTTCGAGTTATTGTTGAGTCGCTGCTCAGTACTTCACAATCAGGCTTCCGGAAAAGCCGGGGTTGTACGGATGCTATATTTACGACCAGACAGAGCGGAAAAAACATGTAATACAATCAGGAACTACACGTGGCCTTCACTGATCAAGAAAAGGGTCCTGACTGGGTAAACCGATGTAGGCTAGACGAGGTAATGGGGAAAATATGGTGTGGAAGGTCAACTTCTGGAGGGCGTGCGCGCCTTGTATGTAAACAGCGAGGTGCAAAACGAACGAATGCGGCTAACATAAATTGGTTTCCAATGCTGAGTGGTGTACGACAGGGGTGTGGTCTTTCTCCACTTGTATTCAAAATTTACATAGATCAAATTGCATAGTAGGCTAAACCTCGGGAAGCTTCCCTCAATGGAATGTTGTTTGCTGATGATCGCATCATCTTTTACCAGAATGGAGAAGGCCTACAACACCACCAAACCTATTTCCATTTCGCTTGTAACGAATATTCCATGAAGATCAACACAGGCAAGACAGATACTGTGTTGATTTCACGTAAACAATTGCAGAGAAGTTTATACATCAGTGACATTGGTATCAAGCAAGTACGAGTACGAGAGTTCAAATACCTAGGTAGTATGTTCACTGATGACGGTAGAGTGGACATATAATTCAGAAGGGAAACACTGTCCACTATCAAATTGCACCAATTTTAAAACACCCTAGAGCGCTTCTTTCAACTTACAGAAGGCTGATAAATACTATATTTATTCCTAGATTGTGTTACCAATGCAAATCGTGGTCCTTGCTAGCATTCCATAAGAGTAATATCCAGAGTTGTGAGATGCGCTGTGTGAGAGGTGCAGCTGGAAAGATAATCCGTGACCGAATTTGCAACACCACGCTGGGGCAGATAGTGGGGACAAACCCAGTTAGTGCCCACATTGACTCTCAACAAACCCAGTTAGTGCCCACATTGACTCTCAACAAACCCAGTTAGTGCCCACATTGACTCTCAACAAATCAAATGGTTTGGTCATTTAGTCAGAATGCATTATGACAGCCTAAATCAAGAGCATATCATGTGCAGATCTGTGGTTCACGAACAAGAGACAGATGACGACGTCGATAGATTGAGGGTGTCTTTGACATTTTCTAGAAGTTAAATCTAAGGATAGCACAAACTTCACACTTGCTTCACGCATCCCACCTTTCTGCGACGCCGTATAGCATGAGCAGTAGGACAGAAGAAGAAGAAAAACAGTTAATGGTGAGACAAGGTCAATGTTTTTCATGAGGTCTCAAAACCTGCTGACAGACTTGTTACTCTTTTTTCAGGTCAGGTCATCCCGTAACCGGTGAGGTCGTTGGGGCACACATGAAGACATCCTCACAACTCCATGCCATCACTCTCTGTCAGATGCCGCTGCCGGTGACTCTTCTGGTCGGAGACTCTTCTGGTCGGAGACTGGTCCATTCTTTTATGTTGTCCTCCCATCTCTTTTTAGGCCGGCCTCTTCGTCGTCTTCCATGCACCTTCCAGTGGAGGATTGTCTTTGCAAGACCATTTGATCTAGATATGTGACCGTACCAAATGAGTTTCCTTCTTTTGACAGTTGCCAAGAGATCTTCGAAAGGCCCTATTGCTGTTGTAATTCTATATCGTATTTCCTCGTTTGTAACTCGATCTTTGTACGTGACGTTTAAAGGTTTTCGGAAACATCTCATCTCCAAGGCCTGCATCCTTCGTTGAAGGTCAGCTGTAACTGTCCATGTCTCACACGCATAGAGGAATATTGACAGGACCAGTGTACTCATTAATCTGATTTTCGTGCTTAGTGCTAACCGTTTATCTTGCCAGTTATTTTTAAGCCGTGCAAGCGCCGCTATTGTCTGTGCTATTCTGGCCAACACTTCACATTTTGATCCTTCATCACTAAACTCAGATGTTAGGATAGATACATGGGCAGACTGAAAGGCAGATGGACGGAGTGACTGATCGACTAACTGGTAGATAAACAGGCTGATAAATGGGCGAAATGAAAGATGGATGGACGAACGGACAGATGGATGAACTGAGAGGTGGATGAATGGAACAACTGACAGATGGAAGAACTGACAGATGAACGAACTGACAGGTGGATGAATGGATGAACTGACAGATGAACGAACTGACAGGTGGATGAATGGATGAACTGATAGATGAACGAACTGAAAGATGAACTGGCTGAAAGTTGGATGGATTCAAAGAAGAACAGACTGAGAGATAAACGGATTGACAGATGAACGGACTAACATATGGACCGACTAATAGATGGACGGACTAACAGATTGACGGACTGACAGATAGACAGACTGGCAGATAAATAGACTCAGAGAGGAACTCGCTGACAGATAGAGCGACATATACACAATCATCCTGACAGATTGGCGGACAGACAGACAATCACACAGACATGCAGTCATATATACAAACATACATGACAACATACAATCAGACAAACAGATATGTTATAAATGGACAGACGGGCGGATGAATATATTTCATAGTTAGAAAGAGAAGTAAACAGATTGACAGATATAATTGCAAACATGCAGACATATTTACGGATAAATAGACAGAAAGAAAGACAGACAGACAGATATACATACGAAGAGACAGACAGACAGACAAACAGACAGACAAACAGACAGACAGACAGACAGATAGATAGATATATAGATAAATATATATATATATATATATATATATATATAGATAGATAGATAGATAGATATATAGATAGATAGATAGATAGATAGATAGATAGATAGATAGATAGATAGATAAATAGATATATAGATAGACAAACAGATAGACAGACAGACAGACAGGTAGATAGATATATAGATAGATAGATAGATAGATAGATAGATAGATAGATAGATAGATAGATAGATAGATAGATAGATAGATAGATAGATAGATAGATAGATAGATAGATAGATAGATAGATAGATAGATGGATGGATGGGTGGGTGGGTGTGTGGGTGGATGGAGGGATAGATAGTTAGATAGATAGATAGATAGATAGATAGATAGATAGATATATAGATAGACAAACAGATAGACAGACAGACAGACAGACAGGTAGATAGATAGATAGATAGATAGATAGATAGATAGATAGATAGATAGATAGATAGATGCCTACAGTTATCAGCAATGAGGGAAAAAATGAACGGCCTAATGTAGACGAAAACCAGACGTAGAATGAGAAGGCAAAGTGAACATCGTTAGTGGCAAGGGAGACAACTTAACAGGCCAGCAAGTGTTTCCAGATATCAGAATCTCTTCACAAACAGGTTAGAGTGCCATTCTTGGCGTTTGGCGTGAACGAGAGAGAGACAGACAGAAAGAGAGAGAGTGTGTGTTAGTAGAGATAGTAGGAGAGGAGAGAGAGAGATAAACTGTAAAAGGGAAGTTAAACGGGAAAAAGTGACCGATAGATAGATAGATAGATAGATAGATAGATAGATAGATAGATAGATAGATAGATAGATTAGATAGATAGATTGATAGATAGATAGATAGATCGATAGATAGATAGATAGATAGATAGATAGATATAAACTGTAAGAGGGAACTGAAATGTGAGGGAGAGAGAGGCAAAAAGAGGTAGTTAAAGGAGAGAGAGAATGAAAGGAGGCAACAGCATGTGCGTATGAAAGGGACATAGAGTGTATCAACGTTATATGTGTGCGGTGAGAGAGATAGAGAAAACGTTGGAGCCAGTGAAAGATGAAGAGAACGTGTCAGAGTGACAGAGATGCACCAACAGAATGAACGAGTGATGTACAAGGTGACAGAGAAATGTGAAAGTCAGCTGACATGTCTTCATTGGATCTCGGTGTTTTTCAGTGGGTTAGCCATCGAATCTTGTTTAGTAATGGCCTTGATACTCCTGTCTGACCTTTCACATCGTGTTATCTTAGTTGTCATGGCTACCGTCACATGCTCTTATTTTTATTCTCATGGTCCAGAATTGTTCTTTTATCTCTCTATCTGTCGCTCTCTAACACTCTATCTTTGACTGGTCATATCCTAGGTGCATGCTCTTATTTTTGTTCTCAGGATCCAGAATTATTCTGTTATCTCTCCATCTCTAGCTCTCTAACACTATTTATGACTCGTCATATCCTGGGTGCAGCATCCTTAGTTACAGCCTCTCCCATTCTCTTTCTCTCTCTTTCTCTCTCTTTCGTTTCCTTTTTGTGACTTATCCTATCCTGGTTACAGTACTCACATTATAGGCACTCTATCTAGCTCTCTCTCACCCTATCTCTCTAACTGTTGTTCGCCTCATTCTGATTGCAGTATTCACATTGTTTTCTCTCTCTCTCGGTGACTCTCTTTTTGCACATTCTTCCTCCAAGACTCATCACATCCTGATTGCAACATTCACATTCTGTTCTCTCTCTCTCTCTCTCTCTCTCTCTCTCTCTCCCTCACTACCCCGTGACTTGCCACACTCTGATTGCAGTATTCACAATATGTGCTCTCTCTTTCTCTCTCTCTCTCTATCTTTATGTGGCTATTCACTCCCTCTCTCTCCCGCCACGAATATTAACATCCTGATTGCAGTATTCACAATATGTGCTCTCTCTTGCACTCTCTCTCCCTTCCTCTCTCCACGACTCGCCACATCGTGATGCAACATTTACATTATGTTCTCTCTGTATCCGCCTATACTTCATATTTTTATATATTAATTAATTCCTGCCATATTCTGATACTAACCGTAGCACAGTCATATCATGAGATATATCTCAGCCACTCCAGTCATATTCTATGATTTATCACAGCCACTTTAGTCATCTTTAAATAAACACATACGTCACTCCAGTTACATTCATATATCTTTCTCAGCCACTTCAGTCATATTATGATATCTATCTCAGTCATTATGTTCATGTTCTGATCTCTGCCTCAGTACGCCTAGTATGTTATATCTGTAACCGTGACTGCACGCCTAATCTTATAATATTTGGTTGCCATTCTTTCTGAAAGTATTGTTAGGACGAGTTGAGTTGTTTACCCATCAGGACCGGTGCTCGCAGGTGGGCGTTCGATGCTATTCTTGTACCAAGTGTGTTACATCGGTCGCTGTAAGCTCACGTTGTTGAAGGAATACTTACATGTCATCTATCCACCTACCACCTGATTTTTCTCATTTCCTGCAGACAATACTTCCTCTGTTATATACGTTCAGTGTGAGTTGATTATTCAGCATTTTCGTGAGATGACAGACTCATGGCATTTTCTGTCCTGAATAGAAACTCATTTAGCACAAAGGGTAGTTCTTATCATAATTTTGATGAGCCTTTCAATCTCTTATGGTGAAGACAGATTTAATTTCACAAGTCGATGTTTTCCTCTGTTGGGCATTTCTATCTCTTCTGGTGACATCGATAACCTTGCTTAGACATGCCATTTCACAAGTCCATGTTTTTCTTTCTTGGACCTTGAATAAGAACCTGGTCTGACGGTAGGCACAAAACTAAACACTGTTTACCCAGCAAGTGATATTCTAGCGTTTACGAAATAATGACAATTAATAAGTCGCGGCCGAAGCTTTCTGACAGAGTCTGTCTAATTCTCTATCAATGTCTCCATCTTAAAAAAAATGCTTCCCAGATATTTGAGTTCTCGGTAGGCGTGTTCGAAACTATGTATATATATATATTTAGTAGGCCAAGTGTTTTGCTGTTTCTCATTTCTACTGTCTTTGATGTGATCATTTTCGCATTTTATCTTTTACAAGTTGTGACAGAAACGTTCATATGATTGTGACGTGTATCTTAATCTTCATACGTAGCCATTGGTAGTCGGCAAAACGTATTTCGTTTATTGATCCACTGATGGTGCTCCAATATTACTGGCGTCTGCTGTTATTTAAAACAAAAAAAAATTGTGAAGAGTAATGGGGAAAGCACACACCCCTGTCACAGTTCCCCTGGGGATTTAAAAAATATATGCATTTCTATAGCTGGTTCTAATTATATTTCGCAATCATACGGTACATCGCTATCACACTATCTAGAAGCCGTTCTCATATTCCGTAGTTCTCAAAAATTGTCAAAATTATATATCCATTTACTCTGCTTGTGTCAAGAAGCATTCTCTTGATCAATAAATGGTATGTTTAAATGTTTATCCCATTCTACTATTCTTTCGTTGCATTGACTTAAACTGAACTAGGCATCAGTGCAGTCCCCACCCTTACGGAATACCAGCTGATTTTTGCTCAACGGAGGCTTGATAGCTGATTTTCATTCTCTTTTTGCGAAGGAAGGCTAATGTTTAGTCAAGTAAAAAAATATTTATCAGACATGTTAGTCAGGATCAGGCAAAACATGCTGGACAAGACCCTCACCTTGGCTTCCTATTAGCTCTTCCTGGAAAGGGGCTGTTTTCATGGCAGCATGGCTAACAATGTGAGAGATCGACGTGATCCCCATAGTAGTGAAAGATACGCAGATGAAGCCAAGCGTAGCACAACCGCCTAGAGGATCTCGGTCCACCTTCATCAGCTCGGGATGGGAGGAAAGCAACGACAACCCGCCACTTAACATTCTTTTTAGGGCGCACAAAAAGAGTAATCCAACTCACTCTAGGTATTCAACAACAACGCATACTTTTTTCAATTTATTTTTAAATACATTTTTTTCCAGTAGAACTAATTAACGATATGTCTCAGCATATATCACAGTTTCATTCAGTGCATTTTGGTTTCCAGATTGGTACTATTGTAACTTGATGCCAATCGTTTCGTACTGTTCTGTCCCGCTATGATTTTGTAAAGATTCATTCTAGCTCCTTCAGTATTGTTTTTTTACAAGTCTGAATTGTGTCAGTTGTTATGCCTTCCTCACTTGATAACTTATTTGTAGAGTTGTTTTTGCCATAGCACTTAAAATTTCTGCAATCAATATATCAAGTTCCAGATTATTTGCGTTTCTTGTGATAATTACTGATGGTCTCTGGGTGCTTGGGGTTGAAATGGTCTTCTAAGTGCTCTTTCCATGCTTCCTTATATGTTCGTTAAATATTGGAGATCCATTTGTGTCGCTAATGATGGAATTCGATATAATGCTCTCAAATTTTACTCTCATGGTTTTGATACTTTAAAAAAAATTATTCGCAAACGAATGTTAGTTGTCCATCATATTTTAGCAATGTTATTATCATCCAATTAGTATTTCGTCTCGCAATTCGGAAAGAAATATAATCTTTTCGCTTCTTTGACGTCAATCAAATTTCTTTTTAGTTTGGATCGTTTCTCAAACTTCTACCTTTCTCATTCCTGTGTGTTTTCTATATCTGTCATTTCAAAAACCGTTTTCATTTCATGACATATGTCATCCGTGATAGGCTCTTTCCGTAATGTTTGTAGCACTTTGGTGGGGCTGGCTTCTGGGAGCGCACGAACCTAGCACAGGTACATACAGACGCACACATACATTCAAGCACTGGTTTATGCGTCTTAATATCGACTAGTTTACTGTCTGGGGTGGAATAGGCGCGCCTCCGCCAGTAGAAACTAGTGAGGCAAACACACACACAACAACAACAAAATTACAGATGTTCGGGATTATTTTTTAGTCAGTTACATTTTTGTTGTTTTTGTTTTTATTTTGAAAAGATAATCAAATTAAGTTGCAACTAATACCGTGAACTGATATGATTTTTCGATGTTGGATGAAGGTGCTTGTAATCAATAGACCATTCTCAGTATATATATTTATCCGTTCTTCCCAACTGATTAATCTGTGATACATGTAGTCCTCGTGGAACATCTATTCTTTTACTCTGTATCTTCAAAATATGCTTTCATTATCTGATCATCCTACTAGTTCATTCTGTTTCAACATCTGACAGACAAGTAATATTTCTTTTCATCCTCATTGGTGCTGTCAATGTGTGGTGCAGTTAGTGTTGTTGTTTTCTCAGTATCAAGTGTCTATATTAGTCTTACTCTGTTGTGTCCTGTTTTCACAATAAACTTTGCTTGCTCTGGATATACAAGAAATCATACAACGTGTTTCTATCGCTCTATCTCCCTCTCTCTGTCTATCTTTCTTTCCGTCTTATTTCTCTCTCTCTCTCTCTCTCTTTCTCTCTGTCTCTCTCTCACTCTCTCTCCCTTTCTCTATCGAGCTGTGTATTTATGTATCTTGATCTTTCTTGTGTTTCGACACGGCTTCCTAACAGTAAATAGTCTTCAAGGACCTATTTCGTGTTCAGTCGTTTTCTTCGAATATCTGTTAGTCCAAGAAGGCTGTACTTTTTTTGGGTCTCCATACTATGTATCCTTTCCGATACATTTTGTGTTTACTAACATTTTATGTCGCTTTCTTAGCTACGTGTCTTTTTCATGACCATTTAACGTTGCAATTCCGTGAACCTTTGACACACTTTTGCTTACGTTTCTTTATTGGTATCACAGCCGCTGCATCGTGTCGGTTTGCTAGATAGTCCTAGGTAGTGGATAAACTGGGTGGAGTCCAACCCACCCCAGCTGTGTATGGCGGTTTTAAAATGTTATATCAGTGCCACTACTTATAAATAAAGGAATGACGAATAATGTAACAGACATTCAGTGACAAATGAAGGAAAATGATACCGAATTAATCACATTCTTTACTTGCTCGGGGTCCACCATTATCTCAAGGGACGTAAATGGCCCCCAGCCGAAGAGTGCTGCAATTCATTCAATGAGACATCTACAAAATATTGTTCAGCTAGATGCTTCATTGACCTTATCTGCGAGGTCGTGCAATGACATTTTCCATATGCCTCGGGCACTAACAGAAACAAGGGGAGGTTATAAAGAGGACATAACAATCTCCGGCACTTCTGCTCTGGCACATGAAATAGAAGACGAAATCGTTATATACGGGCGAAAGATTATACACTTTTGCTACCTACTCTACATTAAGATACATGAATGAACCTATTCGCTTCTTCTTCTGATTCACATGCAAACGAGATATCCACAAATGTGTTCATGTTACATGTAGTGGGTATTGTTGCTATGTTATTCTCGAAGACCGGAATAGGCCACCGAACATAGCAGGCTTATTTGCATGTGAATGGTGATGCTCGCAATGCGATCGTCAATCATAACGGGTTATGCTGCACTGTTAATCACAACTAACAAAATATTTCTAGTGTGACAGTGGGCATTTTTGTTTTATTTTACGCACATAGCCTTTGGAAACAAAACGTATTGAATATAACGTCATCGCTGAAAAGAATACACAGTGGCAGAGAAGGATCATCGAAGAAGGCTCTACCATCATACGATTTCTAGTGATCTACATGCACAGATGCTGACATAAATTATAATCGGGTTATCGAATCAGTGTATCTAATGGGGAGACTACATTTAGATGAAAGATTAAACGCATTTGTTAAATATGTTACATTTTTATGAGTGGATGAAGTTAAGAGAATGTAATTTTTATGAATAATTCAATGTATTTGGTAGAGTCAGCATGCTCAGAGAAACGAATAAATGTAAATATTATTTATGTTGAATTCAGATGAAACCATAAACGTATAGATTATGTATGTTCTATCAAGGTGAAACAATTAACGGATGTGCCATGTATGTTATTTTCAGATGAAACAATAAACAGATGTGCTGTGTATGTTACATCAAGATGAAACAATACACGGATGTGTTATGTATGTTATATCAAGATGAATCCTTAAACGGAAGCGTTAAAGCTGCTACTTGCAGATACACAATTTCGTGTATAACATAAGATCTGGTGTGCTCAGTTATGTTAGAAATCGACTTTGCGACATCCAGGCAGACCCGTAGGTACTGTATACTTTAGTAAATGGTGAATGGTATGGATATTAATGGTTCCCGTAGATCGCTATTTCTACACTTTCTTGTCTTGTTCTATCACCTCCTATAATTCTACCATCGGACCACAGAAACATTAATATAGTGTGCTAATTATATTTTAAAGTGTTGTTTATTATTAATTTGTTGTTTAAGTTTGCTCCCTTTTGTATGTGGCAACACTGTCTGAACTCCCTACCAAGAAAATGACTCAGTGGTGGTCACTTGATCTGATGCGTGTACTAAGTTAATAGGTTATAAATTTAACTAATTTAGTAATAAAGCTGTGTGAAAGTGGAAGCTTTGTCTTACTTCATGACTAAACGTCTCCACCTTAAATGTTTTTATTGTTTAAATGTGTTTAGTTAAAAGGGAGTAAAACATCTAAAGACAGGGGTTAATTGCATCAAAAGACAGCCAAAATGTAGGTCACCTAAAGGCAGTAATAGAATACCCTGGAGTGAAGATTCCATTTCCTTACCACCCAACCCTGGAAATTAAGTTGGACCACGGAGACACGGTCTACGGAGCACGTTCCACGACGGAAATGATGCGCCGTTCATCTATCTGAAAGAGCGAATAGACGAACTGAATGACCTCACTCGAACACCGATCTCGCACATTTTCACAAATCGGTTTCACATCCATCATATCTTTCTATGTTGAAAAAGGAACGTGAAAAATTAAGACGATGCTAAAAGCCAATTGTCTGTAAATTTCCATAATATAAATATTAGATTTGTTGGATGAATTTATCACATGTTTTGCAAATGTATACATCCGTACTCTTTTCTTCTCGCCTCTCTATCCAGTGAATTATTTGATTGTTCTGTTAAGAATAGACGTCACTGCACTCAGGGCAAACCCAAATGCGCTCGTTCCCTCTCAGCAAATTTCAAAAAGGGTGGATACTGATGGCTCTTGTAGCTTACAGGCTGCCGCCACTCGCGCTCTGTCCTCTCATGCGCCCCTCTTTGATAGACCCACGCATAATTATAAAATCTTGCAATGATAACATTGCTGGTTCATCGACTGCAGTGTTTTCATCCAAAAGACAAGTCGTTTTACTTCAACATTTCAACTCTATCCATTGCCAATGTCTCCACTGCGGGTGCCCTGAGTCCAGGATGCCAGTTTTCTTTTTCATTCCCAAAAAATCCAGCATGGCCAGGGCAGTAGATCCACACAAGTTTCTAGAGGTTTGATACGATATGTCCACTATCCACTTTTAACACAGTTAGCCCCTTCTAAAACAAGTCAGAGACGAGTACATCCCTTATTAAAGAGGTCCCAGATAGCCAGCTCAGAGACAAAGTCAATGCTCTGACCTGTATTATGACCCTGCCTCTAGCTCTAGCAGAGAAGCCCACAATCGGCCTTCTTAATATATACGACAAATCCTGCGATATACACAACAGCATCAGAATCCTGGACATTTTCTCTTTTAAGTTCTTTAATCTTGAGGTCCGCTTTCCCACTTCACCAGAGGGACAATGACCTGCTGGTAGAATGCCATTTTTATCTCTAGTGTTAATCCATTCTTCTCCTTTGTATAT
This sequence comes from Ariolimax columbianus, assembly GCA_036924085.1. Lineage (NCBI taxonomy): Eukaryota > Metazoa > Mollusca > Gastropoda > Stylommatophora > Arionidae > Ariolimax > Ariolimax columbianus. The sequence continues at coordinate 130,881,531 of JAVGWX010000003.1, read as the reverse complement.
GGTCTCTACTGTTGTTACCTGGCAAATCCACCTCTCTGCCTATTCCATAATATCCCTTTTCTAATTTTTTCACCCTTGATGTCTGCAATGTTCATGTGTAGTGTGTGCTTCTTGTCTTCGGCTACTCACGTGTAGCTTTGATCAGAGCCAGTGCGTATCTTGACGTTACAAAAAGAAGTCCAAGCATAAATCTCACTGTTACTATATAAGTGGGGTTGGGGTGGGGTGGATAGGGGGAGGGGTGTTCCTGGTTCACTAAAGGACCACTCGCATCCCTTATTTGATTGTCTGACTAAATAACAGCGCACCATCAAAACATGATTCTTTGTGGAGCTGGTGAATTGAATGATTTCTGCGAGTTCCACTTGAATATTTTGAACTGCCCATATAATTGACTAAATATGTGTATGCTTTGCCTTTTAATCTATAAAATAAAGCCACCTAGGGTAAAATGTGTTATTTTATAACTTGTTGAGTCTAATGATCCTCTAGTTATGAATACAAGTTCTTCTCCATATACCCCTCGAACTCAGTCATAATACATCTGTTATAATTTGTTTGCAAATATCTATATCTTCCTTTGTTGTCTCAGTTGAAAAACGAATACAAGAATGGGTATCTTTGTTTGACAAGGAATTACTGAAACATAGGAGAACAAATATAACATATTGCTGTCACATTATGACGTCACGAACAATCAGATGGTCTCTCGTGAAACAATGTCTGTAACATTTTTGACACTAACTTTGAAGGTTACTTTTGAATATGAACTTAGATTATATGTAAGTTGCATCTCAGATCTTCAAAAAATGAATACCTTAAGTATTCACAAAGTGTTTATTTACCTTAATAACTTATAATACCTTTACAACAGCTTAGCCTTTGTTATCGTAGACCATCGTCAAGTCGTATCTTAGACCTCCGTAAAGCTATATCAAAATGCTATTTTTAATACTTTCTCCATTTGTAATCTAAACGTCCCAAAAACGATAGAACTTCTAGGTGTTATCTCAGGCCTACACAATATTATAACGTAGACCTTAACAAACGTCTGCCTAGGACATTTACTGAGTTCTATCTAGACCTTCACAAAGTGATATCATAGAGTTCTATCGTCAAATTTTCATAAAGCTATACATTCATCATCAGCATCATCTGCTTGATAAGTCCGGCGACTGGTTGTTATGATGTCTGAGTATGCCCTCTATTTGACAAAATCCTCTGCAGTTCTCTTCATTATAGCATACGTTGGTGGTTTAATGTCCCTGCATGCCTAAGATGTAAAGGTGAGTCTAGGACGTCCAGGTCCTCTCTTCCATTGAATCTTGCCCTCTAGTACCTTCTGTAGACGACTTACATGTCTACTATTGTGACTCATTTAATTCAACCGACGTTGTTGTATCATATGCCATATTTGTCTTTGTGCGTCTACATCAGAGAATACATTGTCAATGGATCTTCTTTGTGTACAACTCACTCTTGCCATTCTACTGTGGCACGACATTTCAAACGGATCCAAGATTTTCTCATCCTTCTTCGCTAAAATCCAAGTTTCATGTCCATACAGTGCAATTGGCATTATGTGAGTGGCGATTATTCTTTTCCTCAGTTCTAGCATGCTATTCTTTGAGATTAACAGTTTAAAGTTTTCACTGAAGCCTATTTTTTGCCATTGTAATCCTTGTCTTAATTCCTGAATCATTGCGGACATGTTCTGTTATGGTTTGCCCCAAATATGTTAACTTATGTACTTATTCGATTATTTCTCCATTGATTATAGATTAGATCTTCATAAAGTGCCTTCTTAGATCTTCATAAAAGTATATTTTAGTCTTTCATAGTACTATCTTAGATTGCCAAATTGTTCTATCTTAAACAGTCAAAACGTTATGTCACACACCTAAAGCATCCATTTTAAAGCACCCATTAATAAAAGCTTGGACCATTTTAGTTATACTTTTGTTGTTCTCCACTTCCCAGAGACAAACAATAGAACGGACTTGTCATTGGAGTTGTTCTCTACTTCACAGAGCCATACACTAGAACCGAATTGACATTGAAATTGTTCTCCACTTGACAGACCCATACAATAGAACGGAATTGACATTAGAGTAGTTTTCCCCTTCACAGAGCCATACAATAGAACGGACTTGACATTGGAATTGTTTTCCCCTTCACAGAGCCATACAATAGAACGGACTTAACATTTGAATTTTTCTCCACTTCACAGGGCCATACAATAGAACGGACTTGACATTGGAGTCAAAGATCTGTAATTTTGTTGTGTACTTAGTTTATTTCGATTTCCACAAATTCACGAAAAAAAATAAAATCCCTTCTCGCCTTTTGTATTCTAAATTGAATATTTATATCAGTGCCTCCAACCTTGTCTATATTACTACCAAGATAAATGAATGAATCTATCTCGTGTAGGGCAGTTTCTCCCAGTACCTCCGTGTCTATATTACTACCAAGATAAATAAATGAATCTATCTCGTGTAGGACCGTGTCTCCCAGTACCTCCGTGTCTATATTACTACCAAGATAAATAAATGAATCTACCTCGTGTAGGACCGTGTCTCCCAGTACCTCCGTGTCTATATTACTACCAAGATAAATAAATGAGTCTACCTCGTGTAGGACCGTTTCTCCCAGTACCTCCGTGTCTATATTACTATCAAGATAAATGAATGAATCTACCTCGTGTAGGACCGTTTCTTCCAGTACCTCCGTGTCTATATTACTACCAAGATAAATGAATGAATCTACCTTGTGTAGGACCGTTTCTCCCAATACCTCCGTGTCTATATTACTACCAAGAAGTGGACGGTGGGGGTTAAGTGACACGGCTCATAACCCGTAGGGATTGGATTGGCTCCCCATTACAGCACCAGCCGTTACCCAGGGGAAGCAAACCCTTAGAAAATGCAGGGGGAAGCAGAACCTTACATACAATATTTGCCGAAGTCGGATACAGTGGGCCAACAGGCGCAAAATAAAAGATTAGTGCATCGCACACCGCCTTGGGGAATAGAGACATAAGGGAAACGAAAAAAAAAACACGAGAGCCGTGCCTTACAGTATCTCCAACCATGTCTATATTACTACCAAGATAAATGTATGAATCTACCTCTTGTAGGACCGTATCTTCCGATGATCTCACCTTGGGGGCGACTCTTCCCCTTCTCTCTCCTCTCACCTCACTCTGTTTCATTTGACTCTGTCCTACAGTCACACTCTTGCACAACTTTCAAACGCGCCCTCATGGTGAGGCCCTTCCATTGCACTTTGGTTGGGCTAGCTTCTGAGGGCGCACAAACCTAGCATAGGTACATTCAGACGCACACATGCATCCAAGCACTGGTTTATGCGTCCTGATATCGCCCAATTGACTACGGTATGGGGTGGAAAATGAGGCGCCTCCGCCAGTAGAAACTAGTGAGGCAAACATCTAAGCAACAACAACAACCGTATCTCCCAGTAAAATGGCAATGCTGTTAGGTACTTTAATCCTCATATTATCTGTTTTATCGAGTCTCTCTATTAATAGCCATTGAATTCCATTTTCTAGTCAATAGCCAACAGTATGATAAATAGTGATAAGAGACATCCTTGTTGCACCCATGTTGGTATCTCAAATAACTCCGATAACTGTCCGCTGTGAAGAACTATATATCTCATATTTTCGCTGATTCCTTAATTATGTTAGTTCATGTACATTCCATTTAGCATGAGAAGTTTCTAGAGTGTTTTCTGTTTAAACTATTAAAAGCCTTCTCCTAATCCCCTAATCCACCATAAAGTGATGAGTTCCATTCCAGATTTTGTTCAACAATTATCCGTACTGTATCTGTCTGATTTACTTTTAATCTATCCACCAGTGGTCCCTCAACTGTTTTATGTAAGCCTTTTTCTCTCTCTCTCATATGATCATGTTCGACATTTTCCCAGGAACCAGATATGTATTACGTCAGACCTTAACGCATATTGTAAACCTTCACAAAGTTATATGGCAGATTGCCACACGGTTTTAAGACTTTCACAAATATCTATATTTGACCCTCACTGGGTATTCTACTACCGTTTTAAACAACAATCTTCTTCTTTTCTTCCTCTTCTTCTTCTTCTTCTTCTTCGTACGCTGTCAAACGTCAACCTGTATTTGCTCGAAGAAAGCAGCGATCATCCTGAGGCTGTCGACACTGCCATACAGCTTGTCTAGTGTTGCCACTGGTGATGGCCACATGTGCTTTCTCTGGTCCTCGTATGTGGGCAGTTTTGCAGCAGATGTTCAGCGGTCATTTTCCCGGTACCACAAGTGCATTCGTCAGTGCCACCTATCTTCAGTTTATTGAATAGGTGGTACCTCAGTCTGTTGTGGTCTGGGCGAAGTCTGAAGACCACGACCTGCTCTCTTCTGTTCAACTGGTAATAGGCATCATTTGTTGTGTAGCCAGTATGTTCTATTTCCCATTTGGCCATGTATCTGGCCCTAATAAACCTTTTGGACTCTTCGTATGACACACTAGAATCTGGTAGTGGTAGCCTTGCACCTTCTTTTGCCAGTCTGTCTGCCTCCTCCTTGCCCTGGATGTTACAGTAGGATGGAACCCACTGTCCCATTACTCTTTTTTGTGCGGACTGCTGGCATAATTGACAGAGTACTGCTCTTAAATCATTAAGTTCAGTATTTGTTTTGCTTTTTAGTGCTATGACTACGGCAAGGGCATCTGTAAACAGGAATATCTGGCTTTCATTGCTTTCGTCTGTCAGCATTGCTTCTACTGTGGAACACAATGCGTCTGCCTCCGCTCTGAAATTGCTTGAGAATTTTCCAGTTGCCACTGACAGTGTTATTTTTCTACCATTTGGTAGACTCAGGATACCCCTCCCCCTCCATTCTGTGTTGTGTTTGTTATAGAGCCGCCGGTGTATGCATGGGTACAGTCCATGCTTGGGTAGTTTTCCGTTATGTACCTCGGGATTATGTCTCTTCTGTCTTTTTCAGTCTGGCTGTTCTTGTTTTCAATACCAGGTATCTTTTCTACCACCTCCGGAATGATATGCTGCTTCCAGATAGGTTTGCGTACAGTAGGGATGGGCTTTGGTATTGTTACGGTGTTCATAGGGTCTTCGCTCATCTTTGCTTTGGCTATTTCTACAAAGTTTCTCCGCTTTAATTTCCCATTTCTAAATCTATTTAGTCTCTGATGCATTGTATGGTCTGTCAGTCTTCTGAATTTGTCTGCTTGCTGCTGGGCTCTACAGTCTTATCTGTCGGTCATGGATTGCAGTTTTGTAATCTTTTCAAGTTCTACAATTGGCGTTGACTTCATGCCTCCTATTATAACTCTCATGGCTTGGTTTTAGAGTTTGCTAATTTTATCGAAGTTCGCCTTTGCTGCTGTTGTCCATGCCGCAATGCCATACTCGAGAACTGGTCTCACTCTTCCAGTGTACATTTTCTTTAGTATACTTTCATCTGCTACCCAGCTTGTGCCAGCAAGTTTCCTCATGATTGCCATTCTCTCGATCTGACTTTCCATGTCATGCGCCGATCAAATGTGACTCCCAGGTAGTTTGGGTTGTCGTTTGGCCGCATGTATTTGGCGTTAAGACTTATTTTGGTGTTATGGGGTTTATTTGATAGCGAGAATATCGTACTTGTTGTTTTTTCCTCATTTATTTTGACCGGCCATGAGTTCGCACACTCCTCCAACTATGTTATGGCCGACTGCTTCTGATTGTTTGCTATGGTGAGATTTTTTTCGGATGTCCACATAGCCAGATCGTCTGCAAACATGGAGCTGTGGACTCTTCTTGGTATATTCTTTGTGATGTTGTTTATATACACCAGGAAAAGTGTGGGTGACAGTACTCCCTGCTCAAGTGTCACCTTTTTGCTCATCTGCCCTTGTACTTGAACTCTGGCTGTTCTGTTTTCGAGGTAGTGGCTGATCCATCTGTACATTTTCCCACAAACCACTTCTTCGTAGCTTGACTTTAAGTCTCTCTTTCCACACCTTGTCAAATGCGTTCTCTAAATCCACCCAAACCGCTACTGTATGTTCTTTCTCCTGGTAAGCATCCTCTATTTCCTGGGCTATGAGAGTGATCTGGTCCTCAGTTGATCTGTGCTGCCTTAAACCTGCATGCTGTGGAATTAGTTTGTGTTTTTCTTCCAGATGCTACATCAGTCTAGTGTTTATCATGCGCTCCTTCAGTTTTCCAACACAGCTCAGTAGAGCAGTAGCTCTGTATCCATTTGGATCTGTTCTATCTTTTTCGTTCTTTGGTACTGGTATAAGTACAGCGTCTTTCCATGCATGCGGTACAATTCCCCATTCTCCAGCTTTGGTTCAGATCTGATAGTAACTTCCTCTTTGCTGTTTGGCCCAACCTCATCAGCATTTCGTTTGTTACCCCATTTTTTCCGGGCAATTTCTTTTTCTTTAACGTTCTCATGGCCTCATCCATTTCATTCATTGTTAGTTTTGCCATCATGTGCTCTTCTGGTGCAATCTTTATGTTGTCGTGGCTCTTTTGTTCTTCACTAATATATGTATGCCTGTCTGTAGGGACATCAATGTGGTTTGCTCTGGCATAATGTTCTATAAAGGCGTTTGCTGCTTTTTTTTGGTAAGCATGTTGTCGCCCTGCTTGATGGTAATTTGTTTATTTGATGGTGTTTCGTCATTCATGGCTCTGACTAAATTCCATATTGTATTCACTTCTTTGTCTAAATTGAGGCTTTCTGTTTTGTTTTTCCAGCTGTCTCGTGTCATTTGGTTCAGTATTCTTTTGTATTTCGCAGTGAAAACCTTGAGGGCGATATTGGCTTCCATAGATTGCTTTCTCTCTCTCTCTCTCTCTCTGCCATGTTCCTAGCATTTGAGACTTCATGCTCCGCTTTCTGCAGTTCACGATTTCAATATGGCTTGTAGTTTTTCCTTGCCCCTCTTGCGATGCTTTCGGTGGCTGGATGCAGTATTGATTTGCTTAGGCTTTCCACCATAGGTTTCATATTGTAATTTCGTGTGTTGATGGTTTCACACAGTCCATCTGTCAGCATTGCAAATCTGTCCCAGTCGGCCCGTCTATAGTCCCAAAGTGACAGCGGTTTTATTTCCTGGGGACCAAATTCCATATCAATGTATAGCCTAATTGGCCTGTGGTCGTTACCTGCCAATTGGTTGAACACCTGACGATCTATTTTGTGGTGAATATCCCCCGTGGAGAAGGCCAAGTCTAGGGTGGAAGTGGTATGCCATGTTCTAGAATAGAAGCTAGGGCTGTCGTCCGACCTATTGATAACATAGAGATTTGTGTCTATCTCACAGTCTTCCACTTCATCACCTCTGCTGTCTGTATCTGAATATCCCCATCTCTCCGAGTGACTGTTGAAGTCTCCAACCACTAGGCAGCTGGAGTCCTTGATTGCCATACTCAAGAGCGACAGGTCTTCGTTGGGTGGGCCGTACAGGTTAAATATACGGGTTTTCGTTTCCTGTGTCATTATGTCGACTCCTACAATTTCAGCTTGTCCCGTGTGATTTACAGATACTGCGCTACTTGGTATGCAGTTTAGTGTCAGTATCAGAACCCCTCCTTTGTGACCTTCTCTATCAAGACGGAAGGTCTGGTATCCTGTGATTGAGAATCTGGGGTTTTTGTTGAGGTGCATTTCTTCAAAGAACAATCTAGAACTATCACTGGCAAGGACCTCAGACATCTCAAAGGTGATATCTTAGACTATCACTGGCTTCTACTTCACTCTTTCTAAAATGTTGTCTTATATCTACACATAGCGCAGACTTGTACCTTCAAACAGTGCTATCTTAGACTTACACATAGCGCAGGCTTGTACCTTCACAAAGTGCTGTCTTAGACCTACACATAGCGCAGGCTTGTACCTTCACAAAGTGCTGTCTTAGACCTACACATAGCCGGGCTTGTACCTTCACAAAGTGCTGTCTTAGATCTACACATAGCGCAGGCTTGTACCTTCACAAAGTGCTGTCTTAGACCTACACATAGCGCAGGCTTGTACCTTCACAAAGTGCTGTCTTATACCTACACATAGCGCAGGCTTGTACCTTCACAAAGTGCTGTCTTAGACTTTAACAAATGACGTATTGGTCTGTAACTGACTACTACCTCAGACCATCACCGTGTGCATCTTGATTCTCTGAGAGAGAAAACTACACCAAGATTGTATAAGTTTCCTTCAGCTACTACATGATGATGATGATGATGATGGTGAACACGTCAATAAAAACAGCAATGCTTGACAGAAGATTTAATGAGCAAGAGATGTTCCAGGTTCAGTCAACTGAGAAGTGGAGGATCAAGACGCTTGGAAGAAAATGACAAGACAAGCTGACGTGTTTAGAAAGTTGATCATCGTTCTGTCCCGACAAAAATAACCTGCTTTAGAACCGGCTTAGAATTGCTTCCATTTTGTAATGTATTCAATGTCTGGAATAAGACATTATTTTTCCTCGAAATGAAAAGTCATGAAAAAAGAAATCACATTTTGCTGGGAATGCTCAAGTTCTGGGCTATCATTTATTCGATACAAACCGAGTTTTTGTCTGAAGCCTCGTGGAATTCCCGAACATAAAACTGCCCGAATATGTGGCCTTATCTTGCTCACGTACAGGATAGTTTCAGCTAGTTAAGGCAATTCCCGCTCTTCCTCCTCATTTGTAATCGTGATCATCCCTGTGGAATCGTCACGAGTCTGCATCTGTTATTCTTATCCCTCCTTTTCACGTATCATTTTTGCATTTATTGTTTTTTTTCCCCTGTTCCAACGTTCTAACATATTGCCTGTGAGATTGTATCTCCCCACAACACCCTGCATATATTGCCGCTTCTATTTTGTTATTAACGTCACGTTGATAATCTTCAGCATATTTTGACTTTTATGTCTTCCACCTCGTTTATCATCAACAGAGACCTATTACTATTAAGAAGATCTAATTATTCTATAATTAAAACATGCTTCATTTGTGTGGTTTCCCTTAGTGTGCAAATATTACAGTCGTTCATCGGAGGATACATCATCAGGAGTGTGCATAACCAAGGTGCTGCATGAATCATTGACATCTATGTAACCTTCACAATGTACTCAAAATAACAAGCACTTATTGGTTTGAAAGTGAATACAATGATTTATACTTAAATATAACAGTATAATCAGTCTTTATTTATGTCCAATAAATAGTGAACATTCTTCTGTAAAAGGCATATTTAAGTGGCAAATGATTTCTCTCGATGTGTATGTAATATGTAATGTATATATATATATATATTTATTTATATATATATATATATATATATATATATATTTATATATATACATATACATATATATATATATATATTTATTTATATATCATATCACATATATATTTTACATGACTTAAAATAACATCACAAGGAATAATTGTGGTTATTTCAGCTACATGAATAGGCACAGTGGCTTGGAGAGGAAGCGATGGCATCAGAATATTAGTGACGGTTTATTTATGTATTTATGTAAAACGAATCGAGATGTGTTCAGGGCTGCTGTAAAGAAGACTTCATTCTGGAAAGAATAAATCACATGTCATGGCATCCAGAGCCATAATGTCTGGCATTCATGAACCTTTAAAAAAATACGCAGACCACCTTGTTCGAATGTCAAGAGCAAGGCTGCCTTAGATGACATATACAGTAAGATGAGATAAAGAAAAATATCACGGACATCAATGACAGTCTGATTCCTCTTAAGTGTTGTTATGTAGACATTACCACCTTTGAGAAAAACTGGCTAAAATTTGTACAGCCTGAGCAAGTGCAGTCAAAAAAGAATACTCGGATCATGAAGGGCTCCTTGTGTAATCAGCACACGATAGAGGGGCGTTCAGAAAGTCTAGGATAAAGGGTACACCAGAAACAAGTGCAGAACATTCTTAGCAGTCAAACAATTATCTTGTCCCTCTCGTATTGGTCTTATCAGTCACAAATGCAACCGCAGACTCAAAGTTTAGCATGATACGGAACGACGTAGGTGGTCCTCATATACACCCAGGCAATTCAGTAAATGGGTAACACATGGCTATTTTTTTTAAACGAACTAAGATACGAGCTTGAAAGCCATTTACAATTGCACTTAAATTAAACTTATTTCTCAACATAATTTCACCATAGTTTTATCAGTGCACCAAAACCTGCGGCATAAACACTTTTATTTGCGGTCTCAGCCACAATATTACCTCACATTCAACCTTTTCGAAAGCCACAAGTCAAAATTGGTTTTAGCGCACAAAAACGCTCGAACTAAGAAAGGATAGTAAGGAGGATATTCCAGAAGGTTCCCCTTAAGTTGGACAATTTGCTACTGGGTTAATCGTGCCGTATGTGGGAATTGTCATGATGGCGCACTATTGTTGTAGTCCGTAGACCTGGGCGTTTGATGCCAATTACATGCGGAAGCACAAACATAATTTCACAGAAAGCAAAAACAAACATTGGAAAAACAAATACAAAAAAACAAACTAAAATATTTGTTATGCAAATGTGAGATACATAGTAATTACAAGAGAAGAATTGGAACTGTATGTGCAAGAAGAAAATCCAGATTCAATAGGGTTAACAGAATCACTGACATATGAAGGCATTGCGGATAGTGAACTTGAAATAAAGGGATATACAATGTAAAAGAAAGATAGGGTAGTTGAAAACAAGGTTAAGAAAGTTGGCCTTTTATTATACAGTGCAAAATCAGTTAATATAACGATAAAACATGATTTATCATGTGGTAACAAAATTTAAAGTACATGGGGAGAAATAGAAAGTGGGGGGAGAAAAAAACAGTGATTGGAATCGGCTATATAGGCCCATCAAGTCAAACAGAAAAAGATGAGGAGCTGATTAATAGCATAGCAAAGGCAAATGAAGGGAAATTATTAGAAATGGGGGATTTCAACTTTCTGGAAATAAAATTGGATATGGCAGAAGAGCTTATAGAATCAAAACTGTTTGTTAAGTGCATAACATGTAGAAGTAGATACAAGAGGCAACAACACACTCTGACTTAGCTTTTATTACAGACGAAAATATGACTGAAAATGTTACCGTTAGGGAATTGTTTGGCTGAAGGGACCATCAAATCATCCTTTGGGATCTTATTGCAGTGAAAAAAGTCAACATAAACACGCGAACATAAAACTACTCTAAGGCAGATGTTAAGAAGATGAAAGAGGCAGCGAGCAACATAATCTGAAAGAATATTGTTGGAGGAACAGATGTTGGACAATAGTGAGAGAGTTTTAAAACAGTTCTAGATAATCTAGAAGAGGAATGTGTTCCATGTAGGGAGGTAAACCTCTTACGTAAAAAGTAGGTAACTAGATCTGTAGTTAAATGTAGAAGAGCTAAATATAAAAAATAGGAAACCTTTATAGGCATGTAAATCAAAATAAACATATTTAAAATATTTGGACATGTAGAACATAGTCCAGAAATTGAATAAAACAGCAAAAATAGAATTCGGAAAAAAAACTTGCTCAGTGGATCAAGACTGACAGTAAAAGCTTATTTTCCTATGTTAGAAATAAACAAAGAACTAAAAACAAAGTAGGCCCTCTCATTACAGCACAGGAAAAATAATAAGTGAGAATAGGGAGGCAGCTAATCTACTCAATCTGTACTTTGGTACAGTCTACACAAAAGAAGACTGTTCCAAGATCCCAAAGCTAATATATATTTAACAAATCTATTATAAATCATGGAAGAGGTTACTAAAATGATAGATAAAGGGAAAGCAGTGCATCTTATTTATCTAGATTTTGCAAAGGCTTTTGATAGAGTACATTATCAAAAATGATTTAGAACGTTAAAATCACATGGATTAGATGAGAAAGTAGCCAACTAGATTGAAAATTGGTTAATAGGAAGAAGGCAGAGAGTGGCCATAAATAAAGAGTATTCTGAGTTGTGTGAAGTAAAAAGGGGAGTGTCACAGGACTCGGTTTTGGAACGATATTTTTCTTGATATATATATATATATATATATATATATATATACTATATATATATATATATATATATATATATAAATATATATATATATATATATATATATATATATAAATAAGCTATTTGGACATTTATATGGGATTCATGGGGGCAAAATTCTCTGATGACACAAAACTATGCAGAAGTGTCTCATCTAAAGCAGAAGTGGATATATTGAGGTCGGATTTACATAAAATTCGAAAATGGTATGTAGGCTGGCAAATGGAGTTTAATGTAGATACATTAAACTACTGGATGTCTACTGATCCACATGAGTAGATCCAATATGGAATATAATCAGAGAATGGGCGAGAATAATATTAGAAAGATAAAAAAGGAAAGGGACCTAGGGAATATAATACAGGTAAGGTGAGTGAACAAGTCAAGAAACAGTGAAAAAGGCAAATGCAATGACAGGTAGGATAACAAGAAATATTAAACATAGGAGCAAGGGAGTGATTGTCAAACTATATAAAGCATTAGTTAGACCTAGATTAGAGTGTTGTGTACAGGTGTGGAGTCCTTATCAAAGAGGGGATATAAACATGCTGGAAAGTATACAGAAATAAGCAACAAAGCTGATAGTTGGATTCCAGAATTATGGTTATTAGGAAAGACTCCAGTGTCCAGAAAAGAGAAGAATTCGAGGTGACAATACAGGTTGATAAGATAATCAAAGAAAGCGATAAATTCGATTATAACATGTTTTTTTCAAAATACAACCACCTACAAGAAAAAGAGGACATAGCTACAAATTAACTAAAGAAAGATCCAGATTAGATATTAGGAAACATTTTTTTAGTCAGAGAGTGGTGAAGGCTAGGAATGCATTGCCACAGAACGTAGTGGAGGCAGAGGCAGTTAATGCATTTAAGAATAAATTGGATGTGCATAGCTTTAGAGCAAGGTAATGTAAATTAAACTGGTTGTATACAGACTCTGTAGAGTCTTCTAAACCAGGATAAAGACATTAAATCAAGTTAAGTTAAGAACGATACATTATTCACATTTGTCCCCATTCTTCTGAAAATTAATGAATACCACTCCGTGAGAATCCCCAAAATACTGAAATCATATTTTTTGCTTGCTGATGACGTAACCTAGGCAGAAGGTGGAGAATAATGGTTTCATTGCATCCAAGCACTCTTTGTTCGGTGTTGTTATTGATGCACCCAGTAACATTGCTGTTCATCATGTCTTTTCTCTCTTCTGCCTACCGACAGAGATGCTGCAAGGACAGATCCATTCCGTTAATTTTGTGTTTGTCAGAAACTTGTCTAGTACCCACCGAGAACACACTTTCTGAAAATGCAATCAGTCATGCATTATGCTGCAGGCTAAACTATACCAACATTCTATTGCAGCTGCTACACTTTATATCGTGACTCGTCTGCCGGTTTGAATCATCTTCTCCACCCACTTCGCAGATGTGAACTTTCGTAATCTCAACAGGACGATCAGGTTGGACTCAATTAACATGTTTTTAGCTTCTTATGGATGTATGTATATATATCTGGAATGCATGAAGGAGTAAATCTACCTGGACGCCTAATGGACATGCAGAATAACCTAACAGAATTAACAAGATTTCACAGCGTGGGTTGAACGGCGTTGTCGTTTATAAATACGGGACTAGATTACACCCACGACAAGTGTCCCAACGCATCAATAGTTTTGCCTGCAATGGGTTATACAGCAGAAACATTGTAACTTACAAAAGAAATGGAGTCAAAACTAAGGGTTTCCAAAGCCTCCATCAAGAAACGTCCATCAAGAGACGTACAATCGGCCTCGCGCTCCACAAATGTTTTCACAAGACCGACATACGGTAAATGTCATTGGTGAAGGATGCAATTACATACACAGAGACAAAGTAAAGCATCGCTGGGCTGGTCACTTGCTTCAGAGAACCAAGGACCGTTGTATCACAGCGACAGTAGACTGGTTCTCCCGAGACAGAAAATCACCACGAGGAGGACCATTTACGCACTAGTCCGACTCCCTCGAACTAAGAAACAACTTCAACAATGTTACAGACTCGAAACGTACCATCAACTGGTCCACAGTGACACAAGACAATGGAAGCGAAGTTGGAACCCAATTGGCGTGGCCGTCGTTGAAGATCTGATCATTCAGTAATATATATATATATATATACACACACATAAACTATGCAGATTATATTGAAAAATAAATGGCAATTTGACTACTTGAAACATTTTTGTTTTCTTGCAAAAAAGTCCCGTTTTGACTCGAACGGCCGACGTAAATATATATATATATGCACATGAATATATTGGGCTTGAATTGCCAAGTGGTTGTGAGTTTCCTTTACAAACCCAACGTAGCAAGTTTAAATCACTTGTCATTCGGATTGAGAGATCTGACTTTCACTATTTTTTCATGACAACACTGTTTCTTCCAGTTGGTCCAGCAATACTTGAGTTCCTTACGACGCCCTGGAAAATATGTGTGCAGCAGCCCCGCGCAAGTAACTAAATTCGAGTGGAGCAGGAAATTTAAAAATGGCTATGGGTCACTACACTACACTAGAAAACCTACAACAACAAGGCAAAGAAAGAGATGCATTCAAAGCAATAAGACCACTGACAAGGGAATTCTGTCCGGTTCCACATGTCATAAATGACGAAGAGGATAACACACTAACAGAAACCAAAGACATACTGAATAGATGGAGAGAGTACTGCAGAACCATGTATGGAGACAGCACAAAGCGCTCAGTTACAATCCTACCAAAGGATGAGAAAGAACCTGAACCAACATTGGAAGAAGTACGCTCTGCAATTAAAAGCCTGAAAAAGGGAAAGTCCCCAGGATGCGATGATATCCCAGCAGAGCTAATACAAGCAGGAGGAGAGGCATGTGCTCGAGTCTACCACAAACTGTGTAAACAGATATGGCACAGTGCAGAGTGGCCAGAAGCATGGACAAAATCAATTTATATTCCCCTCCCCAAAAAAGGCAACCTGAAGCTGTGCACGAACTACCGAACTATCGCACTGATCAGCCATGCTAGCAAGATACTCCTGCGAATCCTATTAAGAAGGATAGAGAAAAGGTTTGAATCTGAAATTCACGTAGTCCAGGCAGGTTTTAGGAAAGACAGAGGGACCCGGGACCACATATTAAATATAAGGAATATCTATGAAAAATGTAGAGAGTTTAATGTAGACCTGTACACATGTTTCATTGATTACACTAAGGCCTTCGACACGGTAAAACATCAAAATCTGTGGAGAATCATGAAGGAAATGGGGTTTCCTTTGCATATAGTCCATCTCATTGAAACATTATACCAAGATCAACAAGCCGCTGTCCGAGTATCTGGGCAAACATCAGATTGGTTTGCAGTACAAAAGGGAGTCCGACAGGGATGTATACTTTCACCTTATCTGTACAACATATATGCGGAATGTATAATGAGAAATGTGCGAGAAGATGAGAACATTGAAAGTTTCGACCCATTTACGATTGGGGGGTGCGAGATTCCAGAGTTACGATATGCAGATGACACAGTGATACTATCAAGAAGTGCGGAAGGGCTAGATCAGCTACTTTCAGCCGTTAATGGACATAGTAAAGATCAAAATCTGTTCATAAACAAAACAAAGATAATGACCACCGATAAAACACAATGTCAGCATACATTTACAGTGGGTGGTGAGGAAATAGATCAGGTTACACATTTTGAAAATCTGGGCTCCAGAATCGACAAAAATGGTGACTGCTCGAAAGAAATCAGAAGAAGACTAGCTATGGCAATGCAGAGACTGAACAGCCTGAAGAAATTATGGCAGGGCACCAACAAAACGATAAAAGTAAAAGTCTTGAGAGCCTGTGTTTTTCCTGTGGCAGCTTATGGCTGTGAAGCATGGACGATTACCAAAACTTCTAGACAAAGAATCGAATCCTTCGAGTCAAAATGTTACAGAAAGATCCTCAGAAAACCCTGGACAGAGAAAAGAACAAATGAAGACATTCGGCAAGAGTTGAGCATAGAGAAGAACTGGTTTATCAATTCCATTTTGGCTAGAAAATGCAAATACTTTGGTCACATCAAGAGACACAACGGTCTTGAGAGGACGGTGATGGAAGGTAGGGTGCCAGGCAAAAGAGGAAGGGGTAGACTAAGAAGACGATGGCACCAAGATATCCAGGAGTGCCTGAGTATGACAGTGGCGGAAGCTGGAGTTTTGGCAAGGAAACGAGTTTCTTTCAGACAGACTGTGATGGGAGCGACGTTCTACAAAGGACATGCTACCTGATGGATGGGTCACTACATGTGTGACCTTCCCATTTTTGAACAGTCTGTCAAAAAACTCACTCGGATTTGGAACTTCCTACTCCACTTACACACTTGCTGGAGTGAAAGACTTGCATTACCTTCATTCATCGATGAGTTTCTATAACATCCATACCTTCGATACTCAAAAAGAAAGGATAACAGAAAGCTGCTTCACTTTGATGCACTTCAGTAGTTGGACGGTCATCTCTTTACTGCAATTACAACGTCATGTTGTTCGTCTGCGACGTGCAGGACATTCTTGACATGTTTAGCAGCCATATGTACAAGTTACAATAAAACGGCATGATTTTTCTAATTTCTATCCCACGTTTAAAGTTTTCATTGGAAGCTCCCTCGTACATTTACGTATATGTATCAGTTACCAGATACGACACGAAATCCCTGCGTACCAACCCTAGTCTGGCAGCCCAATATGCCGCATCCATAGTCAGCAATTTTGCCACTCTGGGTACCCTTTCTGATTACCCGAAATCTGCCTGTCCCATGGTGAACCAGACGTGCACGATGTTGTCGATACAGTTTTGGGTCATAGGAAGAACATTCTGAAACATTCGCTGACAGTGTCCGGCGAGTTCAGCGAAGGCCAGGTGCGACCACCCGGAACGGCGACGCCTACAAAACAAATTCCGGGCTGCCGCAAAGAGGGACCTTGAATGCCATTACAATTCCATAGCTGACAGCGCCGAGGACGTTCTAGTGCGCAACGACATGAAAGCGACATTCTGCACAATAAAGGCTCTCAGCTCCGACCCCAACGCCCAACGCCCGTCCAGTACGCCCCAATATCTGAATAAGTTCGATGGATCCCACTGCATCCCAGGAGAGGAAATAACTAGCAAGTGAGTCGAACATTACAGTGCAGCCTTGAACCACCCTCTCGCCACCCATCGCCATTTCTACTCCATTAATATCTCACAGCATCTCCTGCCGCTAGCACCAGCCCTGACGCCCCTACCATTGCTGAGGTTATAAGGCAGCAATAGAAAAACTGAAAGACGGCAGAGCCGTGAGCCCCGACATTATTCCTCTGAGCTTTTAAAGTACGCCTTGGACCCGATGACCACCGCCCTGCACCAACTCTTCACAACAATGTGGGACACTGGCCAAGTGCCCATGGCATGGCGCGACGGAATAATAATTTCTTTGTACAAGGGGAAGGGTTCCGGTTTGAAATGCGGCAATTACAGACCTATTACCCTACTATCCGTTCCCGGCCAGGTCTTCGCACATGTGCTTCTCTTCAGACTGCAGCCTCTTTTGCTGAGACATCGTCGGCCCCAACAGTCAGTGTTCACAGCTTCCCGCTCCACCATTGAGGCCACTCTCGCCCTCTGCCTCCTCACAGAACTGATTCGCTCGTTTAACCGCCCTCTCCACGTCGCCTACGTTGACCTACGGTATGCCTTCGATTCTGTGGACAGACACGCCCTGTGGAAGGCGCTATAATGCGAGGGTATCGCAGGCACCCTGCTGGCCCTAACTGAGGAGCTTCACAGTTACACCAGCGCTAAATTAGACTCGGGCGAGATGTCACAGAGGGGTTCTCTACATTATCTGTTGTCCGACATGGCTGCGTCCTCGCCTCCGCACTATTCTCCTGCGCGCTCTAGACTGGATCCTCACACAGTCTTCTGCACACAACCCAGGGACCTCTTCGGTGACTCCCGTGTAACCGATCTCGTCTGCGCTGATGGCGTCGTCATACCGGGCCACGATTCTCAGGCCCTGGTAAGCCCCATATAGGCATTGGATTGATTGGTTATCCACCTAGGATTGTACATTTCCTGGACGAAGACGAAAATCCAAAACCTCAGCAGGGGCCCCTTTGCGCTGAGCATAAACGGGAACGACAACTCTGTTGCAGCCACCAAGGAATTCGTATACCTCGGCAGCATACCGTCTTATGACGCACGCAGCATCCACTACATTACCAGTAGGATGGGCTTAGTGGCTTCAACCATGCACTCGCTCCGCAGAGTCTGGGCCCAACGAAGGCTCTCACTGGAGACCAGGCTTCGTATCTACTCCTCCTGCATTGTCCCCATTCTCCTGTACGGCTCAGAGTCCTGCACTACAGCAGGACCAGCAGGGTCTTGAAGCATTTCACCTGCGCAACCAGAGACACATCCTCGGATCGTCTGGCATGATATGGTTTCCAACAGTGAAGTGGATCAATATACTCAGCTTGTAGACATTGTATGAACGGTTGATCGTCGTCGTCTCTTCCTGTGTGGTCACGTTGTTCGCCTTTCTAGGGAAGCCCCAGCTCACGAGATGCTCCGATGAGCTGTGAGGACGAGTTACGGGAAGAAGCCGTGCTCATCCTGGAGACGTCCTCGGGGCTGCCCTTGCAACACCTGGCTGAAACAGATCGCCACTTCCTCAACATAACTGCAGGCCTCTTGGGACGCGCATATCAGACGTGATAATGGACATGGTCATTCGACGCGACGGGACTTTTGTATATATATCTATATATATAATGTGCGTGGGTGTTTGTGTGTGTGTGTTTGTTGGTGGGTGAATACCATATTCGATATTGTATGTCTGCCCACTGTTTTTATGGTGTGTAAATATGACATTGTGCATACAAATCCTCAAACGTATTTTGTAATCAATGCAAACGCCAAGAAAACACATGCGTAAAGCATTGAGTATTAAATGCATCATTTTTATTGATACGCGCCAGACATGTGCGCATTCACATGATGCAAATGCTGCATCATACACATTCATGATCTGTGCACTGACTGTTCTATTTCCCTGGATCATTTAACAAAAGTAGACATTCTCATCCGGCACGTACGTGAAAAAAACAGATCATATAAGGCCCAAAAAAGTAAGGACGAGAACCATATAGCGGGAACAAAAGATCTGGGAATGACCTGGCCCGAGTTCGGTTTGTTCGAATATGAGAGGCCCAAGCTATGAATATTTCAGTGCTGTTTGCTCTTAAAGAACTCGTGTCAAGAGGAGACAATTCATGTAAGTGTATTTTGTCTGCATATGTCTCATTTGTACTGTTGTTGTTCCCAGCCTCTCTCACTATCTCATTTGTACTGTTGTTGTTCCCAGCCTCTCTCACTATCTCATTTGTACTGTTGTTGTTCCCAGCCTCTCTCACTATCTCATTTGTACTGTTGTTGTTCCCAGCCTCTCTCACTATCTCATTTGTACTGTTGTTGTTCCCAGCCTCTCTCACTATCTCATTTGTACTGTTGTTGTTCCCAGCCTCTCTCACTATCTCATTTGTACTGTTGTTGTTCCCAGCCTCTCTCACTATCTCATTTGTACTGTTGTTGTTCCCAGCCTCTCTCACTATCTCATTTGTACTGTTGTTGTTCCCAGCCTCTCTCACTATCTCATTTGTACTGTTGTTGTTCCCAGCCTCTCTCACTATCTCATTTGTACTGTTATTGTTCCCAGCCTCTCTCACTATCTCATTTGTACTGTTGTTGTTCCCAGCCTCTCTCACTATCTCATTTGTACTGTTGTTGTTCCCAGCCTCTTTCAGTATCTCAATCCCTCTTTCTTTGTATTGCTCTCTCACTTTCCTCAATCTCTTATCTAAGATTGGCATATACATTGTACACCATTTAGAATATATTATGTTTTTCAATCAGATTATAGAATCTATTTATCCATTGAGTCTTTCTTAAAACATGTTAGGTGATGTGTGACGTGGACTGCATGACAACGAACTAGTCAACATTAACTAGCGATGAGACAGAACAATTCAGTTGATGTTGCTTTCTCTTTTTTGTTTTGCTAAAAGATTGCCTTTTTTGGATTCTACTGATGATGGCACTCCGCTTTCAACACCAGACCGTAGTATATTAAGTTATATCAGAACGTGTTGGTCAGTATATGGAATCATGTGTGAATCTGTTCGTAGTGTTGACGTATTGGTTAGTGGATGTGTGTAATGTTTACATTTTTTAATAGTAAAAACTGGAAAATAAATAACAGGAAGCATGAACTGTTTGATGTCATATTCCTTCAGGTTAAATTTGTTTACAAACCAAGTAAGATCAGTACAATTGTAATTGCTGCAGATGTTCATAAACCACTCACAAATTCGAGACGTCCATCTTGGTCATCCTCACTCACAGCATGAAGCAACCTGGGATTGTAGGGCTTTCATTTCGATTGCACTAAAATGCGATGAACACTTAATTTGCTTACACCTGACTCACGCAAAGTCTGCCGTACCGGCTTCCGTGGGGATCTTATAAAAGTCTGCAACATTGCCCCCGAACTTCTTGTATCCGCTTTCTGTCTCTTCCTGACGTACCGTGACTTTTGACATCATACACAGTTCTTTCACTCTCAGACTTGGCGCGTAATCTAGTAATTGCTACATGTGACTGAGAGCAGGATTGAATTTCGTCATCTGTTGTGTTTGCACTCACAATTAATCACATTCTCACATTTCCAAAAACACTTAAAACTCCACTCCCGTTGCTCAAAAGAAAATATATTAACCTCTGCCATTTAGTCTAGTAGATCTATGTTCTTCGCACAGAAACTAAAAACAGCAGAATGACTACACAAGCTCTCACACACTCAACGTGGTCATTAAAAAAATTAAGTGGAAATTCAGTAAAATTAATCGCTGCTGGAAAATTGAGTTTTTTTAAAGAATCCATTGTACTAAGCTGCAGCCTGTAAAAGGTGGGATGGCCAGTGTTCTTCTTTGCTATTTTTGCTTTCCCTAACTCATGCGCCATTTACAGAAGGGAAGTTGTTTGGAGAAACTGTCTCCGATTAAAATCACGACCCGGATTTGTTTAGTCTCCGGACGCGATTCGAACCGAGACACACTGTTAGCACATAAATTGCTCGCTATTAACTGAGGTAACGTGACCTCCAACCTAGTCATAACAGCGTCAAATACAAAACCCAAACAGGTGATCTTCAATAGGATCTCTGATATGAACTTTTAGACAGTGTCAACATTATTTTGGGTCACTCTCTATGTGTAATGTGTTCCACTATGGCAGTTTTTACAGTACAACAGTTTGCCAAAACTTTTTGTACGTGGAAAAGTAGTCATACCGAGAAAAACCTCAGACAAGCCAAATCAAACTGGACACCAGCTGGGATTGCAAAATGAGATAGCGCTCTGTTCACACCCATACATCATGCGCTTGCCCTGTTGTCTATACTATTCCCAGTATTTAATTTGATAGATTTGTCTTACTTTAAATAAAATGGAATGTTTGATTAGTGAATAATGATATTAATTATCTATACTAAGCACGTGATAATTGTTAAAGTGCACCATCAAGCCGTTGTATTTACTCTTCTAGTCAAGAAAAAACATTCATTGGACTAGAATGTTTACATGATGTAAATATCAATACATACTTTTTCGTAAAATTTCGTAGATGTGCACAGAAACAAATGGACAGCTTAGAGATATGCTCATTCCTCTGCCCCGATTTAGACTGCTTATTCTCGGTATTATATCCCGTATACCTTTCTATATTGTCCAATTGCAAACATTTTGTAGTCCTTTAATTCAGATGCTTTTGTCAATATGCTTTTAATATTAAGATTTATCTTCCATTTTTCACATATATATATTTTCTCATTTCTCCATCCTATATGTTTCTCTCTCTCTTTCACCTTCCTTCACAACTTCTATCTTATCCTCTCACGCCATACAATTTCCAACTGATCAGATTATATTTTCTCACTTTAACCGTGCTTCCATATGTTTCTATTCCTCTCTAAATGCATATGTTCTTTAAAACAATAGGATATTGTACACCCGATCCTAAGTATTTTTTTCTCTATTTGTCTTCTCTAACACTTCTATTTGTATATTCTCCTTCTACTAATTATCATTCTACTTCTTCTTCTTCTTTTCCTTCTTCTTATTCTTCCACCAATTCTTCTTCTTCTTCTTTGACATCAAATACATTACTCATGTAATTTTCTCATCTGTTTATCATCTTTCACCCAGCCATTCCTTAACTCATACATGTAATGTTTCATATGTCTAGGACCTTCCACCCGGAAGAATGATTGAAAACGTTACCGTTGGGGAACTGTTTGGCTCAAGTGACCATCAAATCATCCGTTAGGATCTTATAGCAGGAAAAAAAGTAAACATAAACACGCGAACATACGACTTTTCTAAAGCACATGTTAAGAAGATGAAAGAGGCAGCGAGCAACATAATCTAGAAAGATATTGCCGGAGGAGCAAATGTTGAACAGGAATGGTAGAGTTTTAAAACAGTTCTAGAAAGGATAAAAAAGGAATGTGTTGCATGTAGGTAGGTAATCTCAAGCGTAAAAAGTGGATAACTAGATTTGTAGTTAAATGTAGAAGAGATAAAAATACAGGATGGAAAAAAAATATATAGAGGCAGGTAAATCAAATGAAACATATTTAAAATATTTGGACAAGCAGAACATAGTCCAGAAAGTTAACAGAACTGCAAAAATAGACTTCGAAAAAAAAAACTTGCACAGAGGATCAAGACTGATAGTAAAAGCTTAATTTCTTATTTTAGACAAAAAAAAGAACGAAAGGCAAAGTAGGCCCTCTCATAGACAGCACAGGAAAATAAATAAGTGAGAATAGGGAGGCAGCTAATCTACTCAATCAGTACTTTAGCACAGTCTACACAAAAGAGGACTGCCCCAAGATCCCAGCGCCTATAGATATTTTCCAAATAGACATGGATACAGCGGGATTAAGATCAATCTGTCTTACAGTGGAAATGGTTTTTTTTTTAAATTGGAGGGGTTGAAAGTGGATAAGGGTACAAGCCAAATTGGTATTCATCAAATATTGCTGTTTGAAATTAGAGACCAACTAGCAAAACCATTGGCTATATTATGTTTTCAATCACTTGCAAAAGGGATTGTTCCAAGAGATTGGAAAGATGCAGGAGTGATCCCCGTATTAAAAAAAGGGCAAACAATCCGATCCAGCAAATGATAGACCGGTGAGTTTAACGAGCATAGTCTGTAAATTGTTAATAATTAAAGAAAACATTGTAATGCATTTAGACAAAGTTAATCTAATCAGAAATAGGCAACATCGTTTAGTAGAGGAAGATCGTTCTTAACAAATCTATTAGGAGGTTACTAAAATGGTATATAAGTGAGAACCAGTGGACGTTAATTATGTAAAATTTTGTTAAGGCCTTAAATAAGGTCCAAATTAGATATTAGGCCATTTTTTTGTCAGAGAGTAGTGAATGGTTGGAATGCATTGCCACATGAAGTAGTGGAGGCAGAGACAATCAATGAATTTAAGAATAAATTGAATGCGCATAGCTTTTGGAGCAAGGTAATGTCAATGAAACTGGTTGTATACAGACTCTGCAGACTCTTCTAAACCAGTATAACGACGTTAAGTTAAGTTAAGGACATCACACAATTAATACAGATAATGCTCCCACGTGTCTTTCATATTTCAGTTGCCATGTCCATCATCTTTCTCTATGACATAAAATAACTGTCACAGGCAATGTTGCAATATGTCCATTACCTTCGTGTCTGAAATTAAATAACTCATCTGCCATACTTAAGTGTATGTTCGTCTTACAGTTCAGTTTCAGTTGGCGAGTCGATAATCAGGTTTACATTTGTGCAGCTTTTACAACCATGTAGTGCTGACATGTTATCTTCTATTATATTGTTCACCAGTCTTCAATTCATTATGAACTTTACACACTTTCTTCGTAATGCATCCGTGATTGAGATTACATGACAAAGTGTATCGCAAGTCTCGAAATGCATCTTTTAACTGTCACTGTTCCAACCTCCTTCGTGGTCATTTGTACCTCATTAGCAGCTGTCGTGTCTTATTAGCCGCAAGTCTCAGACATTCTAATGTCTATCAAATCTGACAACAGCATACAACCAAACAATGTATTACAAAATTTCATATATTATCATGTCTTATTTGAAGTGTATGTTTCCATATTTAGCTGCCGTGCACTGATCTGATTATTTTCTTTCATTAAAGAAAAGTTCTATACATTGATGCGCAGTTCATTTCTCTATTGCAGGTGTCTTCAAACTACACCCGCGGGCAACATCCGGACCACCATAATATTGTATCTTACACGAAAACAAATGAATATGCAATTCACCAACTGATGTCTCATCAAGGAGTTGATGACGGAGGAAGTGGCATAGTTATGCCCCCAAAAAGCTCATTACATTCAATTCGTCAATCTTGCGCCAAAAAGTATTGCTCGCATAGTTGGGAATAAAAAGCAATATACTTCCTCTAACTGTGGATAAAATACTTGTGGTTCAGTGGCATTCTTGCGCACTTGATGAATCGACATGTGTTTGTGACACTTCCAAATTTCCAGTATTAATCAATGGCGTCGACTGTTAATTTAATATTACTCAAGAATGAGTATCATTACAAATCATGGTCAGCGAAATGACTATAGAGGACCTAGCATGTACAGCAAAATAATTGCAGAGGACATATCATGGACAGCGAATGACTGCAGAGGACATATATGCAGCGAATACTGCAGATGATATATCATGGACTACGAATGATTTTTGAGGATATATCATGGACAGCGAATGACTGCAGAGGACATATCATGGACAGCGAATTACTGCAGAGGACATATCATAGACAGCGAATGACTGCAGAGGACATATCATAGACAGCGAATGACTGCAGAGGACATATCATGGACAGCAAATGACTGCAGAGGCCAGCTTCAAAGAGATGTAAAAGAACTATGTAAGTGCATTGTGGGTCACATCCATCAGCCAATTCATATTTTATTTATACATAAATAAAACTACAGAAAATTCACGTAATTAAAATATGAATAACCTATTGTTCTCATTTACAGATGTCAATGGCAATAATGTATCCAGGCGCAGGCAAGAGTTGCCCTTACAAACATGTGGTAATTACAATAGCCATCAAACCGAAAAACGAAGAATTAAAATGAGAATTAAAATGAAGCATCCTCACATTAAATGAATACACTCAAACCGAGCTGAACTGTTAAGTCAGTTAGTGTTTCGTCATATCATTTACTAAGTAAAAAGTAAAGTAAAGACCCCGTCACGTTATGCGGCGCAAAGGAATTATGGGCCCATATTTTCTAACCAACGGCACATTATGGCTGATGTGGTCAGCATCTCGCCAGCCGCTTTTACTTCATAGATTTTGATGGTACCAGTTTCAGATCAGAAAAAAATCCATTATCAACTGGGGATACCGCTGCCCCAAATTTACTTTACTAAGTTTGAACATGTTTACTTGGGGAACTAAGACGCTAGTCCGGTCAGACACAACATACTTACAAGGACGCCAGGATCAGGCACAACATACTGACCAGGACGTCGTGTCAGGATCAGGAAGAACATACTTACCAGGACGCCGCGTCACGATCAGACACAACATACTTACAAGGACGTCAGGATCAGGCATAACACACTTACAAGGACGTCGCGTCAGAATCAGGCACAACATACAAAGACGTCGCGTCAGGATCAGGCACAACATACTTAAGGGACGTCAAGATCAGACACAATATACTTACAAGGACGTCAGGATCAGGCACAACATACTTACAAAGACGTCGCGTCAGGATCAGACACAACATAATTACAAGGATGTCAGGATCAGACACAACATACTTACAAGGACGTCAGCATCAGGCACAACATACTTACAAAGACGTCGCGTCAGGATCAGACACAACATACTTACAAGGATGTTAGGATCAGGCACAACATACTTACAAGGACGTCAGGATCAGGCACAGCATACTTACAAGGAAGTCGCGTCATGATCAGACACAACATACTTATAAGGATGTCAAGATCAGCAACAGCATAATTACAAGGACGTCAGGATCAGGCAAAACATACTTACACGGACGTCGCTTCAGGATCAGACACAACATACTTACTAGGACGTCAGGATCAGACACAACATACTTACAAGGACGTCAGGATCAGGCATAACACACTTACAAGGACGTCGCGTCAGAATCAGGCACAACATACAAAGACGTCGCGTCAGGATCAGGCACAACATACTTACAAGGACGTCGCGTCGGGATCAGTTACAAAATACTTACAATGACGTCAGGATCAGGCACAACATACTTACAAGGACGTCGCGTCAGGATCAGGCACAACATACTTACAAGGACGTCAGGATCAGGTACAACATACTTACAAGGACGTCAGGATCAGGCACAACATTCTTACAAGGACGTCAGGGTCAGGCACAACATACTTACTAGGACGTCAGGGTCAGGCACAACATACTTACAAGGACGTCAGGATCAGGCACAACATACTGACTAGGACGTCAGGATCAGGCACAACATACCTACAAGGACGTCAGGACCAGACACAACATACTTAGAAGGACGTCAGGATCAGGCACAACATACTTACAAGGAAGTCAGGATCAGAAACAACATACTTACAAGGACGTCGCGTCAGGATCAGACACAACATACTTACAAGGACGTCAGGATCAGGCACAACATACTTACAAAGACGTCGCGTCAGGATCAGACACAACATACTTACAAGGATGTCAGGATCAGACACAACATACTTACAAGGACGTCAGGATCAGGCACAACATACTTACAAAGACGTCGCGTCAGGATCAGACACAACATACTTACAAGGATGTCAGGATCAGGCACAACATACTTACAAGGACGTCAGGATCAGGCACAGCATACTTACAAGGACGTCGCGTCATGATCAGACACAACATACTTATAAGGATGTCAAGATCAGCAACAGCATAATTACAAGGACGTCAGGATCAGGCAAAACATACTTACACGGACGTCGCTTCAGGATCAGACACAACATACTTACTAGGACGTCAGGATCAGACACAACATACTTACAAGGACGTCAGGATCAGACACAACATATTTACAAGGACGTCAGGATCAGACACAACATACTTACCAGGACGTCAGGATCAGACATAACATACTTACAAGGACGTCGCGTTAGGATCTGGCACAACATACTTACAAGGACGTTGCGTCAGGATCAAGCACAATATACTGACCAAGACCACTAACTCTTATCCATGTAGCCTTCCATGGAAACAGGCTGTTTTCAAGAGAATATAGCTGAAGAGATGTTGAGCAACGCGATCTCCGCAGTAGTATCGTCACGCAGATTAAAGATTAACGCAAGCATAGCAATACCGTCTAGAAGACCGCGGTCTCATCAGCACGCTCGGGATGTGAGGAAAGCTACTACAACTCGCCACTTGACTCCGTTTTCTGGGCGCACCCAAGAGTAAACATACTTATTGTGGGTACTAAACAACAACATGTTTGCTCATTATAAATCATTTCCCAGTGTTAATACGGTATTTGTTCTATGTCACTGTCACATTTATCGTTTTTTCTAAATAATTTCACGCTGATCTTCCCTACAGAAAGATAGACAAAGAACGTATTCAATCATTTATGAAATGTATTTTTCTGTTCATTGTGGCCGTAAACTTGTGTAAAACATAAGATGCCTCCGTTGTACTGGCAAGTTTGGAGACCACTGCAGCACTGCCATAAATACCTTTCTAAATTATGTCATTGAACTCGTCTTCTCTATTTTCCGATTGGCTAATGGGAGGGTGATTAGGCTGATGGTATATTGGTCAAGGTTACATGAGTTTAAACCCCCGGTAAAGACTGTTTTTTTGTGACGAGGTAAAAACAAACGACAAACCTGTACACTACGTTGCGATTGCAGAGGCATTCGTTTTTTATAATCCGCTTTATAATTCGCCGTGCTAGCCTGCAAAATGGGAAAAAAATCACTTCACAATGACAACACTTTGTTCTCTCTATTTCTGGTTTACTCAACAAATACCTCTCTTTCTCCATTCTTCTGAAATACACATTCACTCCCTGCATGTCTTCCATTGTGCTACTCTTGATTTCTGTTGTTCCAAAATAGACACGCTCCTCCACAAACTCCATCCTTTCTAAGTCCCAACTGCCAATTGTTATCATTTTGTACAAGCTCGATAATACACATTCTCTTTCTGCCACACACAAACACACACACATAATCACACACATACACGCTCACACACATACAAACGGAGTTTCCCTTTCGTCATGTAATATAATCTTTAGCTGTTAGCCATGGTGGATAACTAACTAACACCATCACAAGAATGTGTATTTTACCTGAGAAAAACATGACTTTCAGTTTTATTAATTTGTACATGATGTCTGATTACCAATCAGACAGTAGTAACTTCTAATAGGGCCTAAATTATCAAAAAAGCAATACACAACCAGCCGTCGCGTAGTAGGTTCTACTGGCTGTAAAAAGGCCACTCTATAGTCCGTCTTTTAATTCATAAACAAGTTCCGAAGCAATTTTCTACTAAACTACATGTCAGATGCAAATACATTTCAAAATTCACATGCTTTAAGCAACATAAAATGTGCTGCACATTTGATACAACCGTGGTGTGGTCTAATGGTGACAGAATGGCTGTACTACTTGTTGCATATTGGTGCTATTTTACGAATGCACATAAAGGGCAATGCAAACAATCGGTTTATCTATCAATACATTAAGGAGATACGCCTATGAACAAAATACGATGAGAAATTAAGCTGCGTACTGTAAAATCTTAAATGTTATGCCATTTCTTTGCAATGGTCCTAATAGATCAAAGGAATTCGCCAATGTGCAAAACTCGTATCATCTATGGACTAAATAATATCAATTTTTTAGTGTCACGGTATTTTAAGGCTGCATGCGAAAAATCATTTGGATCTGACGTTTAGTAGAAAATTGCTTCGGAACCTGTTAATGAATTAAAAGACAGACTGTATCAACTAGCATGTTTTGACTCCCCTGTTGACCCGTGATTGGTTCTCAATCACAATATCTTTAGTAGCAATACATCCTTTTGTAATTTGAATATTTTGTGTTTCAGAAAGAAAGAAAAAA
Source organism: Ariolimax columbianus (assembly GCA_036924085.1). Classification (NCBI taxonomy): domain Eukaryota; kingdom Metazoa; phylum Mollusca; class Gastropoda; order Stylommatophora; family Arionidae; genus Ariolimax; species Ariolimax columbianus. Next base: position 130,852,161 of record JAVGWX010000003.1, on the reverse strand, counting down.
GCAGCAGAGGCATTGAAACAGATTGATGGGAAGTATCTATATTCAATGTTGCACAATAGAAACGATTTTGTGACCAGTTAAAAATGTTTAACTTAAACAGCCTTACAAGCTAACACTTTATACATCGCCTTGCATTGGTCGCTCCTCTTCTAGTCTGTAGAGATTGTGTTAAGTCTTTCACGTCAGAGTGAATGGCAATATATTGTAAAAGCCACGAGCATGTAGACATTTTAACGCACTGTAATCCCAGTCATGGTGAACCCGTTTCAGAAGCCTTGTATTGCGCTACAGTAAATAGAGCTAAGGACTGTCTTATTTAGTATGTCAACTGAATTTACAAAGACGTCCTACAACCTGATACCAGAGAATGTCTTTTCATAGTGACGAACTCAGCACAGGTAGCATCAGGAAAAAACACATTTCAGCAACTTTATTTAGCAACATTTTTCAGGAACAATTGTCAACAATAGGCAGCAACAATAGGCAGCAATAAGCTCGAGTAGCAACCTTCAATTGACAACTTAGAAACAACCTCCAACAACAACATGCAACAACAACCTCCAACAACCTCCAACAACAACAGCCAACAACAACTTCCAACAACAACACAACAGTAACCTCCAACAACAACCCAACAGTAACCTCCAACAATAACTTCCAACGACAACCACCAACAACAACAACATTCAACAACATCCAACAACCTTCAACAAAAACCTCCAACAACAACATCAAACAACAACAACCTTCAATAACAACCTCCAACAACAACCTCCAACAACGACACCCAATAGCAACCACCACCAACAACCTCCAACAACAACCTCCAACAACAACTTCCAACAACAACCACTAATAACAACCTTAAACAACGACCTTCAACAACAACATTCAACAACAACCTCCAACAACAACCCAACCGTAACCTCAACAACAAGCTCCAACAACAACCCAACAGTAACTTCCAACAACAACCTCTACCAACAACCTCCGACAACAACATCTAACAACAACAACCAACAACAACCTCCAAAACAACCTCCAACAACAACCCAACAGTAACCTCCAACAACAACATCCAACAACAACCTCCGCCGACAACCTCCAACAACGACATCCAACAACAACCACCACCAACAACATCCAACAACAACCTCCAGAAACTTCTTATTTCATTTCTTCTTCTGTGTTGGCTCTTAAACTCCCGCTACCAAAGAGCAGCGGAGACTTGAGGTGGGGACTGACCAATATGTTTCACCTGACACTGAATACTCTTCCCTCCAAAACTATATGTACATACATACGTACATACATACATACACACATGTACACATACACAGATACATACCTACACACACATATATACATATACATTTATACATAATTACATACATAATTAAATAAATACATACACATCAATATATATATATACTATCAATAAACATACTTTCTGCTAGCCAACTGCACTGTACATATAAATACATCCCATTCACTGAGCCCCTCCAATTATCGTACATAGACCTGGACATGTGCTTTCAGACTGAAATGAGTCAAGGACTTTGCTTTTATCGGACGCATGGGAGGAGGGTTGGGGAGGGTGGGTGGGGGAAGGGGGGGGGGGTAGAGAATGTGGAGAAGTGGGATAGAAAAAAACAAAGGGGAGGGGGGGGGGGTGAGATACCGAATTCCGACTGGGTGAAATTAATGACACGTTCACAAAACGCCTTTTCATCTCATTATTCCCCATATCATTTTTTGTATAATCATCGTAAACAATTTTTCTCTTGATTGTTTTTATTGTCTTTCTTCTACAATCTCAATTATCTTCCCTTGTACATTCCTTCTGTAGTCTCTTTCATTGTTCTACATTAACCGTCATTTTTCCCTGTTACATTTTTTATTCATTCTCGCTTATATGTTTGACTCTTTTCATTTCATGTCCTCTCTACTACATTTTAAAAACATTATCTCGTATTATACTCTTATTTCATTACCGCCTCCCCACGTTCCCGCATTGTCTCCTCTATGGCGAACACTAAATATATTATCGACGTGGCTGTCTATCTCCTCCACACTCTCTCTTTCCCACTGCCGCTAACTTTCTGCTGTTATGCATTTCTCATTATAGCTGCACACACCGTTATTAACAATACATTAGTCTTATTTTTGATATTGCAAGTTGTCCGCTGAACTTTGTTGCTCTTTATTTTAGGAATATTTTAGTTATATTCATGATTCTTTACATAAATATAAGTTAATTATTCCTTCATCTTCTATGTTGTGGAGATTAGTTAGTTATTTTAATTCAAATTTTTCCTAAGCCCAGACGAAGGTATTTAGGTGGATTGTTTGTAAACCGTAGTATTCACTTTGTTATACATACTTATGTTCTTAACGTCATAGTAAAAGTAATAAACAGGGGCCACTGATAATTGTTTTTAAAGAGTGGGAGAGGAACAATGGCAGAGGGAGGGAAACGTGAGAAAAGAGACAGATAGGGGAGGGGAGAGACGAGAAAGAGCATGACAGAGAGAGAGAGAGAGAGAGAGAGAGCGAGAGAAATAATTCGAGGGACAGTGTGTGAGACGAACCTCTCTGTAAAGTCTGAAGAGAACATGTGAGATGAAAACACGAACTCGTGGCGCGTTTGTCCCCATCTCGCGTGAATGTGATCGATTACTGGGAGAATATTTCTTGCGACTGTCTGTGGCACGCTGGAAGAACCCAGATCCCAAGCTGATATAAGCTCCGATCATCAAGACTATTTATGGACATCGAGTGCTGTGTTAGCGATGAGCTGCAAGTCATTTCAGACGCATGAAGGTAGGTCCTTCTTATTCGTCTAAGTTTATCGGAACTAAGTGGATACAGTGTCAGTGAGTCAGCGCTGCTTCTCCTGCGCAGAATACTTTGCTTTCTCTTAAGAGAAGGGAATTTTGATCATTAGATGGCTCATCATAAGCTAGAAAGAAATACAAAAGCTTGAGACAGTTAGTCATAGAAGCAAAACAAGGTGTTTTCAATGACAGAAAAACAATATCGTCGAGTTTGTCAGTTTGGATTCAGTTCTCATTAACTTATTAGCTACATCAGATACATGTCTCTTCCTGGTGAGTTCAACATATCTTTGCATCTAGCTCAATCATTCTGAAATGTATTGTACTTTTAGACACATTTTTGCTCTCGTGCTAACGCTGCAGCTCAAAATCACACACTGGATACCTTATTTCTTTTGTTAAGTTTCACTAACATCTCACTTACTACAGTATATACATAAATGAAGGCTGAATAAAGTATAATTGTGGCATTTTATATATGGAAATATATATTTGTGTGTTATCTGTATTCCATAGACAGTGTAGTGTTTGTTAAAACTCTAAACCGAGTCATTTATTGTAGCGTAAATATATACACACACATATAAAACACATACCCATCGACTTGACACACTGAATTAATGTAAACGTGTGTATATTATATTAGCAAGTGAAGTGTGGATATATCATCATTCACATCCTGTAAAACATCACTCTCGATGCAGGCCCTTGGACTATGACTAAAAACAATATTCGACCTTTTTCGCCTGATGACGTCATTCAAGCCAGCAACTCACTCTTCTTACTTCTCCTATTCTGCAACCATCTTCGCACGATGCCCTAACTCTGGTTCTTAATATTCATTTGCCATTCTTTCCATCTTTCCGAACCTGTATTAGATGGGCGTCTTTTTAGCATTTCCTTTTCAATTTTTTCTAATGTCGTGAATTTGTAATCTTGTAAAATTATATAGAAAATACGAACAATTCAATCAACTAAATTTATTTAATCATTAGTATTAATATTCCAACCCTGTAATGCCCATATTATAATTTGGGGAGGATGACTAGTACCGGAAGTCATAAATCGTACACATGTTTTTAATTTTAGTATCAAAATCATTTATGTTAAATTCGAGCATCTCTACAGCTGTTTTGTTTTGCAGACTAAAACGACATTTTTTTAACAAATAGCCTTTTTCCATCATCATCCCACAAATACATCTCTGTGTTTTCAGCATAATTCAATTCCGAGATGGCTAGCTCGTACGTCTATTAGACTAGCTCTATTAGAAATGTAACTCATTGTATGTGGTATTGAACTAGCTGCATTCTGTATGTGGAAAGCTGTATTCAGTAAGATACTTGCTCTCCAATATCTGAATAGATATTAAGAATATAACTAGATGTATACGGTATGTGAAAAGCTCTTTCTGGTAATCGACTTGCAGCAGTCATTACGTAAATAGATGTATGTGGTACATAACTATCTGTATCAAGTAAACAACCGGCTGTACGAGGTATAAAACGTGTTGTATCCGGTCTATAACTTTGCTGAATCCGGTAAGAAACTTGTTGTATCCGGTCTATAACTTTGCTGAATCCGGTATGTAACTTGCTGTATCCGGTATATAAGTTGCTGTAGCCAGTATATACTTAGCTGTATCTGGTATTTAACATGCTGTAGCCGGACTATTACTACCTGTATGAGGTACATAACTAAATGTATGAGGTACATAACTAACTGTATGAGGTACATAACTAACTGTTTTAGGAACTTAACTAACTGTATGAGGTACATAACTAGCTGTATGAGGTACATAACTAGCTGTATGAGGTTCATAACTAACTGTTTGAGGAACATAACTTGCTGTATGAGAAACATAACTCGGTGTATGAGAAACATAACTCGCTGTATGAGAAACATAACTCGCTGTATGAGAAACATAACTCGCTGTATGAGAAACATAACTCGCTGTATGAGAAACATAACTCGATGTATGAGAAACATAACTCGCTATATGAAAAACATAACTAGCTGTTTGAGCAACATAACTAACTGTTTGAGGAACGTAACTAACTGTTTGAGGAACATAACTAACTGTATGAGGAACATAACTAACTGTATGAGGAACATAACTAACTGTATGAGGAACATGGAACATAACTAACTATATTGGATAAACAACTAACTGTATGAGGAACATAAATAACTGCACGAAGACCACAATTAACGGTTTGAGGTAAACAACTAACATTATGAGGAACATAACGTGTATGTGACCCAATTGGCTATATCATTTATATTACAGATGTATGTTGTATGTAACACAACTAGCATTACCAAATAGCTAAGTACTTGTATTAAACATGTTACTAGCTGTAACATAAATGTAACTATATCTAATGTGTATGTAATCCGACTAGCTATTTATGTAAAAAAATATAATATGTATGACTAAACTTGCTATTCAGTATATGTAGCTGTCTCTATTATACATTTTACTCGATGCTTCTAATATGTAATTACATTATGTCGTAATGTATCCTTAAATTTGAATCATATGTGTAACTATGTGTATCATTTATATTGTCAACGTCGCTGTATCAAATATGTATCTACGTGTATCATGTATGTGACTAAATTAGCTGTATGATGTATGGAACTATGTGTTTAATTTATGTAAATAAATTAACTGTATCAAATATATAACTATGTGTATCATGCACAATATGTGGTCAGACTAGCTCTATTAAATATGTAACTATGTGTATCATGTATGTGATCAAATCAGCTCTATTAAAAAATATACCTATTTGTATCATGTATGTGATCAAATCAGTTCTATCCGATATATAACTTTTTGTATCATGTATGTGATCAAATCAGCTCTATCAAATATATCATATAGACTTTCAGCGCTAATGACAACGCGAAAGACCTAATCGAAAATGGTGCATTTCGATCCACCCGCGGCGATTCTCTTTAGTTCTTGGATGTTCTCTAGACCTATGGTTGCACCCATACTTGTGATAGTTCTGCATATAGTTTCTCTAGGTCTACCCTGTTATATAGTTTCCCTGGATCTACCCTATTAAATAGTTTCTCTGGGTCTACCCTGTTATACAGTTTCTCTGGGTCTACCCTGTTCTATAGTTTCTCTGAATCTACCCTGTTATTTAGTTTCTCTGGGTCTACCCTGTTATATAGTTTCTCTGGGTCTACCCTGTTTCTTTTTGCTGCTAGATTTACAAATAATCGCCTGCACTGTTCACCTGACTTCAGAAACATCATTTGGTTGAACTGTAGTTGTATTTGCTCATTAGTCATGAATTCCTTCTACCCAATGCCTAATATACGTCTAAGGTATGTATTTGCAAATGCATTAAACCTATTTTCAAGCGTATTTGCCATTTTCCAGCTTTTTTAACAAACATATGTTTTCACCGAGATGATATTAGAGTTGTTGTTGTTGTTTTTTCCAATGCCCACAATGAGCAGGTTTACTCTTTGTGGGCCTTAAAAAGGACGTTAAGTGGCGGGCTGCAGTAGCTTTCCTCACATCTCGAGCGTGCTGATGCACGTGGACAGGGGTCATCCAGGCGGTTATGTTTAACTTGGTTTCATCTGCGTGTCGGTCACTACTACGGGGATTACGTTGATACCTCACCTTGTTAGCCAGGCTGCATGAAAACAGCACGTTTCCAAGAAGGGCTAAACGGAAGCCAAGATGAGAGTTTTGACCAGTATGTTTTGCCTGACCCTGACTAACATGTCTGATAAGTATATTTTGTCTGACCAGACGTTAGTCTTCCTTCCCATGCTATTAGAGTTAAGTATTACGAGTTTGTTAGTTAATCATCATTATTAGTCCCGTAACCTTGAAGGTCGTTGAGGCCCCGTTATTCCAGTTTGTCGAACCAGTTCCCGCCATACGTCTCGATTTTTCGCTAGGGTATTAGTTTCAAGCTATAGACCTTCCCGTCCACTCTGTTATATTGTCATCCCTGGTCTTTTTTCGCTTCCCACACCCACGCTTACCGGGCACAGTGCCTTGCAGGACGGTCTTGGACAGTCCCACCGATCGTGTAATATGTTCATACTATTTCAATTTTCGTGTTTTTACTATAGTCAATGAGTTTTTATATTGATCTAACTCCTAACTCAGTTACTCGACGATTTAAATATAAATAACTGACCAAACTGGCTGTATCAGATATGCAACTAGGTGTATCATGTATGTAACAAAGCTATATGTATCATATATGCAGCCAATTGCAAGATACAGTTCACACTGCATCATACATGTAACTAGTTGAATCTTGAATGTAACTAGCTCCAACATGCGTGTAATTAGCTCTATCTTGTACGTAACCAGCTGTATTATATATGGTACCCAACTATTTGTATAATATATGTAACTATATGTATCATGCATGTGCTACAAACTAGCGGTATTATACATGTAACTTTTGTATCATTCATTTAAAAGCTGTGTTTTGTGTGTATCTATCTATATCAAGTCATGTACATTTCAGCATTATGTATACCATCAATCGTATTATGTATGTAATGTATTATGTGTGTAACTAGTTGTATCGTGTATATAACTTCGCTGTATAATGTAGGCAAATAGTGGCATAATGTATATAAATAGCTATGTTCAGTATACAATAACTATATTATGTATATTAATAACTATATGTTTATGTACCTATCTGTATCATGTATGTAACTATGTGTAAAATGTATGTAGCGAAATGTATTATCTATTGTTCTTTTTTGTATCTATATATATAAAATATATAACAATACACATTATATATGTAGCTGTATCGTCTAAGACAGTTTTTTCCGTCATTTATTTCAGCATTTTCATTATTGTAAGCAATAATTTATCACAATGTCAATGGTTGTCAATATATGCATACTGTATGTAAATAATTGTATCATATATGTCACTATCTCTAGAATGTATGTATCTAGCTGTATCATGAATGTAACTAAGCCTTATCATGTATATGTATATCCATACATGTATGTAACTAACTGAATCATGTATCCATCTATCTGACTGGTGTATCTATCTAGTTGATTCGTGCCAGCTATATCAATTTCATAAAGATCTACATTGTGTATGTATTGATTTGTATCTAGTTGTATCGGAGTGTATACGGTCATATGATATATTTAACTACGTGTATCATTATGTACACATCCCTATCATGTATGTGCCAAGAAGTATCATATGTGTGCGTACCTGTATCTTGTATGTACTTGTATATATCATATTTGTGACAAAACTTTCTGTATCATTTATGAATGTATCTGGATTGTGTATGTACTTATATGTATCATATTTGTGACAAAACTGGCGATATCATGTACCTGAGAATAATGATTGTACGACGCATGTATTTAGGTTTGCTGTACAGTGTATATGCTTTCACTGGATTTAAAGAAGAGAGTTCTTCAATACAACTTGGAACTAGTACTGACATATGGCAGCGAACCATGGACAAGTACCGGAATTTTTTAATGCAACGAAAATGTGTTTTTGCATAAGAATTTTGAAAATTCCATGGACGGAAAAGAAAGCTAATAATGTTGTTCTTGAGGAGGTACAGGCACACAGACAACTTATGGCATAAATCAGGGAAAGGAAGTTATCATTTGTCTGGCATGCCATGAGAGGAGTCGGGCAGCAACACACGGTGACAACGTGCAGAATCTCGGACAAGAGGGACGCAGGGAGTTAAAGAAAGTATTGGACAGTTTGAAGCAAGGAGTTGGAGGGGATCTCAGAACCGACACACGTCATAAGAGGAAATGGAGGTCCTTGATCGCCCATGGCAAATGGCAGGACACGTGATGATGATGATATGGGGTGCATATGACACGATTGGCTGCAACATGTATGGGACAAGGTGGTATGTATGATTTATGTGACAATTCTAACTGTATTCTGAATAACAAGCCTGATTTATATCATAAATCTGACAATCCTGACTATATCATGGATAACAATTCTGATTGATATCATAAATGTGACTGGACTACTTGTATCTTGTACACGACAAGAATGATTGTATCGTGTGTTTGACAAAATTGATAGCATCATTTATGAGGCAAGGCTGATTGTATCGTGTCTTTGACATAACTAATTTTATAACCTTTGTGACAAGAATGTATGTATCATCTGTTTAATACGACTGATTGTATCATGCATATCCAAAGACAGCTGTTTTATGTATGTGACAAGACTGATGTTTTATGTATGTGACAAGACTGATGTTTTATGTATGTGACAAGACTGATGTTTTATGTATGTGACAAGACTGATGATTTATGTATGTGACAAAGGCTGATAGTTTGAAGTATTTGACACGGTTGATTGTACGCCATTTGCACGAAGACAAGCTGTAACGTGTATGTTTCTAAAGTTTCTCGTGTATCATTTATAAAACACTCATATGTGTTTTCCTGAATATATAGTTCTCATAGAGTTCACTTACCCCACTTAAACAATTGATAATTCGAAGAGGCTCATTTCTTTTCTTTTGCAGCAATCGGTGAAATTAAAAACATTCGGCCATATCTGAAATGTACGTATCAAATTTCGTATTAACATCAGAAATAAGGTTAAGGTAATAAGAAATAACTATTAGATATTGTGTCATTGGTTAACACGTATCATTTTGCTTTGACCAGTCCGCATTCTTATTTGTAACATGATTGGTATTATTGGTGCCACTTATTTGTCGTCAGTTTTAGAATGTTAGAATTAAAGGATGAGACAATTCATTTACAGATCTGACTCTACAATGTTTCTATGCTTTAAATGTGTTTACTAGATGAAATGGTTGTCTCTAATATATAAGTAGTGGCAAATATCATCAAATACTCTAAGACACAAAGTCCACACACTATTAATTCAGACATGGAGATAAGCAATGGATGTACCATCTTGTGAATACACCATGGTAAGACATTTTGCTTGGAGTTATATTTGCTTCTCTAACTAACCTGGGAATCTAAAACACAATCTGCAGTGGCACACAGTTCGATCAATAGGCTTCAGATTTTGTTGTGTGCCCGTTATACAAACTGTGTCGTCTCGCTACATGTCTCAAAATACGAACTTTAATTACAGACACTTGTAAACAGCACTAGCCACAAAACAACAGGTTTTTAGTAAATTTTTAATAGCAAACATTACTGTATTTAGAAAAATGGAACACATATAAATCAGAAGCATAATCTAGATTTTGTTGTCGGACCCCAGGATGGCGCTCTACTCAAACCTGTATGGTTCATCAGAACCTAGGTTGGTAATCACTGATGTACATAACTGTATCAACAGTGCACATTGGGTACTTAACTGCCCGAATCCTGAATAAAACTAGTTGTATCCTGTTTCAAACTGGTTCTGTCCTATCTAAATCTGTTCTAGCTTGTCTGTTGCACGTCACTCTGATCTCTGAAAGCCTTACTAATTAGGAGCAATATGATCGATACTACAACGTGTGTTGTCCGAGCAGTTACATCGAGTAGCTATAAACCGCCGAGAGCTCTGTCTGTCTGACAAATTAGCTGTTGCCTTTTTTCAAATAAAATCAGTATCTTGGAAAATTCTGTTAAGACACTTCAATCTCCCAACAAGTAATAAACAAGTATGTATGAAGATGTCACTTGAAGATCAAATGAGAAACAAATATGAACAAGTGAGAATGTTAGCGCAAAGGAAGATAAGATATATAAAATACATTATTGATAAATTGACTGGCCGTATAGAGAGGCGTGATCGTATGTGCGAATGCGGATTGCACATGAAGGGAAACGAGAGATAATTCTGAAGTAATGGAAATATAAAACAATACTGCCAATCACTGCATTATGAGCAGCTAAAAAACATTTAAATGGACAATAGAAATGAAATTAAAACGATAGGCACACCGGAGACACAACGTGTTGCAATAGGTGACGAATAATTTAGTGCAAAAAACATGTGACTTTGGAGATTCGTCGAATCTGTAAGAAGAAATAGTGGCAGACCAGACCAGTTTTTAAGGAATAGATAGAAATGAAAGCTACATGTACTGGATACAGGTGGTAACATAAGAAGAGAATACACACATTTATTGACAATGGTGTACTAAATAGTTCTTTGTTTAGTCACGAGCTCAAATTTGATCTTTGACGAGGTACGTGAGTCTGTTGCAAGGGAGATTTGCATCTTGGACAGTGACTAAACAAACATAAAATGTCACTACGGCGACAGCAAAGTGACATATGAATAATGCATCTGTCTTTCAGCAATGATAATTCTTAAAGGACTGGCAAATAATTAAATTCACTAAAATGTACTAGAGACATTCAATGTCGTGAGGACGTTCAGAATACGGCAGGTAGGTAGATGGCTAGGTAGTCAGTCCACTTAAACGACTAGGGTCAATAACGTCAGATTATATATTGCAAGATATTTTTTTAGTAAGAGAGTGGTGAATGCTGGGAATGCATTGTGACAGAAAGTGTTGGAAGAGGGGCAATTAATGCATTTAAGAATAAATTGGATGCGCATAGCTTTCAGAGCAAGGGAATGTAAATGAAACTGATTGTATACAGACTGGGCAGAATCTTCTAAACAAGAATAAAGACGTTAAGCTAACTTAAGTCAACCGTATATGAGGAGCACGATGTCCTAGGCTGCATGCAATGAGGAGAATATATTTTCCATTTGACTAAACCGGGTAGTGCGTAGACGGCCGCGGAAGCTGGAACATGAAGATAGGTTATTTCCCATCTATGGTGTCCGTGGCCTACTTTAACTGCTGGTGGGTGGGAACAACTTAAGCAAGGCGTGTCACATGTTCAATAGGGTCAAACGGCGACGGTTTAGCATGATGAGTGAATTTTCGAACTTGTCCGGCGGATGACTTCGTTGTTAGAGACTCGGTCATACCAGTCGACTCCAATAATGTCCTTTTGGCTACGCATGTAGAAAGCTTCAATGCATTTGTGATGGTCCGGCAGAATAGTTCAGGCTTTGTAACTGTACAGGGGGATGGAGACGGCACAGGTTATGTAGATATAGTAGCTTACATCAAGAATAAACTTTTTATAGAACGCCGAAATAATAGTAATGCATGTTGGACAAGTACATTTTGTTTTCTAAAAAGAAACACCACAGAAAGAAATGTGACAACAATATTGCATTTTAAAAGATGTCTATTGATACTTGCAGGTATGACGCGTTTATCACAATCGACATGACTGCGTACACTGTACAAAAACAACGCCAACTGTTTGTAACAGACCAATTAGCTGGCACATCTGTGCATATCAGCAAGGTTAAAGCTGTTATTGCCAAATGCAGTACCAATTAGATTGCTCATTTTTCATGTCGATTCGTGTATTTTATCCTGTCTTGAGCTCTTGATACCATACAATTTTTGTTAACTGTATCTCCGAACAAACTTTCATAATACTGTATACACAATTCATCAGTGCTTAGACTCTTAGAGGAAACATTGCCGTCGATAGTTCTTGTATCCAGACCAACAAGATAACGAAGAATTCGTATGGCCCCTCAGTCTATTTATTATAGATCTAATAGATGGGCGTTATTTCAGATAACTGAAGCAACTTAAAACAGTGTATAGAAACATACGTAAATAATAAATAAACATTTAAAAAAACTTTGTCGATATTATCCAATTTTTAAAAATTGACAAAGTGTGCTTATAAAACACATAATGAATGTCACACAAATGATGAATTAACATCACAGAACATAAAAAAGTTTGAAGATAATGCCAATATAATACATACATTTTTCCCATAAATGTTTAACGTTACCATAATCAAGTCATACGGTCCTGGACTGGTTTGAAAGCTCAGGATTCTGTCTTTTCATATCTGCCTGTAATCTGCGGCCGTCTTCGGCTCACCATTAGTCTTCACCGTCCTGTTTAATTTAAAATGTATAAATATACGTTTCCATAAATGCTGTACTTGATGCAGAAAAATGTTAAAGATACCTGACAGTACGTATATTCCCATTGTACAGAAACATATAAACAGCAAATGTAGACAGTGAGATAATGAGAAAGTAATTCTCATCTGTATTATGTTGATCAATATTTCAAACACAAAATATCAATACTCGAAAAGTGCGTCATCTTGTTTATACAGATTCGGCTTTCTTATATATGTTGATACAGCTTATACATGTCTACATCGTTCTCAACTAATTGTCCCAATTATCGTAGCTATCAATACTCACTACAACGGGAGGTAGAAGGATATTATGAGGGGGGATCAGACAGTGATATATATTAATATATATATATATATATATATATTTATATATATATATATTTATATATATATATATATATATATATATATATATATATATATATATATATACAGAGAGAGAGAGAGAGAAAGAGAGAGAGAGAAAGAAAGACAGAGAGAGACAGAGAGAGAGAGAGAGAGAGGGAGAGAGAGTTAACGTATTGGAGAACGTGATAAAAAGATCAGAAATCAGAACTACGTGCACTAGACACGAGCAGTGATTAGTAGATAATCATGTTTACCATTTGTGTGTGTTGTGTCTGTGTGGGTATATATATATATATATATATATATACACGAGGGGTGTTGAATGAAACCGGACCAAAATTGCAACAAGTGAACATACGTACGATGCGCATGATGACGTCACCTCTGGTGTAAACAGCACATACGAACCGTCATCTTGTAGCTTGTCCTTTGCAGAACGTCGCTCTCACAACAGCCGATCTGTAAGACTCTCGATCATCGACCAGAATGCTCTCCTCCGTCGCTGTCATCTTCAGGACCTCCGTGAGGTCTTGTGTCCATCTCCTTCTCGGTCTGCCTTCCAGGAACCATACCGTCCGATATTGTTCTCTCTAGACCATTATGGCGTTTGATGTGACCAACATATTTCAGTTTTCTGGATAAGATGTTGTTTACCAACCAATGTTCGTCGATGTCAAACTCTTTTAGTATATCTCCATTTTTGCGTTTCGCCACCATGGAGTTTTGAGCTTCCTCCTGTAGCATTTCAGTTCAAAAGAGTCAATCCTTTTCTTAAGTGTCTGTGTGATGGTCCACGTTTCACATCCGTACGTTGCCACCGGGAAGATGCAAGTTCGTTGAACATTTATGTTCGTCATTTTATTAGAGTTCTGCCACAGATTCTTCATCTTATTCAACTTCTACCTTGTCATAGCCATTTTCCTTCTTACTTCCTTCAGGCAATCTCCATTGTTGCTTATGTTTGAGTCAATGTACTCAAAACGTGTGACATTTTCAATCTCCATTGTTGCTTATGATTGAGCCAAGGTACTCAAAACTTGTGACATTCTCAATCTCCTGTTGCTCCAGGATAACTTTAGGTTTGATTTTTGCCTTGTCTGTGCTCATTATCTTGGTTTTACTTATATTCAGGTACATATTTTTGCCTTGTCTGTGCTGATTATCTTGGTTTTACTTATATTCAGGTACAAATTCTGGTCTTCACTGTGTTGTTTTACCGATAGGATCATCTGTTCCAGCCCTACAGCGCTCATTGATAGGACAACTTTGTCATCGGCATAGCTTAGCTCCAGTAACTCGTTTCCGCCGATTGTTAATGGCTCGAACTTGTCATAATTTTCATCGTTCTTAACGTTCCTCATTATTGATTCGGCATATATTGAACAAATATGGGGAGACAATGCATCTTTGCCTTACCCCCTTTTGAACCTCCAACCAGTCTGACGTTTCGCCGACAATTCGGACCGCTGCTTGTTGTTCCTGATATAAAGATTCGATCAACTGGATCAAGTGCAATGGGAACCCCATTTCTCTCATTATTTCCCACAACCCTTGGTGTTGTACACAATCGAATGCCTTCGTGTTATCTATGAAGCAAGTGTGTACGTCAACATTTTACTCTCTGTATTTTTCTATAATATCTCTTATGTTGAGGATGTGATCCCTCGTGCCACGCTCTTTTCTGAAACCTGCCTGTGCCTCATGTACCTTCTCATTGAACTTGTTTTCTAGACTCTTCATGATGATCCGTAAGAGGATTTTGCTGGCACAACTTACTAAAGTGATGGTTCGATAATTGGTGCACTGCTTCATATCGCCTTTCTTGGGGAGCGGTATATGTACATATCTTGTCCATGCTCTCGAACGGTCAAGTTTGCAAAATGTCATTATTGTAGGACTCACAGTGTCCTCGGCAGACCGTTCAAAACATTGCGGGTGTGATACGGAATCTGCCCAGAATTGATGAGTCATCGGTTATTCGCTTTCTAGCATCTGAAGAATGTCGCCCACAATTGACATTCATTGCAGAATGCAGGTAGTGTATGGTGACAAAGGTATGTCAAAGACGGATTTCAACGGTCTGCTGAAGAAACTATGAGTCGGAAGATAATGAAATTTTGCAAACTTAACAGTTGGTATGTACAGTTTACACCAGAAGTGACGTCATCATGCGCATCGTACGTATGTTCATTTGTTGCAGTTTAGTCCGGTTTCATTTGAACACGCCACGTGTGTGTGTGTGTGTATATATAAATATATATATATATATTAATATTTATATATATATTGTATACCATTTATATATATATATATATATATATATATATATATATATATATATATATATATACATACACACACACACACACATACATATGGCGAACTCGTACGTTAGTCCGGTCCGACACAACATAGTGATCAGGACGTCACTTCAGGGTCAGGCCCAATATACTGACCATAACCACTATCTTCGATGTAGCTGTCTCTGGCAAAAGGCTGTTTTCAAGGCAGTCTGGCTGAAGAGATGTGGATCAACTTGATCTCCGTAGTAGCGAGCGCCACGCAGATTAAGCCAACCACCTGGAGAACCTAAGCACGTTCTAGATGTAAGTAGAGCTACTATATCCGGCCACTTAACGCACCTGCTAAGGAGCACAAAAGAAAGAGTAAACTTACTCATTGTGGGAATTAAACAACAACATATGTATATATATATATGTGTGTATTTGTGTGTGTGTGAATGTGTGTGAGTGTGTATGTGTGTGAATGTGTGTGTATGTGTGTGAGTGTGTGTGTGTGTGTGTGTGTGTACATAATGGTTGTGGAAGGGGGGGGGGGGTAATACAAAGGTCTATTTTGAAAATAGGTATCTTTTTTACAAAGCAACGTCTTTGGGTACCGATAATGAGTATTGTGTGCTTAGGATGGGGTGGACATAGTGTTATCATGGAGTGCTAGAAATAGTATATTAATGGTTTGTGATAGACATAGTGTTATCATGGAGTGCTAGAAATAGTATATTAATGGTTTGTGATAGACATAGTGTTATCATGGAGTGCTAGAAGTAGTATATTAATGGTTTGTTATAGACATAGTGTTATCATGGGGTGCTAGAAATAGTATATTAATGGTTTGTGATAGACATAGTGTTATCATGGAGTGCTAGAAATAGTATATTAATGGTTTGTGATAGACATAGTGTTATCATGGAGTGCTAGAAATAGTATATTAATGGTTTGTGATAGACATAGTGTTATCATGGAGTGCTAGAAATAGTATATTAATGGTTGTAGTGGACATACTGTTATCATTGTACGCTAATGGTTTCTAGTAGACACAGTTTATATGGCATGTTGTTAAAATAGTTGGTATAGGTAGTTAGAGAACATGAATTGTCTATTGCAGTAGTGGAATACACACTGTTTGGTAAGATGAAGGGGTCGGGATGTGTAAATCTTTTTGTAGATGTAGTAGCTGATAAATATAGTCATTGATTGGGGATAGTAGATGCGGTGTAAAGTGAGCCGGTGATAAGGGGAGATAGTGTATGGTTATGAGATGAGTGTATATAGTGTGGAGGTTATGATATGTGGAGTGAGAAGATTACAAAAGTAACCTGCAAGTTGGAGAGAGAGACAGAGAGAGGGCCGTAGGGGGACTAAAATAACGATAATTTGTTAGAGATAAGTAATGTTGAGACGATTTCGTGTGTATGCGTAAATGTAAGAGATAGAAGAGATGGAGAGAGAAATAGAGAGTATGTGAGAGAGAGAGAGAGAGAGAGAGAGAGAGAACTAAAGTGTAATTCATTTGATTGAGATAAATACAGTTGGTAGCAATGTGCGATAATGTTAATTAGCGAGAGAAAGAGAATGAGAGTTGGGGGGGAGGGGGGTGTAGGTAGGTAGGTAGGTTACGTAGGCGGCAAAGGGTCTCTCGCCAACAGTCCATGTGTACAATAAGTGTATATTACGAGTCCTAGGCTGCATACAGTGATGATTATTTGTTTTTTTCGATTTGACCTAACCTGATAGTGCGTGGAGGGTTGACAGGGCGAAAAATTAAAACAGAGAGTCGTTTTCAGTCCTCGATTGATATGGAGTGCTTCAAGAGCTGGTGCGCGAGGACGTCATCGGCAAGGTGGGCCACGTGTCCAAATGGAGCCAAACGGCGACAGTCTAGCATGGTGAGCATGGTGAACGAGCTCTTGAGATCTGTCGGTTGAGTGACTTGGGTCACTGTCATACTACTGGATCGCAAGTATTCGCCTTTTGTTGAGTATGTGAAAGAATTCGGTTCTCTTCTGATCGCCATGCAGAATAGTCCAGTTTTCGGAACCGTACAACCTTTATGAGGACGACACAGGCCATGTCAATCCGTATATTCGTTCAGCCCCGGTGCATGGCGTTCACAGAGGCGGCAGTTAAATCGACTCTTCGAAAACGTTCTAGTGACTTTGTGTGTCGGAGTTGTTTTTACTGCTTACATAAATTAAATGTTTAGCAGAGTTGATATGGTTGTTATAGACAATAATGTCTGCTATTGTGAAAGTGTAGGCAAGGTTTTCTATCTTAGATTTTGACCATGTGATACGAATGCCTAATCTAGAAGCACAGTCTTCTAGGTTTTTCCC
This sequence comes from Ariolimax columbianus, assembly GCA_036924085.1. Classification (NCBI taxonomy): domain Eukaryota; kingdom Metazoa; phylum Mollusca; class Gastropoda; order Stylommatophora; family Arionidae; genus Ariolimax; species Ariolimax columbianus. The sequence continues at coordinate 130,834,365 of JAVGWX010000003.1, read as the reverse complement.
TGCTGTTATCAGACGGTGAGATTGGGAATCTAGTGTGACCACGTCATCTAGGTGGCCGTGTTCATCACGAGCAATTGTGCTTGCTTACGTGACTCCTGGGTTGAATATCTCCAGCCGACCGAGGATCTAGTCCGTGGTGCGGTAGAAAATGGACACCGAATCATTTTGAGAACATGTCCGAGAGATGCTGTTACAGGCGGTCTCTTGCTCCAGTGTTGCAATGTGGCTGCTCGATTAGCCATTGTAGTGTTTTCGGAACTCCCACTTATTTTAAGGCATATCTGTCCACTGAGCAACAGGCAGCCTTGAAGTCGACGTAAGTGAGCTACGTTGAAGGGTGGTTGATATCCCGGTGTATCTCCATAAATAGGCGAAGGCCAATGGTGATTTTTTTGGCGGACCCACAGGCAGTAAAACCAGAACCCGTGTCAGCAACGACTGCCTGCGGAATAGAAGTATGTGGGCAAAGACTGTTTGAGGAGACATATAGTTAGGTGAAGGGACTGTAGCTGCTACATCCAGAACGAGGTAATTTTTCTTTCTATAAAGAGATGATCATTTAATTCGGCCATGAAGCGAAAACATGTCTTGGGTCCCAAACCGTTGTAAATAGTTGGTACAGGGTACGTGAGCATTTCAACAGCTTCGGAGTAATGTCATCACGTCCTGCGTCTCGGCCGTCTTATGTCGTCTGTAGGCAGCGCATACTTCTGCAATGATCCAGGTGTCGGAATCCAAGTCGTGAACAGGGGTTAGCACGATGAGGCTGCTCATTGACGATTGAGTTGGAGCTACTGCTTGATGTTTGAGGACATCGTTGTAGTGCTTGATTCACCTGCTGGTTATTTTTGTAATTGAGCAACATGGACTGCTGTAATGTAAATGTATCTACTGTGGGATGCAGTTGGATTTGAATAAAACTCTTCCCTTAGGATTGCATGTAAGGCTGGTAACAAGTTGTTAAGTCTCATCCCTTGCCTTGCGTCTTTGGCTACTGTGCTGTATTAATGCTCCTGATTATTTGTGCTGCAGCACGAAACATGCACATGAGACGTCTACGTTCTGCCACACCGTTTCCACTCCTGGCTACGTCTTCCTTCTCCAAGATGTATAATGTTGGTGAATTATGTCAGTATTTCTGCATAGGTGTCTTTAGCCCCAGAACCGCGTTGATAACTTTGCGTATGACTGAGGCCCCATTGCCCCTGATCGGTTCTACTTGATCAGCAAGTAGCTCTAAGTTACAGACAAGCTTTTTATGGAATATTGCGTGTCCATGACGTGGTCAGCACAATGTGATTCAATGGTGTAGCCAGTTATTGGTTTGCGTTGGTATTGTTTCGGGGGGGGGGGGGGGGTGGCAATACTGGAAATAAGCAGTTGGTGATGAGTACTGGTCTGGGGTTTTATACCATGGTGTACCCTGGGATTCTTGTAATGATGTGGCTAAGGTCATTTTTGTCTAGTGGTTGTTGGATATTCTTTTGTACAGGTGAATGTCCTTTCGTTTGAACCATGCGCTTGTGATTATGAGGCCAAATGCTGCACAGAAGCTATAAATCTGACAGGTTTATCTTTAGAGGTTCAAATTCCAACATGACATTTTCGAAACCGTTTGAGTTGATGTCCAGTGAGGCATTGAAAGATCCAAGATGAGGTATTCTTTGTGTGGGTGGAATAGCATAGGAGGGGGCGTCAAGAAAGGAGTAGAAGTCATCCATCTGGTCTGGCTGGCGACTACGATGGAGATGAAGTAGACATGGCCATGTTTCCATTGAGAGATATAAAGTGAGAAAAAGAGTGAGAGAAAAACAGACAAAGAGAGAGAGAAAAACAGACAAAGAGAGAGAGAGAGAGAGAGAGAGAGAGAGAACCAGAGCCAGTGAGAAGGAAAGAAAGAGAGAGATTACAAGTGTTTGTAATTGGTTAGAGATAAATAATGGTTACAATGTGCGCGCGCATTTGTGCATGTGTATTTATGTGTGTGTGCGTGTGTGTGTGTGTGTGTGTGTGTGTGTGAAAGAGAGAGAGAGACGGAGAGAGAGAGGGTGGATATAAAAGGGAGAACAGTTGATATGAGGTAAACAATTTAAAGCTAGATTAGCGAAGGCAGACTATGACATCTGAGAATGGACTGGAGTGAAGACATGAACTCTGAAGATGATCAGACAAAGCAATGTTAGGAAAACAATTGTTGATATTATTTAAAGAGTAGAGTACATTTTTAATTTGTATTATCAAGAAACAATTTTCATTTAGTTCAAGGTGAGAAACACAATGTATATATATATATATATGTGTGTGTGTGTGTGTGTGTGTGTGTGTGTGTGTAAGTGTGTGTGATTATGACGGTGTGTGTGTGGTTGTGTGTGTGTGTGTGTGTGTGTGTGTGTAGTAATTGTAAATTAAACTGTTTCTAAAGAGAGTGGCGATATGAAAAATGTTTGATTGGAAGATATACTATTGTACGCTAGTTCGGGAAACGAAAGAAAATAAGAATACTGAAATTGTTGATGATGTTGAAAGAAACCAGATATGGTAGTCAGTTTTATTGGATGGCACAGACTGTTCTATGGTACTAGGGAACTCATTACCATCTTCTTAAAGATCTGATCACCCCTCAATCTATGTTTGTCTTACGTTAACAGTCCCAGACTTCTGAACATCATTAGGAGTTGTAAACATGCACGGAAACGCAGTTTGATACTATTATTAGAAAATCAAAAAAACATCGTTGGTGATTATATTCCTATTCATGGCCAAACTCTCGTATTTTCTCGGTGTGCAGCGTCGCCAGTCAGAATATCGATTTCTCCTACACTATATTTAAGCGCCCATTAAGGGACGAGAACCAATGTATGTCACTACCTGTGCTAACAGTTACTAGTGTATGTCACAGCTGTACAACAGGGTTCTGTATTTCTGTGCTGTCACTCACAGGTATGCAGGTTTGATACATGGGCACATGATGGTACCGTTGTTGACGTTTCTTGTTATCCAAATTCCCTAACTGGTATGCGACGTGGTGAACCGATCATTGGTGCCGCTGACTACCCAAACTAGCTAGTTCTCATATCCACGGAACATCCTACTAATAATCCACAAAGTAAATGAATTTTTAAAATTTGTTCCAAATGTGGATACACTGAGGCGTTCGGCGCTAAAACATCAAAACGCACTCCGCCTAAAAAAAACATACTAGGCGAACGAGAAAAAAGATAATTCACCTAACCCACGTCTTTCTTGGAGCGAGGCACAATAGTCACCTGAAGTCTGTGGTTCGACACCACACTGATTAATACATCAGTTTGATTTCTGCATGATGTATCTGATTTCCTAGTGTTTAAAGTACCTATATTTTTTCAACAATTAAAAGAACAATACTATCATCGTAGCTTACTGTTGTATCCCTGTTGATCAAATTTCTTAATACGAATCTAGCACTGTTCTTTGTTTATCTGTCCCTTTTATATGGAACTGTGCATGGTTTAATCGTTATAGTAGGAAATTTAGGAAGTGACATAGTCTATACACGATGTCTCAGTAGAACTGGGGCTGCGTATCATTATTTTGAAAATCGGACGTGAGAACTGTAAGGCCAACAATTTGACTTATTGGCGTCTCTGTGCAACGTTGTAAGAGAGCTAGCTTATCACCATTAATGTACCGTGCTCAACCTCCGATTTGTGTAATAATTCACTTCTTATCCTCTTGTTGAGTTGACTAATTCCGCTAACTCATGTCATTCTCCTAGAGAGGCGCATTCGTCATGTGTAGGCCCGTGGCTTGGTTGCGGAGTGCCTATTACGTAATTCTCTTGTGTATTGTTTGGGGCTGTTTTCCCAGCAGTTCAAAGGCAATTGCTGTAATCGGGGCAGCTTTATTATGTGAATACAGGCTGAGCTGTTGGTTCCAGATCTGCTCACGCACAGTGTCAGTCAGTGAGCACATTATTCAAATATCCTTTACCAGGACAAATAATCACGTTATAAACAAGGGAGTCCCATAGCAGACTTTACCGCGGGTAGTGTTAGAGACTTCAGTGTGTTAAGCCACATCTTGTATGACGCAGAATGGCCAGTTCACTTCTAGAAGTTTACAAGATTATTGACAAATTATTTGCTCAAGGCTACCACTGCCGTCGAGCAGCATGTCTTTAAGTCTTAATCTTAGTTGTCCTATACTTCTACAGGGGTGGATGCTTCTGTGCAGGTCCCAGTTCTGGTGTGAGCTGGATGTAGCCAGGTAGGAGGATTTCCTGCTTAGCAGGCTAAGCTCGGACAGCTTATTACTCCTCTGTTTTGGGACAAGTGCCGCAGAGCGTGGTTAACCAATATGCGAGTTCATCTCAAAAGACTAGAGCACTAGAGCAAAGTAGACCTGCAGCCTGTTAGGTACCATCAATGCTGCTCCCAACTAGCCTACTAACGATGGTCGGTATTATGTCAAGTCACACAGTTAGTCCCTCTTACCACGTGCTCTTTGTGGGGCAGTGGTGCTATTCTTGTCTGTATCATACACAAATACTCCAGCAGATCACTCGAGACAGACGTCTAGACGGATTTTCCTACAAACAACACAACCTCTCAAGGGTCGCTCTGTAGAGCGTCACACCGAGAAATGGCGCAACAAATAATACAACCTCTCCAGGGTCGCTCTGTTGAGCATGACACCGAGAAATGGCGCGACAAACAATACAACCTCTCCAGGGTCGCTCTGTTGAGCATGACACCGAGAAATGGCGCGACAAACAATACAACCTCTCCAGGGTCGCTCTGTTGAGCATGACACCGAGAAATGGCGCGACAAACAATACAACCTCTCCAGGGTCGCTCTGTTGAGCATGACACCGAGAAATGGCGCGACAAACAATACAACCTCTCCAGGGTCGCTCTGTTGAGCATGATACCGAGAAATGGCGCGACAAACAATACAACCTCTCCAGGGTCGCTCTGTTGAGCATGACACCGAGAAATGGCGCGACAAACAATACAACCTCTCCAGGGTCGCTCTGTTGAGCATGACACCGAGAAATGGCGCAATAAACAATACAACCTCTCCAGGGTCGCTCTGTTGAGCATGACACCGAGAAATGGCGCAACAAACAGCAGTTTCTAAATGTAAAACTGCAGGAGGAGGTTTTTCCAGGAGCACACCTACCATATGAAATAGAAAGAGCTTTAAATCTTTCCGGAGTTACCCGATGCATAAAAAACCGGATGAGATGGGGACACAGTCATGCCAATATATTTGCATGTCTAGGACCAGAAGAATCTCTTCATCTGTAAGTAAGTTTTCTTCTCCGCAGTCTTTCTTTTCCTAATCGTTAGCAGGGTACTTATTTACAGCTGAACTGACTGGAGCGTGCGTACTGTTAGTTAGAATTGAACAACATACACTCGCTATAAAAATCAAGTACTTTACCACCACGCTAATAAGACGCTCAGATAATTTCTGCCCGATAGGAAGTTTGGCTCGCGAAATTCTGCCAGAGAATATTCTCGTTAATAGAAATGTGAGTTAAGATTAGATTTGCCGATTCCTGACATCTATCGATTATGCACTCTTTACAAGGCGTAGCATGTTCTGTATGGGGTTCTGGGGAGGCGCATAGAATTATAAGAAAATGTGTTTGGCGATTCGAGTCCGCAAAATGTATTGTTAACTTTGGTGTAATCGTTACTTGACCTTCTTCAAATAGCACAAACAGCTCCCTGTGTTAAACGAATGACAAGGCGATGGAAGATCTTCATAAAGTGTTAATGAAATCATAAGCGGAGAGTAAGAGAATTATAGAAGAAGACATCAAGTCGAAATGTGAAGGAAATCATCGAGAAAAGAATCCAGGGAGGAATATGTACTGTTTGATTTTTCTTTGTACAAACAGTCACAACGTCAGATAGCAATTAACATATAGCACATTGTGAATTCTTGAAATGGTGGTGTCGGTATACAGTTATTCTTAAAAGTGATAGTTTCTATTAAAAGTTATTCTTAAAGGTGTAGTTTCTGTAGCTTATTATTCTTGAAGAGTTGCTTTCTGTAGCTTATTATTCTTGAAGAGTTGCTTTCTGTAGCTTATTATTCTTGAAGAGTTGCTTTCTGTAGCTCATTATTCTTGAAGAGTTGCTTTCTGTAGCTCATTATTCTTGAAGAGTTGCTTTCTGTAGCTCATTATTCTTGAAGAGTTGCTTTCTGTAGCCCATTGTATTTGAAGTGATAGTTTATAAAGTCAGCCATTCTGGAATTGATTGGTTCAATTCATCCAGGGATGAATATGATGTACTGTTTGATTTTTCTTTGTACAACCAAGCTCAAAACTTCAGATAGCAATTAACATATAGCACATTGTGAATTCTTGAAATAGTGATTTCAGTATAAATGTATTCTTAAAAGTGATAGTTTCTATTAAAAGTTTTTCTAAAAGGTGTAGTTTCTGTAGCTTATTATTCTTAAAGAGTTGCTTTCTGTAGCTCATTATTCTTGAAGAGTTGCTTTCTGTAGCTTATTATTCTTGAAGAGTTGCTTTCTGTAGCTTATTATTCTTGAAGAGTTGCTTTCTGTAGCCCATTATATTTGAAGTAATAGTTTCTGCAGTCAGCTATTTTTGAATTGATAGTTTCTGAAGCCGTTTTTTCTTAGCAGTTTTTCTGTCAAAGTTGTATGTAGGCACTTGTTCCTGAAGTGATTATTTTTGTAGACAGGTACTCTTGAAGTAAAGGTCTCTGTATACAATAATTCCTGAATTGATGGTTTATGCAGAGCTATTCTTGAAGTGATGGCTTCTGAAGAAAGTTATTCTTGAAGTGATGATTTATTTAGAGAGCTATTCTTGAAGTGGCGGTTTCTGTAGAGCTATTTTTGAAGTGATGGTTTCTGTAGAGAGCTATTCTTGAAGTGATGGTTTCTGTACAGAGCTATTCTTGAAGTGATGGTTTCTGTACAGAGCTATTCTTGAAGTGATGGTTTCTGTACAGAGCTATTCTTGAAGTGATGGTTTCTGTACAGAGCTATTCTTGAAGTGATTATTTCTGAATAGCTATTCTTGAAGTTAGGGCTTCTGTAGATTGCTATTCATGAAGTGATGGTTTCTGTAGAGCTATTCTTGAAGTGACGGTTTCTGTAGAGCTATTCTTGAAGTGATGGTTTATGTAACCAATTATTTCATGGGATGAGTTTCTAGCATCTGTGCTCAACTCTATTTAATCTTTGCAATATGCTTTGATGAAGGCCGATTCTATTCTCTCCAGATTCAAACAGTGAAAAATAATGACGTTTAAGATACAATAAATGAATGAAAACAATATATGCTTTAAGTTAAAGGACAAAGGTTTATGTGATATGACGTTTATGTGATACGTATCACGGTTAAGTTCTAGACACAGTAGAAGTTCAACATGAAGAATCTCGAAAACAGTGAATTGAACGGAAGTGTCAATGCATTGAGAACGATAGTGAATAGAGAATACGGCAACAAATGGATATATACAACTAAAACGGCACGCCACAAGTAACAATTTAAAAGCAATCAGGATGCAAGATATATTAACAACTTAAACCGACATGAGGACCACATTAGAAACACTAAATACCGACACGAGGACTACATTAGGAACACTCTAATCTACATAAACACCACATTAGAAACACGCAAACCGACATGATGACCACATTAGGAACACTCTAATCTATATGGGGACCACATTAGGAATACTCAACCCTACATGAGGACCACATTAGGAACACTCTAATCTACATGAGGACCACATTAGGAACACTCAAACCTACATGAGGACCACATTAGGAACACTCAAATCTACATGAGGACTACATTAGAAACACCCAACCCTACATGAGGACCACATTAGGAACACTCAAGCCTACATGATGTCCACATTAGGAACACTCAACCCTACATGAGGTCCACAGTAGAAACACGCAAACCGACATGCTGACCACATTAAGAAAACTCTAATCTACATGAGGACTACATTAGGAACACTCAACCCTACATGAGGACCAGATTAGTAACACTGAAACCGACACAAGTACCACATTAGGAACACTTAAACCAAAATGAGGACCAGATTAGTAACACTCTAGCCGGCACGAGGACCAGATTAGGAACATTCAAAATCGACATGAGGACAACATTAGGAACACTCAAACTGAAAGAAAGACCAAATTAGGAACATTTAAAGCGCTATGAGATTCTACCTAAGACAATTTCTGTGACGCCATGACATCATCTGAGGGCCGCACATTGCATGTGAGCCCGTGTGTTGAGAATTCCGGTCTGTAAAATGTACTTTTATAACAAGCATCACAAAATGTGCCTTCTCCAGATACATTACCCTACGTCAATAAACATCAATAACAGCCTCCGAGACAAAAATCTGCACAATGCATCAAATTCTAACAGCACACCCACCAGAAAGAAGAAAATAGTGTTAGGGCATTTCAAATATGTCATTACGAGATTCTGGTCATGTGGTCTTTAACTTGGCTGAGTAGTTAATGCACTACTGTCTGTTGTTTGATGTTTTTCAATTTACTAATCGCATTCAACGTTTACTCTCCGTGTAAGTCTTTCTACTTACACTCTTCTGTCTCTTTCGTCCACATCACATAGTGGTGCATTCTCCACCCATATCACATAGTGGTGCATTCTCCCCCCCCCCCCCCCATATCGCATAGTGGTGCATTCTCCCTCCATATCATATAGTGGTGTATTCCTCACTTATATCATATAGTGGTGTATTTTCTACGCATATCACATAGTGGTGTATTCCTCTCCTATATCATACAATGGTGTACACACCCTCAACCTACCCTCTCGAAACAGAAACGTCCTAATCTGTTGTCGCCAGTTCTTCTCAGCTTCCTCCTGTTTTCCTAGTATCTTCTCTAGGTCTCTTCTTCGTGTGTGCTTACACCTATCCTTGCCTTTTTTCCTAAAGTTTCACGACAAAAATTGCCTGCAGCTTTCTCAGCATGTAGCTTATCCAACGCCCCTGTCTACCTGAGATTTAATTGTCCACCTGTCTTTGGCCAGTTTTCGTCCATTTACTTTCGTTTGTAACCTTGTATACCCTCTGCAGGCCAAGAACATTTTTCTCCATACATTATTTCAAATGTGTTTGCGCGTTTGTCCTTTTTGTTTTTGTTGTTGTTGTAATTTAGACTAAGCAAAGTTCAGTCTAGACCACGCTCTTCAAACGTTTTTTCATCCGAGATCTCTTTAGGTCAGACACATTTTCTCCCAACCCTTCACTCGATAAATATATTTATCTTAAATACAATTGATACTAACACTGTTTAGATATCATATAAACCAAAGCAAATGTTTATTGGAGACTATAAAAGATAAGAGTACGTTTACCTTTAATTGGATGGATGCGATTGCTAATTCTGACAGAATTAATATTCGCAACATTTGGTTTCATACATATCTCGATGTTTTTAAAAATTGAGCGGTATTTTGCTGTAAGCGTCGTCAATGTTGAAAATGTCGACTTACACAAATAATTAGAAATAGGAAATATGTGTTATATGTAGATGGCGCTTACATTTTGCAGATTTCAGATTTTCACTCGCCACGCATTCATTTCAAATCAAATATATACGCCTGTCTTTAATATTTGTGGAAAGAAAAGTAAATCGGTATTGCCGGCTGCGGGTCTACATTACTCTGGTGTTTTAGTTCATTGTGGATGCCACCAGGCCACAGACTTGTCTCCAATTCATACTAGTCGACGACTTACACTTGTGTTTACGGAAAAGTGCTACTCCATTTGGACTGGGTAATTCATTCATTTTCTTTTGTTTTCTTCCTTCCGATTATCCTTGCCTGGATATCGTCTTTATGAATTAGCACTAAGCTTAAACCAGGATCGTATTTTCATGTTCTAGTTCACAGGGCTTAACTTCACAAAATTGGCACACTTCGCCCTAGCTGCAGGCAGAGTCGGTTTTGATGTGACTGAAATTTAGACACGGTTATAATGGAATATAACACGGCGCGGATGAGATGCCCCCACGCCCTCTGCCGGTTATGGAAAAGGCACGAGACACAACGAAATATGTCACCCCCCTCCGCTGCCTTGCGGGATATCTGGAAATGCTTTGGAAGTAAACGCTGAGGAAAACTATTCACCTTGTGCCATCTCTAGTCGTCTCGATAAAATGTTGCCACTGGCCAAAGGAAGCTCAGAACTATAGAGTAAAGTTGACCAAAGGCTCAGTTTATTCCTTAATTTTACCCAAATAACAGCGCAAGTCACCCGGACACAGCAAGAAAGAAGACTGCCCATACAGCTGAACAAAGTCTTCATCACGTGATAACTTCAGCATTCTGTATAAGTTTTTAACAAATGTAACAATCTATTCATTGGTAAAATATTGTAGATTTTGTTACAATTTGGCTATCTGAACAATGACAGCCAATAACTGGTGACATTTAATTTATTCGCTCATGCAGCTCATCGCTAGTACGCCAAGAATACTACAAGAACACCCATCAACGTCAAGACAGTCAGTCTGTAGGAACACTGAACGACTAAATAACTGAACACTTCCTCCTCGTTCGTCTTCAGACCTCGACTACAATAACTGTAGCGAAGGCCGCACTTGACTTGAGGCTCCGTGCACTTCCGTTCAGCTTATCGTGGAAGGACACTGGATGTTGCCAAATGCTACTACTGTACAACTAACACTTAACAGCAGCATATGTTCCCACCACGAATGATCACAAATGACTACTAAGGTCGCCTGCACACGGCCCAACTATTTAGTAACACGAGTTTGTCAACTTTGTGAAGGACAGTAACAAGTTAGTAACCAGTTGACACTGTGTTCAACACATGGAGAAACTGAGGTTGACCTTAGTAGGGTATCTGTCACACTGAGTCGAGTTCCATTGATATTTGACTCCTTACCTCCGTTTCAACTTGCACGGTTTGTACCTCCCGATAAAACGCAACCCACACAGTTTGTACACCCGATAAAACGCAAACCACACAGTTTGTACACCCGATAAAACGCAACCCACACAGTTTGTACCACCCGATAAAACGCAACCTACACAGTTTGTACCACCCGATAAAACGCAACCCACACAGTAATGTCCAAATTTCTGAAACACTACCTATCGCACGACAGTGATGGTATGAACTTGACGACTGCAGCTCATATTCCAACAGTTCTAGAACGTTCGCGTCAAAATGTCCGAAAGCCACAACAATCAATGCTGCCGTCAACAATGACAGTTCGGTTATTTACCAAACTATTTGTGAAAATTGGTGTCAAATGTTACCGCGACACCAAATCTTCTTCTCTTCTTCTTCTTCTTCTTCTTCGTACGCAGTCAGACAGTAACCATTATTTTTTCGAAAAAAAGCGGCGGTCATCCTGAGGCTGTCGACACTGCCATAGAGCTTGTCTTGCATTTCCACTGGTGATGGCCACATCTGCTCTCTCTGATCCTCGTATATCGGGCAGTTCTGCAGCAGATGTTCAGCGGTCATTTTACCGGTACCGTACGGGCATTCGTCGGTACCACCTATCTTCAATTTGTTGAATAGGTGGTACCTCAGTCTATTGTGGCCAGTGCGAAGTCTGAAGACAACGACATGCTCTCTTCTGTTCAACTGGTAATAGGCATCGTTTTTGGTGTCCGCGACACCAAATAATATTTACTTCACCCTAGTTTGAGAATCCCGGTCTAGACTACCATGCATGTTTTCTCACAAACTTCTATCTTCTTGCTATCTCCTTTTTGTAATCAATATGTATGTGTTCTCTTTTCCATCACTCTTCTCGTGTCCCAAACTGATTGCATTGCCAAGGAATATGCATTTCTTTCTATGTTGCAACAAATGTCAGGTTTGCTTATGCAAATAGCGGCGTCTGTGTACGTGCGTACGTGCGCGCGCGGGCGCGTGTGTGTGTAGTGTGTGTGTGTGTGTTTGTACACGTATAATACCGATGTACTTATGACGTTTAGAAAATCCATCACTGTCCCCCATTATTTGATTCTACAAATATTCGATTACCTCATAAATGTTCACATAGCTACACAGCAACGATACGTACTGAACCAACATATTGACACGAAAAATGGTAGGACATTCGAATGCCGTTTCGCAACATGTTTGGTGCGCATGCGTAGTCAGTGAATTAGACTTACAAAAATAGAAGCAGTGTAAGTAATACTGTAATGTGCACTGGTATCAATGTTGCCCTTTAAATGTATCAATAAAACACACAAGGAATACATTTCACACTATAAACATGGCGTGTATTGAATATGAGAAAAAGCTCAAGGCCTAAATAAATTAAACGAGAAAGAGGCCTATTTTTAGTGGCTCAAAATGTGACATTTTGTGTATAGTTGTTGTTCTTTATGTTGTTGTTGTTGTTGTTCGAAGCTGACGTGATGAGTTATTTCCTCCTGATTGATTTTCTCTGGTGGCAAGCTGTAGGGATTTTTCTGATGTACTGAAGAAGGTATTACTGGGTTATCCTGGCTATAGTGCAAGACAAGTTATTTCAGCAAGCTACCACTTAGGTTATCTTAGTGACTAAGTCCACTTTGTTGGCTAGGCTGCTGTAACTCAGCCTTTTCAAGGTGTATGATGTGGGCGTGAGACTGAGTCTTGGTATATTTTCCCTGACCCTGGCATTGTTGAAGGAAATAATGATTTGTCCATCGTTGTCGATGATGACCGTCAACATCATCCCATGTCACACTATAACCCTGAGTTTTGTAGGGACGCTTTTGACGATCAAGCAAGTACCAGCACTGACTGATATAGCGTTTCACAGAGTAAAGTAAAGAAATAATGGATCTTGTTTACACGTCTGTGTGGCAGGTCGGGAATAGGGTGTTAGGCTTCAACGATTGTTCTGGAACACAATTTCGGAGAATTGAGTCAGACTATTAGTCATTTTACGATCACAAACAAGTGCCACTCCAACTGGGGACCTAACCTCGATCGCTCGGCTGATAAACCTATGCACTATAGTCCGTCTGTTAATTCATGAGCAAGGTCCGAAGCAATTTTTAACTGAACTGCAAGTCAGATCCAAATGATTTTTCGCATGCAGGGCTTAGAATATCAATGACGTTAAAACATTGATATTATTTAGTCCCTATATGTTCAGACATTTGCACATCGACGAATTATTTTGATATTTTAAGATCATTGCAAAGAAATTACATTAAATTTAAGATTTTACTGTACGCAGCTGAATTTCTCAGCATTTTGTTCATAGGCGTATCTCATTAATGTCTTAATACATAGATTGATTGTTTGTGCTGTCCCTTATGTACAATCGTAAAAATGGCACCAATATGCAACAGTACAGCCCTTTGGTCACCCTTAGACCCATACGGTTGTATCAACTTCGCAGTTAATGTTATGTTGTGTAACGCATTTGAATATTGAAATGTAGTTCTTGCTATTGTATGTACACCTAATTGTTTTTATAAACGTAATTTAATTCATCCAAGTCTGCTAATCAGTATGTCCACAAAAGATTAGATTAATCATCCGAACTGTCGATTCAAATAAGTTGATAATTGTTACGGGCTGGACAAATTGTAATCCATCTCGTTGCCAGTACTGTTTGTATTCCCGGAGCACATGTTCAACACACTTCTTCCAGAATTGAATGTCTATTTTTGAAAAGTACTCGCGTGTCAGCACTTCAACATCACCCATTTTTAATGTCCTGTTCTGTTCGACAACTTGTCCTTTTTCTTTAGCCCACGCAAGCTCTAATGTTAATTTTAGTTTCCGGAGAGTAACAAGTTGATTTTTCGTCAACAGTTTCAATATCTCCCGTTTTATGACATCTCTTTCGACATTGTCAAATTTCCTTTGCCTTACTTCCTTGATATCAGTGAGTCATGTCCATTCTAACGGTTAAAGGATGATCTATCCAGACCAAACGCCAATTTCGTTCGTTTCTCTGGGTCATGAATATCGTGATATAAATGAACCATCTTCGATTCCCTGCGGAAGAACTGCTATAGTAAAACTGTAACTTTCTGCATTGTCCTAAATGCACACTTCAAACTCATTTTGACATTGATATCAATGTAAGTTTTAAAAAAGCAACTATATGCCACAATAACCCCACCTCAAACTATTAATGTGTATTGATTAGCATCCTGACAGTCTCGAGAGACAATGGACTTCACGCAAGAGAGGGACAGTCAGTTGTTGCCCTTGCTTTTGCCGCACACGTTTGGAGTCTAAATTTTGACGCATCTTGTTTTCACCTGCCTGCAGACCAACACGCAAATCCTGCCTTCATTCAGGTCTGACTTTGGAAGTTCCTCGCAGTTGCAGGTGTTCATATCCAACGCCTTCAGGTCATGCTTGCCTACATCTTTGTAACGGAGGAAGGTTCTACCTATTTTATGTTTGCTCATGGCAAGCTCTCAGAATAGGCTATGTTTTGATATTCGCATATCCTCCATTCTGCGCACGTGATCAACCTGGCGCAAGCTGAGTTTGCGGAGAATCTTAACTAAACTGGCAATCTTTGCACTGTCCAACACGTCGCTGTTAGTCACTCTGTCACTCTATGAAATTCCAAGTATGCGTCTCAGGTAGCACATATGAAAAGCATTTAGCCTTTTTTTCACGAGAGACATACATAGTCCATGTTTCGCTGCCATAGAGTAGGGTCCTAATAACACATGATCTGTACACGGCAACCTGTGTGGAAATGGTCTGCATAATGCTATTTCACATTTTGAGAGCCTGACAAGTGCTGATGAGGCCATTCCTAATCACTTTTGCAGATCCGTGTCCAGTGAAAGGTTCTCGGTGATGATAGATCCGAGGTAGTTAAAGTGATTCACTACTTCCAGATTTTTATCATTTAGGACAGCCTAGAGAATCTGAACCCTAAGCCATCGCTTTTGGTTTTCTACGCTGATAGTGAGTCCAAACAGATCCCACGATTTTTCCAACTTGTTGATGAGGATATGTAATTCGGCTTTTATGTTGGCGACCAGGGCAGCATCGTTTGCGAAGAACATTTGCCAAGTGGCAGTCTCCCTTTTCTTACTTTTTCCTAGCAGTCTGGTCAGATGCAATAGTCTCCCATCTGACCTAGTATGTAGAAAGTCCTATTCTGTGGAAGTTTCAAAAGTGTGCTTAAGCACGATGACAAAGAAAATTGCGAATAGAGTCAGAGCCAGGACACAATCGTCTTCAACTTTACTGTTAATGTCGAAGATTTCAAATTTCGGACGGTATTTCAGCACTGTACCTTTCATGCCCACATGAAAGACCTAATCATGCTCAATAGTTTAGGTTGACAGCCACGTTTAGACAATACTTTAAAAAGGCCCTCTCTGTTTGCCAGGTCAAATACCTTGATGAGGTCGATGAAGGCAAGAAATGGTGGTCTGTGTTGTTCTCTGCATTTCTTTTACAATTGTCTCAGTGAAAAGACCATATCAACGGTGGACTTTTGTGCACGAAAATCACACTGAGACTCCAGGTACACCCTGTCGACCAGTTTTCACAGGAGCGATATGCCCCTGTAATTGTTGCAATCTCCTCCGTCTCCCTTTTTCTTATAAATGGTAATTATGTTGGCGTCTCGTGTCCTGTGATACAACCCCATTATCCCAACACTGGCGCATACGCCTACAGCTATTAGACAGTTTTGCATGAATGACGTTTGTTCCTTTCCGCATTCGACCAACGGTCTAATTTGTGCAAGGGAAAATCTGGAACTTGTATTTACCAAGCGTATTTGAAGGCTAAAACATCTATTTTTAAAAACAACACTTCTGTATAACTTAAACATATTAAAATTAAGTCAAATTCACTGAGATTGTTTTTAATATTGACTAATGAATACATTATAAAAAATATGTCAAATTTCTTAGAGAAAATCATATTTCCATAACGTCATGGATATTCTAAGACTGCATGGGAAAAATCATTAGGATCTGACATGCAGTTTGGTAGAAATCTGCATCGGACTTTCTTTATGAATTAAAAGACAGACTGTAGCAGCAGGCTTGACCACGAATACCCCCCTCCCTCCCCCCCCCCCCCCACAAACCCCAACCCCACCCTCACTTCCACTCCTTAACCCGTATTTTATATTTGATAGCCCAGACTAAATCATGCACGCGTCAGCAGATCGCGTTAACATGAGTGTTAAGTTAGCGACAGTTAAGTCATTTTTTTATGAGTCATCTGAACAACAACATTCCACATTAAACCGGATGAAAGAACACGCCTGCAAGTCGTCGCTTCAAATTTGTGGATCATAAAATAACATGGCTGAATTCTGGTATGAAATAACGAAAACAAAACAACAATAGTAGATTCATGTTATCATTCTATGTATGTTTATTAAAATTAGCTAATTTACTTTGCCGTTCATATAGTCTGAGTGTACGGGATCGTCCCTAAATTGAACTGTTGTGTATCTATTCCATTACACCATCGCCAAGTTCCGTTAACCTCCTAAATGGAGTGCATTATCGGGTCATCAAATTTCTTCTAGTCACACATTTTTACCTCCGCTATATTTTCACATTTCCATTTTATGAAGTTCAAAAGAAATGTATAACGTACTTATTCTCATTCTTCTTCTTCTTCTTCTTCTTCTTCTTCGTCGTCGTCGTCGTCGTCAACTTATTCTTCTTTCTCATGTTCTTGTTCTTGTTGTTTTTTGTTTTTCTTCTACTTCTTCTTCTTCTTCTTTTTCTTTTTCTACTTCTTCTTTTCTCCGTCGTCCTCGTTGACGTATTCTTCTTTCTCTTGTTGCTGTTGTTCGTCTTTTTCTTCGTCTTCCTCTTCTTCTTCTTCTTCTTCTTCTTCTTCTTTTTCAACTTCGTACTATTTCAGATAGAAACTTGAATATATCTGAAGATATCAGTAATCAGTTTGAGGTGTGAGTGTCCACATGCAGGTAGTCCAGGACTGTGCCTAATAATTTCCATATGCTTTAACCCAGGTATTTCCAAGTCATCAAAATGTTCTTCTGTCTTTAAGTTCATAATTAAATTTTCTGTCGAATGCACCTCTTCAAAATAAAATGACATGTTTTCAGTTTTGGTACTATCTCCCTTTTCCCTCATGCTGCAATGTCCTCCCTCCATCCATTCTCATCTTAATCTATGCACTCCCTCCATCCCCATCTTAATCTATGCACTCCATCCATCCTCATCTTAATCTATGCACTCCCTCCATCCTCATCTTAATCTATGCACTCCCTCCATCCTCATCTTAGTCTATGTCCTCCCTCCATCCTCATCTTAATCTATGCACTCCCTCCATCCTCATCTTAGTCTATGTCCTCCCTCCATCCTCATCTTAATCTATGCACTCCATCCATCCTCATCTTAATCTATGCACTCCCTCCATCCTCATCTTAATCTATGCACTCCCTCCATCCTCATCTTAGTCTATGTCCTCCCTCCATCCTCATCTTAATCTATGCACTCCCTCCATCCTCATCTTAGTCTATGTCCTCCCTCCATCCTCATCTTAATCTATGCACTCCCTCCATCCTCATCTTAATCTATGCACTCCCTCCATCCTCATCTTAATCTATGCACTCCCTACATCCTCATCTTAGTCTATGTCCTCCCTCCATCCTCATCTTAATCTATGCACTCCCTCCATCCTCATCTTAATCTATGCACTCCCTCCATCCTCATCTTAATCTATGCACTCCCTCTATCCTCATCTTAATCTATGCACTCCCTCGATCCTCATCTTAGTCTATGTCCTCCCTCCATCCTCATCTTAATCTATGCACTCCCTCCATCCTCATCTTAATCTATGTCCTCCCTCCATCCTCATCTTAATCTATGCACTCCCTCCATCCTCATCTTAGTCTATGTCCTCCCTCCATCCTCATCTTAATCTGTCCTCCCTCCATCCTCATCTTAATCTGTCCTCCCTCCATCCTCATCTTAATCTGTCCTCCCTCCATCCTTATCTTAATCTGTCGTCCCTCCATCCTCATCTTAATCTATGCACTCCCTCAATCCTCATCTTAATCTGTCCTCCCTCCATCCTCATCTTAATCTGTCCTCCCTCCATCCTCATCTTAATCTGTCCTCCCTCCATCCTAATCTTAATCTGTCCTCCCTCCATCCTCATCTTAGTCTATGTCCTCCCTCCATCCTCATCTTAATCTATGCACTCCCTCCATCCTCATCTTAATCTGTCCTCCCTCCATCCTCATCTTAATCTGTCCTCCCTCCATCCTCATCTTATTCTATGTCCTCCCTCCATCCTCATCTTAATCTGTCCTCCCTCCATCCTCATCTTAATCTATGTCCTCCCTCCATCCACATCTTAATCTGTCCTCCCTCCATCCTCATCTTAATCTGTCCTCCCTCCATCCTCATCTTAATCTATGCACTCCCTCCATCCTCATCTTAATCTGTCCTCCCTCCATCATCATCTTAGTCTATGTCCTCCCTCCATCCTCATCTTAATCTGTCCTCCCTCCATCCTCATCTTAATCTGTCCTCCCTCCATCCTCATCTTAATCTGTCCTCCCTCCATCCTCATCTTAATCTGTCCTCCCTCCATCCTCATCTTAATCTGTCCTCCCTCCATCCTCATCTTAATCTGTCCTCCCTCCATCCTCATCTTAATCTGTCCTCCATCCATCCTCATCTTAATCTGTCCTCCCTCCATCCTCATCTTAATCTGTCCTTCCTCCATCCTCATCTTAATCTATGTCCTCCCTCCATCATCATCTTAGTCTATGTCCTCCCTCCATCCTCATCTTAATCTGTCCTCCCTCCATCCTCATCTTAATCTGTCCTCCCTCCATCCTCATCTTAGTCTATGTCCTCCCTCCATCCTCATCTTAATCTGTCCTCCCTCCATCCTCATCTTAATCTGTCCTCCCTCCATTCTCATCTTAATCTATGTCCTCCCTCCATCCTCATCTTAGTCTATGTCCTCCCTCCATCCTCATCTTAATCTGTCCTCCCTCCATCCTCATCTTAATCTATGTCCTCCCTCCATCCTCATCTTAATCTATGTCCCCCCTCCATCCTCATCTTAGTCTATGTCCTCCCTCCATCCTCATCTTAATCTGTCCTCCCTCCATCCTCATCTTATTCTATGTCCTCCCTCCATCCTCATCTTAATATGTCCTCCCTCCATCATTATCTTAATCTATGTCCTCCCTCCATCCTCATCTTAATCTGTCCTCCCTCCATCCTCATCTTAATCTGTCCTCCCTCCATCCTCATCTTAATCTATGCACTCCCTCCATCCTCATCTTAATCTGTCCTCCCTCCATCCTCAAATTAGTCTATGTCCTCCCTCCATCCTCATCTTAATCTGTCCTCCCTCCATCCTCATCTTAATCTGTCATCCCTCCATCCTCATCTTAATCTGTCCTCCCTCCATCCTCATCTTAATCTGTCCTCCCTCCATCCTCATCTTAATCTATGTCCTCCCTCCATTCTCATCTTAGTCTATGTCCTCCCTCCATCCTCATCTTAGTATATGTCCTCCCTCCATCCTCATCTTAGTCTATGTCCTCCCTCCATCCTCATCTTAATCTGTCCTCCCTCCATCCTCATCTTAATCTATGTCCTCCCTCCATCCTCATCTTAATATATGTCCCCCCTCCATCCTCATCTTAGTCTATGTCCTCCCTCCGTCCTCATCTTAATCTATGTCCTCCCTCCATCCTCATCTTAATCTATGTCCTCCCTCCATCCTCATCTTAGTCTATGTCCTCCCTCCATCCTCATCTTAATCTATGTCCTCCCTCCATCCTCATCTTAATCTGTCCTCCCTCTATCCTCATCTTAATCTATGTCCTCCCTCCATCCTCATCTTAATCTGTCCTCCCTCCATCCTCATCTTAATCTGTCCTCCCTCCATCCTCATCTTAATCTATGCACTCCCTCCATCCTCATCTTAATCTGTCCTCCCTCCATCCTCATCTTAGTCTATGTCCTCCCTCCATCCTCATCTTAATCTGTCCTCCCTCCATCCTCATCTTAATCTGTCCTCCCTCCATCCTCATCTTAATCTATGTCCTCCCTCCATCCTCATCTTAATCTATGTCCTCCCTCCAATCTCATCTTAGTCTATGTCCTCCCTCCAACCTCATCTTAATCTATGTCCTCCCTCCATCCTCATCTTAGTCTATGTCCTCCCTCCATCCTCATCTTAATCTATGTCCTCCCTCCATCCTCATCTTAGTCTATGTCCTTCCTCCATCCTCTTCTTAATCTATGTCCTCCCTTCATCCTCATCTTAATCTGTCCTCCATCCATTCTCATCTTCATATGCCGTCCTCCAATTTTCATTTGTGTTCTTCATTGTAATACAGCAATGACTTTTAAAAGACAGAGAGATGCCCACATTCATGTAACACTTCCACATTTTCACATGTCTGTTTGTGTCTCCAGAGCCACGTGACCAAGACATCGACAACACTTCATGATTGGACTGTCATTTTCCAAGTTCTGCAAGTAGGACAATCACTTGGAAATCTTGTATCAACAAACAAAAGCGAATGTAAAAACAAGCTAGACATACATTAGGCATAATAGACATACATTATGGTCTATTTTTGGCAGCGACAGCAAAGGTCGGTACAAGCATCAATCATACCCAAGTCATTGTCTTCTCCAACCCAGCTGTCACAACCTCTACCACCGTTAGCTGCAGCAGCTCTGTCAACCTTTAGTAGAGGAGCAGGACAGGTCACACAGCTACAGAAAATTCAAGCAGGTAGTACAGGCATCGGCAGTACCAGCCACAACATCATCAGTAGTGGTAGCGGCAGCTACAACCACACTAACAAAATTCAGCACATTTCGCCAAGCTACATGCTGGACAAGCTGTCCGAATATTCCCGTAGAAAACAAGAGTCGGACAGACGGAGAGTGGCAGAGAGAGAACTTGAAAATCTCAACATGAAAATCGTAAGTCAAAAGTGCTCACTCAATTGTGAAATGTCACACACTATGTTATTTTATGTTATATCGAATCGACATCACTGCGCTCTCAGCAGACTCATAAGCGCTCAATTTCATTTATCGAATGGCCAATTAATTATTTGTATAAACTGTTCCATTTTTGTTATGTTTCCTAAAGTTAACAATCTATACAGCCCCATTTGTCAAAACACAGTTACAACACTGAACAAGTTCTATTATCATTGTTAAAGTACGCTTACAATATTAATCCATGACTACCTCTATCTGTAAAAATCGTTTACAATATTGATCAATGTCTACCTTCTTCTGTTAGATATGGTTTACAATATTGATCAATATCTTCCTTCTTCTGTTAGATATGGTTTACAATATTGATCAATATCTACCTTCTTTTGTTAGATATGGTTTACAATATTGATCAATATCTACTTTCTTGTGTTAGATATGGTTTACAATATTGATCAATATCTAACTTCTTCTGTTAGAAATCGTTTATAATATTGATCCATGTCTTCATTTCTCTGTTAAAAATCTTTCAAAATATTGATCAATATCTACTTTCCTCTGTTAAAAAAAATGTCTATTTCCCTCTGTTAAAAAAATGTCTACTTTCCTCTGTTAAAAAACATGTCTACTTTCCTCTGTTAAAAAAACATGTCTACTTTCCTCTTTTTTTAAAACAGGGTTATTTTCCTCTGTTAAAAAACGTTGTCTTACTTTCCTCTGTTAAGACAAAACAGGTCTACTTTCCTATGTGAACATACGTTCACAATATTGAAATAATTTAGACTTTACTCTGTTAAGAAACGTTTGCAATATTGATCAAACTCAAACTTTAGTCTGCTAAAAAACGTTTACAGCATTGATCAATACCTACTTTATTCGATTAAAAAACGCTAGCAATATTGATCAAATAATACTTTTTTCTGTTAAAACACGTTAGGAATATTGATCAATTTATACTTCCTTCTGTTAAAACAGGTTAGCAAAATTGATCAATGTATACTTTCTTCTGTTAAATAATGTTTACAATATTGGTCTATTTATACTTTCTTCTGTTATAAAACATTTAAAATATTGGTCTATTTATACTTACTTCTGTTACAAAAGTTTACAATATTTATCAATGCCTACTTTCTTCTGTTAAAACTCGTTAGTACTATTGATCAAGTTATGCTTTCTTCTGTTAAAGAAGGTAAGCAATATTGATTTTGTTTAAAAACATTTAGAATATTGAACAATGTCTACTTTCCTATTTGTAGAACACTTTGCCAATAATATGCAATGTTTTCTGCATCATTGTTTAAAAAACATATTTCTAATCATGATCAATGAATACTGTCATTGTTAAACTATACGGTTGCAGTATAGCTAAGCGCGTTCTGTTTCATTGTTAAAGTCATGTTTTCCAATAATAAGTAATGCCTGCAGTCCTGTTTTTAAAAAAGGGTTTCCAATCACATAGCTATGTCTGTTGACCTGTTTGTGTAAGAAATATATACTGATGATCAAGAGCTGAACCTGCTATCAAGACTTCTTTTCGTTGCACATTTTGAATACATCCTTGTCGCCATTCTGTTAAAATTTGATGAATTGTGCACATTTGCCCATTTCACTTAATTAGTGAAGCCCACTGCGAGAATAATTTCTGACCCATGTTTCTGCATTACATCGTCCTAAGGAGTTGGCAGACCAGTCGGAACCTCATATACCAGGGCTTAGCTTACATGATTAAATAAGTGCCCGGATGTGGCCCGAGCTTGTTGCAAGCAGACGTAATTTAAATCACTAACCAGACGATGTTCAAACAAGTTTTCGTCTGCCTCTGATTTATCTCCCTTATTTCGACATTATGCCTGGAATCTTGTCCCAAGCTTTGAGCTAATGCTTCCTTTTGCAAGCTCTCAAAGTTAGTGATGAATGTCTTTGCGGATGAAAGACATTTTTGCTATTTCGAATGTTTTTATTTGTGAACTTAATATTGAAGAATTTGAATAACAGGCTGGGGGAACAGCACAGGCGGTTGAGCGAATGAATAAAATAGTGACGGCTTTTTGTTAGGAAAATAATCCTGCAGCTATTCTTAGGTATCTCGTAATAAGGACATTCGTCTCCCGTGTATAATAACATGGGCAACAGCCAAAATGCATCGGGAAAAAATCCTGATCTTTATACATTTTTTGGATGCTTTCCAAAATACATAGGGAGGGTAAGGAGGTGTTATTGAATGACTTTGGGCCACTGTGATGTTAGTTTAGTTTAGTGCAATGTTTGATAATGCTCAAATGTAATTGAAGATGTAGGGGGCAGTCAGGGATTTACAGTTGTCCAGTGCGTCCAACATGTTGGGAGAGGCGTTAAGTTAGTCCGATCGCGCTAACAGCAGTCGGGGAGGAAGATTTGCATGGTTCATTATACAATATTCTAAATCTCCACATTTGATGAGGTAAACTCGGCGAGTTCCAGTACTCGCTGCCAGGCTGCGCTTAGGTGTCGGTAAGTAATTTTCTCATTTACATCTTGGTAGGCTGTAGAGTGTCGCTACAGAGGACAGAATATGAACAATTTGGCTTGGGAAACAATAACTCTGGCCATTCTGCCACTAATGCACTTAACTAAACGTCTCAATACTGGGTTAGAAGGCTGTAGAGTCTGTATACAACCAGTTTATTGGAGGATGGTTAAGCGATGTGCGAGTCCATTTTAAAAGACTCAAACACTGAGTGGACCCGCATCCTGTTAGGCACCATCTATGCTGCTCTCAACAAACTATATAACCATGCCGGTGGTATGTCATGTCACACAGTGTGTCGCCTCTTAGAACGTGCTCTCTGTGGGGCAGTGGTGATAGTCTTGTCATTGTAATACACAAAAATCTCGGCACACTACTTCAAACTAATATCTAGTTTTACTATGTGATTACTTCATATCCGTAGTCATGAGTTTGTTAACAACTAATGCATTGACATTGCCTTAGAAAAACTAAGACTTTACATCGAAAGTGAGATTCTCTTGGCTTACCCGTGTCTGTTGAATTAATACCCTGACGCACAATAACATCAAATGCAACAGCATCTCCACAACTGTCGTAAAAGGTGGCTAAAGAGAGTTGTAGATGGGGCTAGCAACCTTAACCTGAGAAACAAATTTCTAACAAACCTTCACTGCGAAAGCATGAACAGTGCTTTGGCGCAGGCTTCTTAATGAAATTCAACCGTCAACTGTAATATCAACTGTAGTTGAGGTCCTATACTCTGGTTGGAATATAAACAAACGAAAAAAAGCTCATAAATGGCTCATAAGCACGTGAATAGTGATCACATGATTTCTATAATAACTATTCATATTATTAGGTGATGGCGATTTTGTTTAAAAGACGAGTACTGCCTTCGAGAACAGCCTATGCTCTGTTCGGTTCATATATTGTTTGTAATGAAGACAAGAGCTGGCCTCAGCACGTGTGCAGCAATAGTTGTACAATAAATCCTTGGCAGTTTTTTTAAATCAAAAATGAAGATCGATATCATTTTCAGTGCACACGTTGAGAGGGATCTCATGGATGACGTCAGCAGCCTTTACTTCCGCATGGTGTGCTCAGTCCTAAAAAACGTATTTCTAGATCAGAAAAATAACTGCTAGGGGATATTAAAGTATTTCATTTCCTCAAACGCTGCATAGCAGCGAACTGATTGCATCTAAACTTCTAGACTCGTAGGAAAGTTTCAGGCGTAAAAGGGCGATGTAACATCGACGGTATGTGCAGGATTATTTGGCTTGAATTCAAAAAGCTGAGTGTAAGCTGGCGGTCGCGGGCCGAATGCCGAATTCAATGGACGATTGTAGCCTCCCTACCCCATAGAAGCTGTAGCTTAGTATTCTTAAGTCTCTGAAACTTCATTTTCCAGCAGTAGTGTAACTACTATGGGACAAACCTTTGCTTTACTTTGGGGTGAGTACCGAATTTAAGCGACAATCCCTGGCCTAACTTCGAGTTAAATGTATTGTCGCGGACCGAACATGGAGTTAATTTGATGGCCACGAGCCGAACGTCTAATTAAACGGGGGGGGGGGGGGGGGGGCGAATGTTAAATGTCGAGTTTAGCAGTTGGTCTGAGGCCTGATCAGAACTGTATTTAGAATACTGGTATCAATTTTTAAATATTTCATATGAATTTCTCAACCTGGCTTCCACCAAAACCGTCGTTGCCGCGCAAGGTCTCAAGTGAGAGATTGTCATTCGCACAACTACAAAATAAGTACCGTGGTTTCTATAGCGTGTTTCACAGTTTTGCTCAGAGACCGAGCTGCTATGTGCCTTTGTTATACTACATTTATAGTAACACTCTCTGTCAAAATAATTGTCATTAGTTGTACTATTTTTATTCTTCTACTTCGTACGCTTTCATACGTGAAGGTTGAATATCTCTAAAGAAATCAGTGATCCGCATGATGTCAGCTTGTCTAGAATTGGAACGGAAGATGGTCAAATGTGCCTTCTCTAACTCGTATGCAGGACACTTCTGTAGTAGATGTTCAGTATTGATTTTATCAGTGCCACGGACACATTCATCCGTGTGTCCTAGTTTGGACTTGTTGAATAGATGGCATCATAACGTTGTAGTGAATTTAATTCTCTTGTCGTTCTAGATGCTTAGCTAATCACCTGTTCTTGTATCTGCACCTGTCATACGTCATGCTGTCTTCATAAGTCATAGCTATATTAGGTTGAAACAGCGTTCTGCCTTCTCTTGTCAGTATATCAGCATCCTGATTGCCAATTTTGTTGCAATGAGATGGGATCCACCGAATAACTCATTTCCTGAACCGGGAACATAGTTTAGAGACTACCTTCCGGAGTTATTTTAGATCTGAATTTTGTCCGGCTTCCAAGCGCTGCCACCACAGATAGTGCGCCAATAAAAAGTACCACGTATTTTTCTATGTTTTCATTCATCGTAAGTACTTCTGCTGCAGTTTTCAAGGCCTCTGTCTCTGCTCTAAAGTCACTTACACATTTTTCGGTTGCCATTGAAAACCTTCCTTCAGTGTTGCTATTTAGGTTCATAGAGATTCCTCCTTGTGCATTCACCTTTGCATTTATTGTTGCCCCATCTGTACAACTGGGTCCATCTATTTCTAGGATAGTGTTTCTAGTATTTATTTTTCAGTTATGCATTTCTTTTGTGTCTGACTTTTCTTATTTACAATGCCAGGTGCGCTAAATATCAGTTAAGAATCCATGTGTCCTCCAGGTGGGGTGAATTTGAGTAGTGTGGATTGAAGTTATTAGTGTTGAGTCTGTCATATAATCCGTTCTCCTCTTCTGTGTAACTGATGCCACAAAGTTGCTCTGCTTTAGCATTTCCTTACCAAGTCCATTTATTCTTATGTACATTGGGTGATCAATTAACCTTCTGAATTTCTCCCCTTGTTGTTGGGCCCTGCTGCCTCGTCTGTCCTCCATTGGTTGCAGGTTTGTCATTATTTCTAGCTATTTAATGGGTGTGAGCTTCATATTTCCTGCAATGATTCTCATTGCTTGATTCTAGACTCGACTGAATTTGTCAAAAATAGTTGCTCACACCGCAATTCCATACTCTCAGTTTGTTCGCACATATACAGTGTACAGCTTCTGATGAACATGCCCATAAAGTGCGTATCCCCATGCAGTGCCTGCAAGTGTTTTTCATGAAGGACATTCGTTGCCTTAATCGAATCTGGTTTTGCTCTATCTGTGTTCTTCATGTTAGACGTCTATCAAAGGTAATACCCAAATAGTTGGGGCTTTCAACAAGGCGTATCATTCTTTCATTCAGCCTTTAAAATGAGTTCTGCTGTTTTGTTGAGAGGATAAAGGCTGTATAAGTGGGTTTATTCCACGTTTATCTTCATTAACCAAGTCATGGTCCACTCCTTCAAATGTATTGTAGCGTTATATTTCCGCAGATATCCTCAAATCTAAGCCGTCCGCAATAACCAAAGTGCGTGCACTCTTTGTGAAATTCTTTGATATGTCGTTTATTTACGCAAGGAACAATGCGGGTGACAATACTCCGTCCTGTGACAGCCCTTGTTCTTGACTCATCTCTCGCTGCTAGTTTTTTCTTGGAATTGAACTCGAGCACTTCTGTTTTCTAGATAGTGGTAGATCCATTTATACATATTCAAGCAAACTTGACATCAACGCAGCTTGACTTTCAGTTCCTCTTTCAATACATCATCGTGCGCTTTTTTTCGAGATTCCCCCAAATCACCAGAGAATGTTTTTGGCATGGACAGAATCTTCAATATTTTGAGCAATGTTAGAGATTGTATCTTCAGTTGATCTCTGTTGATGGAACACAGATTGTTGCGGAATCAGAATATGTTTTACTTCAAGTGTCACATCAGTCTAGTATTTACCATGCGCTCCATCAGTCTACCAACGCAGCTAAGTAAACTGTTGGGTCTGTAGCTGTTTAGCTTTGTTAGGTCTTTAGCCGTCTTTGCAATTGATATCAATATGACCTACTTCTACGTCTGCCGCACAATATCTTTTTTCCAACTGCAGTTAAGGACTTCAAGAAGCTTCTGTTATGCCTTATCGCCATGCGTCAACATTTTATTTGTTGTTTTATCATTTCCTGAAGATTTATGTTTCTTTAGAGATTCCATCGCCACTAATATTTCGACAATTATTAGATCTAGCATCGTGTGCTTTTCTGTCACATTATTTACGCTGTTATGAATGTTTCTGTTTATCATTGATGATTTGGACGTGTGCTGCAGTGACCTTCAACATGGTTTGGATGTGTGCAACTGTGACTTCTTCGTGGTTTACATTAGCGTAATGTTGCATAAGTGCAGTTTCAGCTTTTCCTCGAGTCAGCATGAGGTCACCTTGCTTGGTTGTAATCTGTTTTGTGTAAGATCTTATGCTGTTCAAGGCTCCAACTAGCTTCCAAACTTTGTTTTCGTCTCTGTTTCAACGTTCTAACTATCTCTTCTTGTCTGATTGTGTGTTCTGTTGAACTTTTCAGTGACTGCTTTGTGAGGAATGTTTGCTTTTTATGAATATTCGCTTTCTTCTCGCTGCTAGTAGCTGGTAGATCATCCTTCAGCCTGTGTAATTCACTGCTCTTCTAGTTATTGCTGCTTCCAATCATTGCTTTAATACTTCTAGATCATGTATCAATGATCTCGCTTAGCTTGCCTGTGGTTTTAGCAAAACTGTCTCAGTCAGCTCTTTTAAAATTCCAAAGAGGCAATGCTTTCTGTGTTTGCCTATTCTGCAATGTCAGTCTGTATTTTATATTAATACTCCCTTCCCCAATAATGTGTCAGTAGTTTCGACAGTCATCGTCGTTAATGTCTTTCACTCCTTTCGGAGCAAAGGTCATTGGCAACCCTCCTCTAGCAATCAGTTGAGGTCAAGGAACCAAAGTTAATTTTCTGTCCTTTCTCCAAGTGTTTCTTAATCTACCTGTCGTTCTTTTCAGCCTGTCGTCCTGGCTCATACTTCTCATATCCATTTCTTTCATTTCTTGCATTTGTTTGGTTATCAATTTTTCGCAACCAGTTTTGTTTTTATGGAACTAGTTGATTGGCCTTGATCCAACCTGTTTTACGCTAAATGAATTTTAGTCTGATCTCCCCCTCTTGACCTGCCCAGTTTTGTTGCCTTTTTCACAAAGCTTTCGCTTACCCTGGCATATCTCTCGCAATCATTGAGACTCGAAAACCCCCTAACCAACGCAACGTAACGAAGACTAGGGGAAGTACTCGACATTCTCAATATATATTACGTTGAATATAGAATCAAATCAGATCAATCAAACTGGCCACTAAAAAAAAAGATTATTAGGTTAAAATATTTACAATTGACTGAGCATACCCCATTGAGCTGCAGATATATTACAATTTTTGTTATGGAAGGCATACCTGAGAGCTGTCAATTATTTCAAAGGGTTCTCTTAGTAAGACGGTCGAGAAAGGTTACCAAAGAGAAACTCGAAGTCAAACTTTATGAGGTTACAGTACAATTCTATTATTCCTCGAGTACCTTCCGTAGGCCGGATGTAATTATGTGCTGTACCTGTCCTGGCTTGCGGGTTAATGATTGCAAAGGTCTAAACTCCTAAGTCCTCTGAAGGTCACCATATATCCCTAGTTAGGATTTGACCTGTCTTCTTTTTTTGACAAAGCGAAAACAGATATTACCAAGAAACCTGGAACTGTGTAAAAATATATTACTTCTAATAATATCTAAACACGAATAAGGACAGCTTCCTCAGACGCAAGATAAACTGCCAAGACAGAGCATACAGGAGACCTTAAGATGTGGACATGGACTAAACTGAATTCACGTCTTACAGGAACCCCAACTTCTCCGTGTAAATAGCGTCCACTTTTCCGGCAGTTGATGAGACATTGAGTGTCATTGACTGGTTGTACTGAAAGGCAGACATAGCAGATACTGCTGACACGGATGGGGTGTTCAAGACTTCGTTGTACTAGACCACATCTGATTTATGAGGGATGTTCGTATTCCCTTCCTTTCCTAATAATAAGCCAACATACCATTTACATCTGGGTCTACTGAGGTGTGCCGATAACCGGAGAAGATCCCGGAACCTTTAAACAGACAAGTAACGATCTTAATTTCATGTATATCTAATCTAACTGCCTGGCTTTTTGTTCTGGGCGCGTCGCTTCCCGGACTGATTGCTTTGATACGTGAGCCCAGTGTTCCTGTACAGTGCCAGGCTATTTACAGAACGGAAACAATGGGTCAGCGAGAACGTGTAAACAGCTTCTAAGCGAAGGGACGAACAGTTTAATCATCGATAAGGGAGTCAATACTGCTCGCGCTAAGAACGCAGCAAAAAAAATATATATAAAACTCCAGATAATTTTGTGATACACATTTGCCTGACACCCGAGCTAACAAATCCTAAAAGTGGCCATGGGTAGGAGTTATGTGACGGGTTTGCAACAACACTGCAGAAAGTTGGCCGTAGTACGCCCACCGTAACTAGATACAAAACCAAGCAGAATAATGAAACTCTATTTTAGAATTCAATGATTTATTCTTTCATTATGTGTCCTCCTAAGCATTGTCTAGCAAATTCTCTCTTGTTTGACAATACGTTTTCCCTTTTGTAGTACTTCTTATTCCACTTCCAGGCTACCTGTATCACTTATTTGCTTCATATCAATTTGTTTCTTCTATAACACTTATACTTCTTATATATACATTGTACCCAATTATATACTCTTTGGTTGTCCTCATTGTAAACGTATTGCCGCAATATGTACTAATTCTACTCAGTCTTGTCATTCCTCCGTGTACCCCTTTTCCCCGTTCTATACGACTTGTCACCCGTCACTATTCCCTGTATTCCTTTTATACACAATCTTCTTTATCTATACACATTATTCTTTTTAACCACACCATTTCCTCCTAGTATTTTAAATTAATTATTCTATACATTTCCATCTTCTATACTTCAAGCTTGCTTCTCGAAGTCATATCGCGTATGCTGTACTCATTTTCTCCACCCCCTATTTACTCCATACCCCATATTCTGCAACCCTTTTTCCCATTCTTTACTCCAAAACCAATATTCTCGACCCCTTTACCCAATGCTATACTCAATTTCCCATACTCACCATTCTATTATATACTCCATTTCCCATATTTTCCACCACTTGTTATACTCCAAATACCATATTCTCCACCTTTTCCCTATTCTAAACTTTTCCATATTCTCCCCTCCATGATATACTCCAATATCCCAAATTATCAACTCCATTGTATACCCCATATATCATATTCTCCACCCCATTCTATACTCCATATTCCATATTCTCTACTCCAATCTATACTTCAAATTCAATATGCCCCACCCCATTATGTTCCTTCCATATTCTCCACCCAATGGTGTACCTACCATATTCTCCACCCCATTCTATACTCCATATACCATATTCTCCACTGCATTCTATACTCCATATACCATATGCTCCAACCCATTCTATACTCCAAATGTAAAATTCTCCACCCCATTATAACCTTCATATTTTACATTCTCCACACCTTAGCCCTTTATATACATCATGTTGGAGTCAGCGTGGTCTAGGGGTGAAACTCGTTCGGTTGCGCATTACCAACGTACCGGGTTCGAATCTCGCCCTGTCCAAATTGGCAGACACGACGTTTTTTTTTCCCTGGCGCGTGCGGAAAGCGTATGGAAAGTAATGGCAATCTCCAGTACATGCCAAGAAACGTATTCCCGCCAAATAGGTTGGCGGTTGTAAAATGATACGTTCTGCAAAGGATATCCTACATCCTCTTTTTTTATACCGGTTTTATATTCTCCATCCATTTTCACCTTTCTGTACTTCATATCCGTATTCTGTATCTTATTCACCATTTCATACTTCCTTTTCCATATTCTGTACACTGATTTCCCAGTCTATACTTCAAATGTCCTATTCTGTACACAAATGTCCCCGTCATTACGCCAGGTCACCGTGTAAACTCATTGTCTCTATTCTAAATCATGTTCCCTATTCTATACACTTTGTCTTACATTGTGTACTCCTAACCACTGACCTTCCTGGTTCACAGTGCTTCACAAACATTCCCAAACGCCCCAAGCAGATTACGAGATGAGTAATTCATTTTGAGGTTTTCCAGTGTGAGTACTTAATGTAATCACCAAGTGAAAGCCACTGAGCATGCTTCCAATCCCAGCCCTACAGTCACTTTTCATGCCACGCGGGTACATGTTCTGCCGAGTTCATCCTTGTATGGAAATAGGATTTAAAACCGGTCTGATATTATTGAAAGCTGGATATTTCATAAAGGCATATTCCAAGTTGCACTAGTGTGCACTTGTATGTTCCCTGCATAATCAGTACATACATATTTCGTGTTACCTTCTTGGCGATGTCAGATCATTAGTTGCACGTAATTGATTTTGTAGTTTTGACAATAACTGTTATTCGGATAAATTAAATATCATCTTTAGACGCGAACACGTCTTGTATTTAAATATTCGATATATATATTTCTTCAATCATCATCAGGCTAGTCAGTCGGGAGACTGGTGTTGAAGTGTTCTAATTATGTCACGCCACTGTCTCTGTTCTCAGCAGATCTCTTCAGGTCATAGGTCTGCACCCCTATGTTTTTGCAGGCCTGTGTGATGTAACTGATTCTTGTGCGTCCCCTTGCTCTTTTCCCTGAGTTTTGCCTTCTAGTATTTTAAATAATAGGCCTTCGTGTCTCATATTATGACCAAGCCAAGACAATGTACCTTTCTGTGTTAAGTTTTCTTAGCTATCTGTGACCCAATATCTTTTAGCACTCGTTCATTTTACCGTCTTTCTGTCCATGTTACTCTTTGCTTCTTGCGATTTCAAAACCTTCTAATGGTTTGCCTCCCTTTTTGACCATGTTTCAGAGCCGTACAATGCAATGGGTCAGTTATGTGTAGTGGGTATTGTTTTCCGAATCTAAAAATTAATGTTATTTGTTGTTGGAAGTTTTTTTGTTTCACGAAATGCCGTTTTTGCTACTGGGATCCTGGTTTCCATTTCAAACTCATAGCGGACATTCTCCATAATAATTTGCTCCAAATATGAAAGCCTATCCTTTTGTTCTATGATCTGTCCCTCGATGCTGATATATGATCTTTTGGGTTTGTTTTGTTATTACCATAGCTTTTGTTTTACAAAGATTTATGCTCAAACGAAATTTCTTGTCCCGTTGATTAGTTTTTGAAATGATTTCTCAGCTCCTCCTAGCAGGATTTGATTATCCGCTTACTTGATGGCATTTATTCGTTCTCCATTTACCTTGGCTCCTATGTTGAAACTTCTGGTAGTATCTTCTATCATCACCTCCGAATAAAGATTAAATATGCCTCGAGAAAATATACATCCTTATCTCATCCCTTTCTTGATTGCAACTGGGTTTGTTAATCTCCCTGAATGCTAAATCCGCTGTTTGATTTCATACAAGTTCAGTGTTGGTATAATTATTACTCTATTCACCTTATGCTGCTCTGAAAAGAAAATCATTTGTCCCACGGCAATATGTCGAAGTCTTCTTCATAGTTAATAAACCAGAGAATTGTGAGCTATAGCATGTTGTAACATTCTCTGGACAAGAAACCTCAGTGTTTCCACTGCAACTCCAGTGCCTCTATCTTTTCGGAACCAAACCTTGTATTTTTTTAGTACATATTTTATCTTTGTATCTATTTTTCACTTAATTATTTTTATTAGCCTTTTTGAAGGATGAGAAATTAGGCTGATCGTATGAATATGATTCCAATTAAATGGATTCGACTTTTGGGGTATTGGAATAATTACCATATGGGTTCCGTACGATGGTGGGTATGAGACAGGGATGTATACTCTCCCCAACACTCTTCAATATATTCTTAGAGAGAATAATGGAGACGACCTTAAAAGGACACGTTGGCAGGGTTAAAATAGGTGATAGGCTTATCACAAACTTCCGATTTGCTGATGATATTGATATATTGGCAGGCACATAAAGGGAACTCCAGGAGTTGATTGGTAGATTGGATAGAACGGCCCTGAGTTTTGGTATGGAAATAAATGCAGATAAAACAAAGGTCATGACCAATAACGTAGCAGGGTTTAAATCTGTAATAGAGGCAAATGGGCAGGAACTTGAGGTGGTAAAACGTTTCAAATATCTGGGATCATTGATCAGTGAAAAGGGATCGAAGCCAGAGGTAATTGCAAGAATAGCACACACAACAGCGGCGCTGACTCGGCTGAAACCTATATGGCAAGACAAGCGGCTCGCCCTCGGCATAAAAGTTAGATTAATGCGCTCTTTGGTGATATCAATATTTATGTATGCCTGCGAGACCTGGACCATTACAGCAGATATCCAGGGCAGAATACATGCAATGGAAATGAGGTGCTATAGAAAACTCCTAAATGTTACATATAAAGATAGTGTCACGAACGTAGAAATCCGTCAGAGAGTTGAAGACGCTATTGGTCCTTTTGAAGATCTGTTCACAGCTAACAAAAGACGAAAGATGGCCTGGTGCGGGCACGTCGCGAGGTCCAATGGAATTACCAACTCGATACTCTTTGGTTCCGTACCGGGACAGAGAGGCCAAGGACGTCCAAGGAAGAGATGGGGGGACAACATCACTGAGTGGTCAGGCTTTCGTCCTGGTGAGATACGTCAGGCGGCGACAGACAGAGAGCGATGGCGTGGGATTTTGGGAGTGTCTTCATGTGTGCCCCAACGACCTGATGGGTTACGGGATGAATTGAACTGAACCTAACTGAAATTTCGTTCACATGTTTAAAAAGTAATTCTTGTAAGGTTTTACCTGCTACTTTGATGAGTTCACTAGGTATATAATCTATCCCTGGTGCTTTGTTAACCTGGCTGGAGTAAAGAGCTGTGTCAAATACATCTCTATAAATTGACACCATCTGATTTGATCAAGCGTTGTAAGAGTGCACACTTATAATATCTGTATATGATGGTATCTCAGTGATGGAAAGAGGATATGATACCTTAAGATATAAGAGATGCACATATTGTTCCATTATTCAAAAATGAAGGTGATAAAACTGACCGTAATAGCTATCGAAGCGTTCTTCTATTCAGTGTTCGAGGCGAAGTCCACGCCAGATTAATCTAATCTTAGTGTGACTATACAAATTGGCTGAGCGTTTGCATCCGTATATTCAGTGTAGATTCAGTACTCGAAAATCAACGTTCGGCATGATTCTTTCTCTGCAAGAACTTCAGAAAAAGACAAGCGAGCAGAATCTTCTTTCCGCTTGTTGTCCTGCTTATGTATTTCAGCTTCCTGTTATAAAAAGGTTTCTTTATTGGGAAGTGTCTCTGCTTTATGTATTTCAGCTTCCTGTTATAAAAAGGTTTCTTTACCGGGAAGTGTCTCTGCTTTATGTATTTCAGCTTCCTGTTATAAAAAGGTTTCTTTACCGGGAAGTGTCTCTGCTTTATGTATTTCAGCTTCCTGTTATAAAAAGGTTTCTTTACCGGGAAGCGTCTCTGCTTTATGTATTTCAGCTTCCTGTTATAAAAAGGTTTCTTTACCGGGAAGCGTCTCTGCTTTATGTATTTCAGCTTCCTGTTATAAAAAGGTTTCTTTACCGGGAAGCGTCTCTGCTTTATGTATTTCAGCTTCCTGTTATAAAAAGGTTTCTTTACCGGGAAGCGTCTCTGCTTTATGTATTTCAGCTTCCTGTTATAAAAAGGTTTCTTTACCGGGAAGCGTCTCTGCTTTATGTATTTCTCATTTCCATCTTTTGTGTAGCCGGCCCTTGATGTTCTATCCATTGAATTTGTATAGCATTGCTTATTGAGGGAACTATCTGGTGTTTGGCGTGTCACGTGGCCAAACCATTTGGTTTGTTTTGTCTCTCAATGAAGTATAACACTGCTCTTGTACATACTTGTCTTTTAGTATCTTCGTTTTCTGAGTCTATCCATTCTTTCTACTACAAGTATTTTGCACATGCATTCCATCTCTGTTATGGTTTTTTCATCTCTGTTTATTAATGTCCAATTCTGGCACTGAAAGCAAAATGTAGGTAGAATATTGTGTTTTATAGCGTTATTTTAGTATCCAATGTCACTTGCTTACATTGTAATATCAGGGACATTTTATCAATGATTTGACTTGCATTATTTCATGTTTTTGATTTAGGTGGCGCGTTTAATATCTGCTGAGATTGTTACTCGGGCACATGAAAATGTTGACCTGTTTTAATTGTTGGTTTTGTGTGCATATTATTGTTTCTATTTCGTTTTGTTGCAATTGTCATAGCTTCATTTTGCTCTATGTTGATTGTCATTCTGTAATCCGTACATACCTCAATAAGCTTGTTGATATCCTCCTGCAGTTGTTTTTCTGAAGTTGCTATTAGTGCTAGGTTATGAGCGTTAAGAGTTCTTTCAAGCGTTTATTGAGGTAGCTTCCCTTACTTATACTGACTTGTTTACATCTTTGTTATATGTGGGCAGAATAGACCGTTTCATGTCGATTTCATTGACATGACGGTGACATTTAATTTGAATAGCAATGACGGACTGTTCAAAATCCTCTTCAAAATAATGTGTCCAAGCAAACTGATACGATTTATAACATCGTCCCATGGGGCTGAAAGGGACAGTCTCATTATATGGTATGATATTACTACCATTTGGTTTCGCAATGGTGCTAGGCAAGGCTACGATCTGGACTAGACAGAAGTTCGAATTCATTTTTGTTTTACTACTGAAGCATGCATTTGATAACGTAAATGGATGAATCTGCCTTCACAATTAGTCGGATAGTCGACTGTTTAACCTTGCAATACTGAAGGCCAATATAACGATCAGGGAGGTCACCATTAAGGGAGGTCACCAACAGAGACATATCTGTGGATTATGATGCTGCAACTGTCACACACAAGTCAGCAGGCCCTTCAGAGCTTGAGAAATCGCTTTTCCTAGACGTGGAAAGACTTTGGTCTCACAAGTCTTCACAAAACAAATCTGCTGTAGCAGGAAGTAGACGCCTCTCAAACTTCTATCACCGATAGCTATGAATTGACAGCTGCACACCAAATCCATGCCTAGGGTCCCTCAACTACGACAACCTCACTTTACTCAAAAACAGACATTCGCATTGGTAAAGCCGCTGCAACATTTTCTCGTCTCGCAACACGTGGTTGGGTGAACCAGATATTCAACATTAAAACCGAGACCATTGTTTACAATCCATGTGTCGTCAGCAGCACGATTCTGAAAAGTAGCGAAATTTGGACAACACATGTAAAACAAGAACACGGACTTAACGGCATCCGTGTACGGCGTCGGATCCATTCCTGACATATCATGGAAGGACAGAATGACACATGAAGTGATACACGCTTGTTGCGGTCTCTCACACATGCACGTTCTCCTTACGCAGCGAAAACTTCAATGGCTTGAAAGATGGTCGTATCCCTAAATTTATCCAGTTGGTCGATGGCAAAAAAAAACAGTCGACCGATCCAAGCTGAAGTTCAAAGATATGTGCAAGTGTGTGAAGGCACAATGCATGAGTTTGTCATCCTCAGAAGACGAAGCAGTATCAGGGGAAATGTACCCCGCAGAGCCACTTCAAGATGCGTGAAAATATGCTCTTGAAACGTTGGGAAATGAAAAGATAACGCCTCAAAGAGAAAAAAAGCCGTAACTGATTAGAGAGTTACCGCTTCAAGGTCACATCATCCGATATTCAGTTATAACTGAAATGTGATATAACATATATGTATATATATTACTATGCAATAAAACCATTCATGAGATATATTATATTACCAATTCAAAGTTGTACGTTAGTAAAAAGAATATTATATCATATTATCCAGAAATGATAAACCTGATTATCATACAAATTGTAAATAGAAATAATTAACATAGATATCAAAAAACAGATTTATCAAATGACAAGTTTTGTTTTTATTTTCACATTGGATGTTTGTATTTCATGTCCTTGTAACAAAAACCAAGTGCGTGTCATGGCTAGGACTAAAAGGGAGACTAAATTAGATGTGTGTAACTTTACCATGCTAATTAAACAGGACATTTCGGGAGAACAAAAATGACTCCCTAAATTTAACCTTGGCTGCAAAACAAAGTTCGTCGATACCGAACAGAGCCCAATCATACTGCCTGACCGTCCTAGAAATTGGAACATTAGTTCAAATTGTTGCCCCAAAAAATTACTATGGCTTATTCGAGCTGATATGCGTGCGAATCTTCAGTTATTTGGACAATTTTGGGAATAATCCGTTGGGAAATCGTCATAGATTGAAGGTTCAAAGTTTAGACTTTCAAGCTTGTCAAGTGGTGATAAGGTTTCATCAGCTACGTAAATGTATTTTAGAAACAGTAATATCAGTGCATTCTTTTCAGAGAGAAGATACATGTACTGCTATCGCCTCTTACTGGGAGGGAGGGGGGGGGGAACATTCACGGGCAGTAACTGTCAGTGTGACAATGATAATGATTACATATCTGCTACTCACATTCGTTTATCTACCAAGTAGGGAGTGGCTGAAATAAACCGCAGTAACATACGTTTAACTGTAAGCTCAACAACTCTTTCTTTTACACAAAGACGACATGTTGACAAATTATGTCGATTATAAAAGAATTATTGCCAGGAGGATGATGGAAGCATGTGTTATCAGGATTATTGTTCTGAAATTTTTTTTATTCGGTCGCGTTGGATTTCTTTCGGAGTGTGATTATTACTGTTGTAGAGTGTAATCCACCTGTCAATTTCCACTGAGATAGATAGCCTGTACCAGCTGGGAAAGTCGACCCTGCATAGGTTCACCTACCGATTTTAGAAGCTTTATTGGCATGACATTTATACCTACTATTTTGTCATTTGGGATGGCGCGAAGAACCCAATCAAATTATTTTCGACCTAGCTGGCAATAATCATAAAGAGAATAACAAGCCCCATAGATTGGCTGTTGAAAGATAATCATTTTGGGTTCAGAAGCGGATCAGACACCAGAGTGGCAATTGACGCAATGAAGTCCCTTGCGGAGAAAATGATAGATCGTGGAAGACCTTTGTACATCCTACATAGACTAAGAGAAGGCGTTTGATAGAGTGTCATATAAGGGGCTTTTTGAGATCCTCAAACATGCCGAAATTGAAGAACCAATCCTCCGGCTGATGCAGTAACTATACACAAACCAAAAGGCCATCATATCTCTAAAAAAAATACCCACGGACGCGGCACCTATAAGAAAAGCAGTAAGACAGTGATGTCCACTGTCACCTGGCGTGTTAAATGCGTACTCAGAGGGGATGATGACTGAAGCAATGAACAAATGCTATCTGAGAATCCTTACATCCAATAGCAGTAGTAAGTCTCGAAGGAAAATAATCTTATACATATATGTTTGGACTATAGTAATGTATGGCTGTGAAACATGGACTTTAGATAAAACAGAGAAAAAATACTTTGGGTGTTGCTGAAAGATGGAAGGAGTGAGCTGGGCCGAGAATAAATTAAATGAAAAGGTATTGGCGGAGATGGGAGAAGAGA
The DNA here is from genome assembly GCA_036924085.1 of Ariolimax columbianus. NCBI lineage: Eukaryota > Metazoa > Mollusca > Gastropoda > Stylommatophora > Arionidae > Ariolimax > Ariolimax columbianus. The sequence continues at coordinate 130,795,275 of JAVGWX010000003.1, read as the reverse complement.
TAAAGTTGTTTCGGAAGATAACAAAGAAACCGACTTGGCTGGTTGGGACATAATCTACGGAGTGAGGGCCTAGCCAGGAAAGTCTTGGAAGACATTATGCAGGGAAGGAGAGGGAGGGGAAGACCTAGAAATACCTTTCTATCTCAGGCTTGCTGAGATATGGTTGTGAAAACGTATGCTGAGCTGAAGACGACCGCAGAGGAAAAGCAGAAATGGATGAACAAAATTAACGAGCGTGTTGACAAGACCTAGGACTGAATGACCTAATGATGATGATGATGATGATAATCTAATATTTATAACTTATTAAATATACAAAAATTGAACAAAACAAGGATTCTATTATGGTTAAACATTAAGTTGCATGGGCTTTGGAGTGAATTGTGTTCGTGAGATGAAGTTTTGATAATAGGTTTAACAATTAATGTATTAGAAAGAAAAGAGAATGATTACATGTTTATTAATTCACATATGGATGCACTGAAAAGTGAAACTACATAGAGCAATAGTGAGATTGTATACTGTAAAACTCATCACTTTTCATTATATACTACCAGTGTTCATGACTGTCTAGAACATTAGTGGCATTGGAAAATGTACAGCCCATCGCTATTGCCATTTTTGTTGTTGCACTGACAGACTAACATATTTGTTCTTATTTCATGTTCTGAAACATATATAATTTGGGCTTACAATCTTTGACACTATCTGGCAATTGTCGGTGTTTTGTATAAGAAGAGATCAAGAAATGTAGATTATATTACCGTGTTACTTAATACAGTTTTACAGATGAAACAGTCTTCCCAACATCAAATTGTCTTCTTCTTCTTCGTTCGTTCTCAGTCCTCCGCAACCAAGACCTAAAAAGGGTTTTGCAAATAGGAGGACGTTGTCCGGAGGCAGAATGTTTTGTGCCTTAGTTCACAGCTTGACTGCGGTATTTGTACTTTTCGGTCCGACACATCTGAATTCACCAGGCATTTTGTAGTACCGGATTAGCCTTTCCCCTTCTCCTTAGCCAATTTACCCTGTTGTATCCAGGATCACCGCGTTGAGGTGTAGAAGTGGTTCGCTGACTTTGACGCTAGCCGTCAACAATGGGTCGCTGACCGCTGCAGCTCATGCACTGCTCATAATCTTGATCTCATGTTGTCTTTTTGGTAATATATTGTTTAGTGACATTAATGGCAGCATCCTCAAGACAAGTCTGACTCAATTGTCTAGACTAGTCTGACTCAGTCACCTAGACCATCTGACTCGCTCGTTTAGATCAGCCTGATTCAAAATGTTTTATGGAGGAAACAGAAATAATCGTTAGGTCTTGGGCGTATAAAAACTATTCTTGTTTCTGAAGCGAACTAGCATGGTAAACTAGACCAGCCTGATTCAATTGGTGTCCTTGAGGAAGCCTGAAAATATTCTTCAGGTCTCGGGCGTATAACAACTATTCTTGTATCGAAAACGTATTAGTTTGTTCAATAAGTTGTAAATAAAGCAACTAAACAGTAATAACCTATGCTGTTGTTGTTGTTGTTTGCGAATGCCCACAATGAGTAGGTTACTCTTTTGTGCGCCCTTTAAGTTGCGAGTTGTAGTATCTTTCCTTACATTCCGAGATGAAGGTGGACCGGGGTCCTCCAGACGGTTGTGCTATGCTTGGCTTCAACTGCGTGTCACTCATTACTGAGGGGATCACGTTGATCCTTTACCTCGTTAGCCACGCTACCATGAAAACAGTCCGTTTACAGGGAGGGCTACTAGGAAACCGAGGTGAAGGGCTTGGCCAGTATGTTTTGCCTGACCCTGACTAACATGTCTGATTGGAATATTTTACATGACCAGACGTTAACCTTCCTCCCCAACCGATGTTATTTTGGTTGATAATCTGCAGTACTGTATACCAATTAAACATATTTTGGTGGTAATGCTGAAAAACATCAAAATACACAAATATAGTAATGTCACAACAATATTAATAGAAAACGCAGATTATTGAAAGCGAAAAAGAATTACAAAATGGCGATTCAAGTAAAGAACAAACATCATGTTCATGGAGGGGGAGTTTAACACTGATAAAACACAAAATATGATTTCTCATACAATGACATCCAAGCAAGTCTCAAATTAAAAATGAGAAAATCAGGTGTTATGTAAACTCGTCTTTATTGTAAAGCGGAGAAACACACAATGAACACACGTTTTGAGGAAGGTAAATTATGAATATGCGATGTGAATATTTTGGGGCAAATCTCCTAGAAAGAGAAGACAACACATAAGAATGTCTTGGATAAAGTTGGGGTACAATGAGAATGGAAAAACGAAATCAGATGTGACAATAGATATTGGTGATCACATTCAAATGATACAAAACATCTTGCTGGAGATACAAATGAAAGGAAAGGTAAAAGCAAACGTGCCAGAGATAAACTGCGCCAAAATTGGGAGGACAAATCCAGAGATGAGGCAAAAAAAGTCAGGCAGATTGTATAATCAAAGTAAGAGACAGAGCACGCTTGCGATCCCATGCAGCCGACCTTCGCTGTACAGCTGATTCCTGAACTGATCTGAGCTTCATCATCATCATGAAGCATGGCCTTTGTAGAACGTCGCTCCCATCACAATCTATCTGAAAGAAACTCGTTCTCTTGCTAAAACTCCAGCCTCCGCCACAGTCATACCCAGGCATTCCTGGATTTCTTGGTGCCATCGTCTTCTTGGTCTACCCCTTCCTCTTTTGCCTGGCACCATAACTTCCATCACCGTTCTCTCAAGACCCTTGTGTCTCTTGATGTGACCAAAGTATTTGCATTTTCTAGCCAAAATGGAATTGATGAACCAGTTCTCCTCTATGCTCAACTCTTGCCGAATGTCTACATTTGTTTTTTTCTCTGTCCAGGGTAATTTGAGGATCGTTCTGTAAGATTTTGACTCGAAGGATTCGATTCTTTGTCTAGAAGTTTTGGTAATCGTCCATGATTCACAGCCATAAGCTGCCACATTAAAAACACAGGCTCTCAAGACTTTTACTTTTATCGTTTTGTTGGTGCTCTGTCATAATTTCTTCAGGCTGTTCAGTCTCTGCATTGCCATAGCTAGTCTTCTTCTGATTTCTTTCGAGCAGTCGCCATTTTTGTCAATTCTGGAGCCCAGATATTCAAAATGTGTGACCTGATCTATTTCCTCACCACCCACTGTCAATTTATGCTGACATTGTGTTCTGCCGGTGGTCATTATCTTTGTTTTATTTATGTTCATGAACAGGTTTTGATCTTTACTATGTCCATTAACGGATAAAAGTAGCTGCTTTAGCTTTTCTGTACTTCTTGATAGTATCACTGTGTCATCTGAATATCGTAACTTTGGAATCTTGTAACCCCCCCCCCCCCCCCGCCCCCCCCCCCCCCCCCCAATCGTAAATGGGTCGAAACTTTCAATTTTCTCGTTTTCTCGAACATTTCTCATTATACATTCTGCATATATGTTGTACAGATAAGGTAAGAGGATACATCCCCGTCGGACTCCCTTTTGTACTGCAAACTAATCTGATGTTTGCCCATATACTCGGACAGCGACTTGTTGATCTTGATAAAATTTTTCAATGAGATAGACTATATGCAAAGGAAACCCCATTTCCTTCATGATTCTCCACAGAGTTTGATGTTTTACCGTGACGAAGGCCTTGGTGTAATTAATGAAACATGTGTACAGGTTTACATTAAACTCTCTACATTTTTCATAGATATTCCCTAAATTGAAAACGTGGTCCCTGGTCTCTCTGTCTTTCCTGAAACCTGTCTGGACTACATGAATTTCAGATTCAAACCTTTTCTCTATCCTTCTTAATAGGATTCGCAAGAGTATCTTGCTAGCATAGCTGATCAGCGCGATAGTTCGGTAGTTCGTGCACAGCTTCAGGTTGCCTTTTTTGGAGAGGGAAATATAAATTGATTTCGTCCATGCTTCTGGCCACTCTGCCCTGTGCCATATCTGTTTACACAGCTTGTGAACTGAGCTTACTAATTTATTTCCGACTAATCGTGGTCTCGACCTGCAGTTGGATATTGTTGTGTTTAAAACTCTACTTTTATTGTATCCAATCACAATCTCTCCCTGTAGCCATGTTCCTTTTTCCGTCCTCGGACCATGAGTTAAGAAATTTTTATCTGCACTGGTGAACAAATACTTAGGTATACTTTTCTTTTAAAATTGAAGGCGCTGTAAACGAACCACATAATTGTCGAACGATGGGTTGTGAAGATCGTTCACGTTCCACACTCTTTAGTCAAAAAATTCTTGACCTAAAAACAAAATAACCATCACCAGAATGTAAAAACACTCTTTCAAGGATTAACTTATCCTTTCTATTTGTTTAAACACGTTATTGATACACGACCGTTTTTCTATTGGCGGTATGATAAACCATATTGAATACATTCCATCGAATTTCTCGTTTGTATGTGTCGTCAGGTTAAAGATAAAATTCCTACCTGTTTCTAATGTATGTCATGTTAGGATATTGATAAAATATATCTTAATATCTAGTGTGCAGCAAGCCACATTATGGATAAAATACTTCCTAATTCTTTTGGCGAAGAAAGTTAAGTTAAAGATAAAATATTTCCATGTTTCAATATGTGTAAAATTGCGGATAATATACCTTCCAATTGTTAGCATGTACCGAGTCAGGTTATAGATAATATACCTTCCAATTTCTAGCATGTACCGAGTCAGGTTATAGATAAAATACTTTCCAATTTATATCGTGTGCCAAGTCAGGTTACAGATAAAATACCTATTGTAATTAGCCTTGCCAGTCTAGGGGAGTTACCGAACAGTCACCTTTTAATTTCCTGTCGGCTGATAGTCACGTGTACCATCAATACTTTACAGTCGTGGTCACGCCCCTGTAATCCCTCATTGGTAGCCTGGGTGTTTCGGATTCGTGTCAGGAAATTATTTTCAGAATAACAGAATAATCACACAAACAGCACGCTCCTCCAAGTAATAGGAAATATTTATAATTTCACTGGAAAGTAATGGCATTCTAACGAAACTAATGTGAATTTTTAACAATGCAAGTTACATATAAATGTAATTGAATATGCAATTCTTTCAAAGTCTTCCCTCCGGTTATGGATTGGGATATGCTGCAAACAAAAGAAAGAAAGAAAGAAAATGATGGTAATTTGATTGCAAAGCAAAATACACATTAGGAAGTCCACATTTTGCAGACGTTCGATGTTTTCTTCGCATAAGTAGAGACATGACGGAAATCAACTACATAATGAGCGGAAGCGGCAAAACCAGGACTGCAAGATCATTTCGAAAAAACATACGAAAGAAAATGATCATAAATAATTCACATAATTGTCCTATAAAGATTAATGATCGGAGAATTGAAGACGTGAACAGCATCCCCGCTTTAGGCAGTATCATTGACAATGATGGAGGAACAAAGTATAATTTAAAGCCAGATTTACGAAATTTAAGATTGCTTTAAATTCTTTCGTTGAAATATAAAGTGTATATCTATCTGAAAGAGAATAGGATTAAGCTGCTGATCACCGATGTCAAATCTGTGCTCAGCTGTCACTTGAAAATGTGCCAGGTAAGCAAGATAAACAACTGCTATTAAAGTGGGTTTTCAATTGCTGGGTTCCGAAGAAAAAGAGGGAGGAAGTGGCAGATGGAGTATTTATAAGAGTGACGAATGTATGTTGCTTACCCCTCTTGCTGACACGCAATTTCCAGAAATTGTTTTCCTTTTTCATGGATGTTGTTATTCTACTTGAAGCTAATTTCGAGAGATAATGATACAACTTTGGCTTCTGGTCTCGAGGCAGGTGTCCGCCTCGGGTACTGGAGGTCGCGAGTTCGAATCACGGTGGTGACCAGTATTTTTTTTCCACATGGATCTTCTAGTAAAAGTCCCCGTGATCTCTGGGTAGTGAGCTCGGACCCCGTGATCTCTGGGTAGTGAGATCGGACTCCTGTGATCTCTGGGTAGTGAGATCGGACCCCGTTGTCTCTGGGTAGTAAGATCGGACTCCCGTGTAAAAATTCCTAGGCAGTTGAAAATCGAAAAGAGTAGGCTTAACGGTCGCTGCCCGGACAAAATCCAAATGAAAAATCTACCCAAGTTATCTGTACCTTCCTCCAGATGATTTGTTAAGAGCAGCTATAGATGACGCCTAACTGGCTGCGGGTCTACTTATCACCTGTGTTTGAGTCTATTAAGATCGAGTCGCACAGCTGTAGAAACCACCCTCAAAGAAACGGGTTGTATACAGACTCTGTAGAGTCTTCTAAACCTGTAAAAAGATGTTAAGTTAAGTAAGTTACAACACTCTATTGAATTGATTCTTTCCGTGTGCCGGTATGCTTTTGAAACACTGGGGTAAAATGATGAGTTGAAGAAGAACGTACATGCATATAGATGAAGTGTTCCAGAAGGTTCCTTGGAATATAATTTCGAGATCACATCACGAATGATAGTGTACGCAATGCTGCCTGACTGTCTGTCCGGACTTTCTTTTAGTTGCTAAATCACGAAAGCTTTGCGGATGCTATCATTTAATGTGTTCTTATGGTTTGTCCATTGTGATTCTCCAAGGCACAGTCCATGGCAAGTGAAGGAGAGGTCGATGTAAGGTGTGCTGGTCAGATGATATTCTAAAGTTGACAAGCATAACATTGATTGAAGCAGCAACGCGCGCAATAAATAAAGTACAGTGGCCACGGACGATTTGTGATATACAAAGATGTGATCTCCACAACCAGGTTGTTAACGGGACAGATAAGATGAGATGAGTTACAAACTAATACCTTGGTCCTTAATGGGGCTCGAACCCATGTACTTATGCATAGAATACGAGTATTTCAGCTGTTCTGTCTCCTGTTCTTCTAGAACCAAAATATAAATCGATATCGCTGACCTCCACCAGTAGATGCCTCTGTAGCATCCTTAACATAACATGACCAGTGGTAGTGGCCGACAAAGGCATGTGGAAGGGAATAAAGAAACAACAAATACAGGTAACTTTTACAAATAAATATGAAGATACAGAGGATACATCCTATGAGAACCATATACAAATATAACTAAACCTGCTTTTGAATGGAACCCGCAAATGAAAGAAATATTGGGGAGGTCGATGTGAACCTCACGAAGAACAATACAAGAAGAAGCCAGATAAACTATGGTTTCGCGAGACGACGTCCAAAAGATGGACCAAATATAAATGTTTGACGATTGACAGATGTGGTGCTATGCTTGATGGTCAGCTAGAAGAGATAAGGTACTTACCAATCCTATACATAGCGCTAGTTAATGTACGTTTTCCTGTACATTATCAAGCTGCTCGATGAATTCATCACGGTCAGATGCACGAGTTTTAAATCATTCCTCAGTGAAGCAGGGAGAACACTGGTGATGGTGGAGCGGTAATGCATACATCCAGACAGCTATAGTAAACTTCCGCTTCTTTAGTTTCTGAAGATGACCGAGCAAAGCACCTATTGGTCTCCTTTATTTACATAAATATTGATTCTGTACAACATATCATAACGTAGCATTGCAGATTATGAACTTTCACAATACCTTTATCATCTTGCAAGACAAAAAATCCTAAGATAAGTTTGTCTTCTGCACCCCAAGTCTTCGTGACATCCAATCTGAGTGAAAACTATAATATCCTAGTTGTGATCAATTAATAAATTAAAATATATTCAGCTTCATTTGAAGCAGGATCCATTAATAAATTCACGCCAAGTCATAATATGCAGATCTGTCTACATCTGATGAAGTTTTTGTGGCTTGAAGTTTTTGACAGGATAGGGTAGACAACTTTCACGCACAACCCTCCTTTGGCATCTATTATGACACATCTTGACAAGTTACAGTGATACTAGGTTCATCTTTTTGGCTCCTTAATTATGATACCATAACCTTCAATATTTGGTGATGCAGTAAATTTGAATAGTTCTGATGGCTAACTTATAAGTAAACAAAAGCGGTAATGATGAAGATCTACAAAAAATGTCATTTTCCTGTGTAAAACTGTATCCAATGTTTTATTTCTGCAGCCATTAATACTTATATGTACTACCTATATATGCAAACGTAGTTATTAATAGCATCATAATTGCCCATTATCTGCGTTTATGCGTCCTTAGGACTATAATCAATTTCTATTTCGAGACCTCATCTTTTAACTGTTTAAGTCTTTCATATCATACTATTCTCCTCTAATAATGTTCTTTTCAATTTAACTTTGATCTCCCCATTTGTCTCTCCTCCCAGCATTCAGTTTAATCGAGGATACTTTTGGCTATTTCATGAGGGTATATCTTTATCGATTTCTGCTTTCTTGCACCACAAACACTCACATTGCAGTATAATGCACATCACCATATTATTGGTTGATCGTCTATGTGTCGGTGTCTGTCTGTATGTATGTTTGTCCGAAGTATGCGATCAAGATTTTATTGGCTGATTGAATTCTGACGTCATCATCAGTCGGTTATGTGTAGTATGTCTTCACATTGTGAGATTGACTTTGTTATAAGACCTATTGTTGTCCGTATTAACTATAATTGAAACAAAAATTGCCTAATAATTAATTTATTGATGGTTATTAGAAAGATGGTTGTTACACAATGATTGATTTTGTTTTCAATACCAGGCTTGCTTGGCGAGGGTCAATCTGGCCGATCGATGGTCTGTGTGTCTTGGAAGATCGGTGGGGCGACGGTGGTTACGAGATGAGTGGGTTGAATGAGGTTAGAAATATAGGGGGGATGAACGAGTTGAGAAGGGGAAGAGATGAGGCGGTGGTTAATATTTGAGTGGTTAGGGTTGGGCTGGGGGTTGGCCGGTTTAGTGGAAAGAGACAGGCAAGTTCAGGAGTAGAGATAGGCAAGTTAAGAGGGGGAATAGATGAGTAGGTTCAGGAGAAGAGGTAGACATGTTGGGAGGTGGAATAGATTTGGTAGGTTCAGGAGTAGAGATTGGCAAGTTGAGAGGGGGAATAGATTGGTAGGTTCAGAAGAAGAGGTAGGCATGTTGGGGGGGGTGGAATAGATTTGGTAGCTTCAAGAGTAGAGGTAAGCAGATTGGGAGGTGAAATAGATGTGTAGGTTCAGGAGTAGAGATAGACAGGTTGAGAGCTGGAATTAATGAATGGGATCAGGAGGAGAGGCTGGCAGGTTGAGAGGTGGAATAGATGAATGAGATGAAAAAAAAGAAATGCGTACAATACGAGAATGAGGGACCAGAGCGGTGCAGCGAGAAATGTTTAGAAATGAACAACTTTCATAATTATCTTGTGCAACGCCAGTTACTCCATGCTTGTCGCTATAGATTACCAAAATAAGTACAGAACGTGACAAGGGGCACACAGTTCCCAATGCAGTTAGGTCCAGCTGTACAACACGTTCCATTTAATAAATGACGTCTTCTGTTAGGGTCATGTTTTAGGCACTGGTAAGATTGTCTATGCCGTGCTTTCTCTAGACACCATACGAAGGAAAATACGATCCTTGCAGGAGGTCACTTTACAGCAAGCCTGTAGAACAATAGCTATTTTTACAGTCATAGCCAACTGCAAGTGAAATCTGACAAAGTGAAAGAACAATCAACTAAATTGAGATTTAATGTCAGTATGAAGAAAAATAAGCTTCTTACAATTATTCCGATCAACAAAGAATTAGGCATTATCTGCCATTCAAGCTCTAGAAAATGGTCTTCTTTGTACTCCTGAACTTACCCAAATATGCCTAGATGCGAAGCAACGTCTCACATCCCATGAAGTCAGAACAGCTATACTATGGATCCCTGGTCACTCAAATACACTTAGCAATGACAAAACCGGCAGACTGGCTAAGAAGTGATCAAGTCAAGATTAATAAAACACACCAACAACCCTACAGACAGTCAAACAACTACTGAAGACTGCGAACAAAGAGGCCTGGCTGAATAGATAGGCAATGGGAAATACTGGGAAGGAAATCTACAAACATATGGCCATCCCAAATTTCAAAGACAACATCAACCTCCTGAAATGGAGAGACCAAAGCACCACTTTTCGACTGCGTACTCAACACATACAACTTAACAGTCACTTGAACAGAAATCAACAAGGTAATACACCAAATTGCCGGCTGTGTACACATCCCTATGAAACTGTTGAACATCATCATTTAGAATGTCCGGCGCTTGCCGGTGTTAGGCAGTATCTTCTTCCTCCGAGGCCAGACAAATGGAACACTTTGTACGGAACTAAACAACAGCTTAAAAACACTTGCAGATACCACTACATTGTATTGGGCCAAAGTGTAGGAGCCCATAGGCCGCTGGATCAATAACCAACCAACAAACCAACCAATATGGGCAGCATAGTTGACATATCAGGAGGTACACGTGCGGATATACGCATATAATTCGAAGGCAAGAATGGTATTCCTGACACTAAACAACGAATTAAGATCCAGAGAAATCAAGATTCACACCAAAGTTAGACTATTCAACGCCAGTTTCTAGTCGATCCAGATGTATGAAGGCAATACGCGGAGAATGATCAAGTCGATACAACAAAGACTCCAGTCCTTCTTTAACAGCTACCTACAAAGAATAATGAGAGCAGAGTTGCATGACATGGTGAAGAATGAAGAACTATGATAGAAGGGTCAGCAACAGTCATTGGAGCAACAAATTAAGAGAAAAAAATAGGGCTGGATAGAACAGACGCAGCAGAGGGAGGCCCAGAACATGTTTTGCAGCGGACATTTCTGTAGCAATTATGTGTACTTAGCGAGCTTGCTAGCTTGATGTCCTAGCCTCTTCAGTTGCCGTTTTCTACATTTTTCGACATTTAATGGATGCACAAAACTTAAACGTAGTCTGACAATGGGTTGTCCCAGAAGAAAAAAAAGGTAATCGGAGAGAGAAAGATTGTGAGAGAGCGAATGTGTGAGAGCGATAACGAAAGAGAGAGAGAGAGAGTGAGTGAGAATGTGAGAGGGCAGTGTGAGAGGGATATAGAGGAAGGAAGTACAAAGAGAGATGAGTATAAAAGAAAGACGGAGGACAGAAAATGTGAGACGTTTTGAAAAAGAGATATTGAAGAACATATTTGTAAAAAGGCACGACTAGTGAGAATATACAAATTGATACTGAGAGAGAGAGAGAGAGAGGAGAGAGAGAGAAAGAGAGAGAAGAATGTAAATGGAGAGAGAAACAGACAGCGCAGATAAAACAGGAAATAGATGTGGTAATGTGCAGAATAGACTCGATTTGTATATTGGATAAGAGGAAAAATGGCCAAACATTCCTAGGGATAGACTCTTTATGAGACTAGAAACGATCACTTATTGTGCCCTAACGTGAAAGAAACCGAAAAAGGGCTAAAAAGGGAGCCAGCTTACCTGCCCATCAAACGCGGAAAGCTGCAAAATGCAAAAACAAAGTTTGAGGGAAGATTTAAAAGACGCCATGCATCTGGAATGAACGGGTTCTCTAAATCATCAAGAATTATGACGTCATAACTTCTATATCTTCTTAATTTTGCTCTCCTTATTTCGTCTGAATGATAAGCACAGGGCTGCACGCACCAACGTATTATTTGTATTATTTCAGTGATGGTATTTAGACAATTTAATGTACGTGATGAAGTCGCTAGCTACATGCACAACTCTCACTAATTGTCTTCTGCAACCTGCACTCAAGGTGAAGTGGTCCTATTCTGTCCTCTCAAACAAGGGCATCAGAAGCTTCACGAAAAGCTGGACAACCAAGATGAAGTTGTCACAATCTGAATGTCAGAGTGTTATCCACAAACTGGATGGGAGAGCGTTATTCACAATTTGGATGGGAGAATGGTATCTACAAACTGGATGGCAGAGTGCTATCCCTGAACTGGATGAGAAAGCGTAATCCACAAACTGAGTGGGAGAACGTTTTTCACACACTGGATGAGAGAGTGTTATCCACAAACTGGATGGAAGAGCATTATCTACAAAGTGGATGAGAAAGATGTATCCACAAACTTGATGGGAGAGCGTTATCCACAAACATAATGGGGGAGCATTATCTACAAACTGGTTGACAGAGCGCTTTCCATAAATTGGATAGAAGAACGGTCTCCACAAACTGGATGAGAGAACGTTATCCACAAATTGGATGGGAGTGCGTTTTCCACAAACTGGATGAGAAAACGTTATCCACAAGCTGGGTGGGAGTACGTTATCCACACACTGGATAGGAGAGCGTTATCAACAAACTGGCAAGGAGAACGTTATCCACAAACTGGATGGGAGAATGTTATCCACACACAATTTCTTTGAGTATTATTATATAAAATTACATACATCAATTTGTGGTACTTTCACATGGACACCAATCAGCCCCATCTCACAAATACTCTAGATCAGTGGAGTCAAGCTCTTGGTTCGTGGACCTAATCTGGCACACAAAACCGTTTTCTTCGACTTGCGGGGATATGATATATGTTTAAACATTTGATAATAGATCATTAATGTTAGGCAGGAGTACATGGATTTAATTACTGTGAAAAGATAATCTGCCTGATTTGAAAACAGACATACGGTATGAGTACTTAAAAGCATTGACTAATATGCGTTGATTTAAATGCATTGACTTATGTGCATTGAGGTTACACAAAAGAGATAGTTTAACATATCAAACAAAAGGTGTAACATTTAGATGAGAAATATTAAAAAATCAGAGCTGCGCTGCAGTGTAAGCCGAATTAGCATGTTACATGAAAACAAAAAAACAACACTTGATGCAACTGATATTAACGTCGGCAGGATATCATTGTAACGTCAACATAGCTCTTTATATTTTCACCTATTTCTTTATATTCTCATATTTTTCACGATGGGATACAGATTGTTACATGTTTTCCTTTACTTTGTAGTTTGGTGACAAATTCTTAATCACAATCATGTTTAATTTTTTTATTAAATAAGATCACATTTTTTTTGTCTGGCGCCGGTCTTTGTTGCACTATTATATGAACTGAACCAGTGACTATTGAAGCCATATCTAAAGGTACCGCAAGTAATAGCTAAAGATTGTATTATTTTTTCTATCTGATATGGCCATAAAAGCGAGAGTTAGTATTGACTGCCTTCATTTTTATTAGACTTCTCGAAAACTAACGTCGAAAATTAGAACACAATTTTTATTTAACCAATGAGAGAATTTGAATTTGTTCACAGAGTTTAAGGATGTAGTTGAATGCTAATGTGTTTTTAATCAGTAGTTATGGTTTAAGAGCATATTGTTTGTCACCACTTTAATAGAATGCATGGTCGGACTTGATGATGCGACTGACAAATGAGATGGTAAATAGTTCTGAAGTTGAAACAAGCGTGTGTCAGACAACGAAATGCTTTTTCAAACATTCACTAGTTAAAGTAAAATACAGTGAACGCAAGTTTTTAAAATAAGTAACAAGGTTACTAAGACATCAAAACCATTTACAAATGTCGAAAAAGCAACTGAAGAGGACAGTGCCACGCAAACCCACACAATAAAGTTAATTGCGACTGAAACGACCGCTGCAAAAACAAGCAAAAGTTCTTTGACAGAAGCTTGTTGTAACAAACATCTCTTGTAGTCATGGCATTTTACTTCACATGGACAAAAACATGATCATTCATCATCAACATGTAGCATGTCTTTTGTAGAACTTTTAGTCGCTCTCATCACGGCCATCCGATATGAATCTCGGTCTGCAGTCGACCTTCTCGCCTGCTCTATGTTCATCTTTAGAGTATTCTTGATATCTTGTATCCACCTTCGCCTTGGTCGACCACTGCGTCGTCTTCCAAGTACCATGCCCTCCTTGACCGTTCTTTTCAGTCCGTCATGACGTTTCTTCTTCTTCTGCGTACACAGTCAGACAGCAACCATCGTCATGACGTTTGACGTGGCCGAAAAAAAATTCAATTTCCGAAAAATAACATTGTTTATGAGCCAGTTTTCTTCAACATTCAGGTCTTCTAGGATGGTTTTATTTGTCACTTTCTTTATCCAAGTAATTTTTATGATTTTTCTGTAACATTTTGTTTCCAACGCTTCAATTTTCCCTCTTGCTACTTTTGTCATATTCCATTTCTCGCACCCGTACATTCCCTCAGGGAATATGCATGTTTTCTGGATCTTCAGTTTTAGTTGCTTGGTAGGATTATGCCATATATTGTGCATGTTGTTTAGCGTCTGCTTCTGATCATTAACATTTGAGAATTATACACATTTCTGTTCCAAAATATTGTAATCTGCAACTACGAAGATTTTCACCATGTTTAGTATCACGTATATTTGTAAACGGTTTTTATCGTAAATGATGATAACCCAAGTTACGACTCATACATGAGAATTTGGCAGAAACATTTAGACAAGCACCATCTCAAGACTTTATATCTAGCATTCGAGCAAAGCACTAAACGCTAAGTGGCCAATAATGACTAAATGAGTACATAAGTTTGTAAGTACTGAGAACAGTTACATCCTGTCTGGTTTTGTTGTCCGTAAACATACATTTTCTTTCAAATGTTTTACATTCTATAAAACAAATTTGAAAAAAAAATATAGGGTTTATGATGTTAACCAGGAAACAATGAACCTTGTTTTTAAACAGCCCACTGGGCAGTTTGAGTTTCAGACCTCTCTACTAGAGAAAGCGGAGAACTTATTATTAGAAACGAGCACGAATAAGATAATATAAATCAATTGCAATGCTTTATGTCAACTGACTTGGACGGACCTGGACGTTCGTTAAGAAGTGATATTATTTTTATATCTCCTACCATTAACTCGTTTTTATATGCTCATTTCAACTTTACTAACGGTTCATTTCTCACTTCCCCCAATTACTTTCACAGTTTAAGTTTATATAAAAACGATTTCGCTTCAGAAATCATGCACATGACATTGCGCTTAACCTTGGCCAAAATTTGCAGGTTCGCATCATTCAACTTCTCAGTGACATCTACCAAGAAATCTAAAGTCTAGATTGCCAATTTCTAGGATGGCCTGCTCGAAAATTGACATTTCACTTGAGTTCCAGCGTGGCCGCCAATTTGAAATACATTTTAAAATACATTGAAGATCGATTTGGACGGCTTTGACGTATGGCCTGACAACACTGTATCTCAGAATCTTATATTTTTCAATGGCTTGTGAACGGAACTAGACCAAGAGATATGAAACGTTATAATGAAACCATGTCTTCAAGTGGGACCACTCGAGTCAGCTGAAGTAGCTCTCGATGAAAACAAATACCAAGCAGAGCGAATCATATATTCTTACCATATAAGCCATAATGACCCTCAGATATATAGCACCTAAGAATTAGACAGCCTATAGGAAGCAATGTCGTTAAGTAAAAACTATCAATACAGCTTTAATCCCAATGCTGGTGTCCTCCTGACAAATTTATAAAGCTGAAGAATACAAGTCGTTTACCATGTAGTCACACACAATGTGCAGGCTAGGTGTGTGGTTTACCTACCAATAGAAAATAATATCTTACCAAGGTTTTGAACAAGAGTCTTCAAAGTCAAGATACCTATATCCTAACCGTCTTGCCACTCGCACCTCGTAATAAAGGTGACGCGTTATCATTTCCGAAGAGCAAACATTAAAACGATTTCTCCTGACTACATGATACATCGAAATGACGAGCACACATTATTGTATTAGAGGTAAAAGAATCAAAAGTTTAAACTCAAGGCAGAACAATATGAACAAATAAAAAAAATCATGAAAGACACAAAATGAATTGCATAGACAGATCAGATAATTTCCTTTTCTTTTTTGGTGTTCGCCTTATGGCTTTATTCCCTGAGGTGGGATGCGTTGCACTATGTTTTTATTTTGCGTTTGTCTGCCCAGTACATGTGACTTCGACATCCATTTTATGTAAGAGTCTGCTTCCTCTTGCATTTTCTAAAGGTTTGCTTCCCCGGGTTAATGACCGGTGCTGTGATTGGGGAGCGAACCCAGCATCTTCGGGTTGTGAGCCGTGTCCCTTAACCACAAACCTACGCTGTCCCCTACATAATCTAATACAATAGAAACATAAAACTGTTTTCCAAAAGTAGATCAAGTAACACAAAATGAGACTAACAGTAAGCCACTGAAACATTTATGACAGTTCCAGCTGGATCACGGGCGTTTGGTGCAGGGGAGATTTGGCTGGCGACTCTGGGAACAAAGGTTGTCTGAATGCATGACAAGGTCAATCAATCTATCGACACTAGGTCGACAAAGGAAGAGAAGGGTTTACGTGGAAGACTGTCAGGTACAGGGTGGTGGGAGAGGGGTGTTCGTAGCTAAGGTGGGGGTTCGTAGCTGACCACTCTGGCGTTCCGATATAGCATAGTTGTGGGGTGGGGGGGGGGGGGGGTGGTGACAATCAGATGCCGCCACGACCGCCTACGACTTTTAGAGTGACATGGATTCGGGGATAGTCCTTCAATAACAATTAGTTGGGTGTATTTCCTAATTAAAGTGATGGCTAAGTAAGACAACCAACAGAAGCCAATTGGACAGCTATGTTGTTGCTTGAGACTATAAAATACTCTGCAAAGATGAACTCAAACAGACTGGCTGGGATGACATCTGAGAGGCTGTCAGAGTGAGTGAGTTTGGAGGATGACTGGACCAGTATACAGCTCGAGTTTTGGCCAGTCGCTCTATACGTGTTTATTTTGGACACTGTGAACAGTAAGAGATCTGAATGTGTGTCGTACGTGCAGGTCACCTAGTAAATGATGTGTGATCTAATTGCATATAAATTTACAGATTCGTGTGAATACGTGAAGTGATTTAAGTAATTATAAATGCACAGATCGCTTGATTGTAAGTGATCAGATTGTATGTGAGTGTACAGATCGCCTACAGACGAGATCTGAATATGTGAGGAATGTGCAGGGCACCTTGGGAACGATGTGTATTCTGATTATATGGGTATGCACAGAGGGACTGAGTAGGTGACCACAAGTGTGTACGTGATCCGACTATAAGTGACGTGATCTAATGACATATAAATGTACAGTTCGCCAGAGCATAAGTGAACCGATTGTATGTGGATATACAGATCACCTGATTAAAGGTGATCTGATTATTGGTGAATGCACAAAACGACTGAGTACATAATCCGATCGTGAGGACGAGTTGTGATTGTGCAGTGAGTGTGGAGATAAGGGGAGTGCAGCGGCGAGAGCCTGTGTATCATCTCCTTGGCGGAATCATCACAACGAGTGCTTAAAACCTCCTATGTAGTTCAATATATATATATATATATATATATATATATATATATATATATATATATATATATATAATGATTATTTAGTTTAGATGTACTGTGTTATTTTTGTTAAAATTGTTTTGTTCTAACAATTGTTAAACGATAATGCTATAGTTCCAATCAGGATAGTGTTTACTGCGTTTTTCTGCGTGAAGCCGTGTCGATGTGGATATACATGTTGTAACTTTATAGATAAGTAAACTGTTCAGCTGAACCTAGACTCTGCCACAAATCATATGTTGAAGAGGACAGATCGACGAGCCCGTGTCAATGAGGGATAATTAAGCAGTGAAGATTGTTGTCTACGTCCGTCAGCTCCATGAAAGGAACACAGTGGCAGACTATTGTTGAGAAAATATATTGATAGAAATATGGATGTGCTAACCTGTTTTATAAGACACCAAGACGTGGTTCAATGCGCGAAAAACATCCAGAGATGTACAGAGTCTGTTAGACATCAAGGCAAAGTGTAGAGGCATTTAGAGATCAATTGTAGTCAACATTGAATGCAAAGACTTCACTGAATTATATATTGTTTTATATAAGTCTTCTTGTTACCGTCCTCGTTGTTTCCCAAGACGAGGTGTACTGTACTTTGTGTTTCGCCTGGTGGACTGATACATTCGATTTCTCTATTCATTGTTTTAAAATGCAATTAGTTACCGTATTGGTACAACTATACCACTTAATGAATCCGAATACAGAAAGTTTGAGTAGTGAGCCATTCCACTAATCCATTCACCACTCCCATCCCGCTATTGAACAAATTAGAGAAACGACGCAGAAGAAACAAATAAGCCCGTCACTTGAGACTATTTTGTGTTACTAAAGGAATTACTGGAACAAAGTAGTGCTTACAAAGACATCCTCCAGAAACAATACAATATCCGCCAAAGTCGGTGTTACTCATAGTAACGTGCCATTTTGTCAAAATCTGGAAATTCTTGTCATCTGCAAATTGTATTTCTTCTCGCGTAAAGCGCAGTGTCACTACAGCTTGGCGTGCGTGTTTAGTGACACAATTGAACGGTACTGAACATGTAAATCTCAGCACATGATCGCCACTGTCTGTAGAGGTCAATGAACTTCTCTCACTCAGGTTATTTATTTACTGGCATGGAGGCACGTTCTAGGTGAGCAACCTATGTCGACTGAAGAGTGCATAGGTGAATATGAATGTGGAGGGATAGAAAGAGACGGGAAGGAGAGTGAAGTGTTGATAGAAGAGGAGAATGGAGTGCATATTAGAGTAAGAGAGTGGAATTTGGTGGCTGGGAGCAAAATTGCATGTGGACCGAAGGAGTATTTCGTGTAAGGAAGAGATGCGTTCCATGCACAGGTGAGGTGAATACGGTTCATGGAGGTTTCAGGTGTGGAACAATTTGTGTGATAAAATTGGTGAGTGAGGTGAATCGTGTGTGTGTGTGTGTGTGTATGATGAAAATCGTGAGTGTGGTGAATCGTGTGTGTGTGTGTGTGTGTATGATGAAAATCGTGAGTGTGGTGAATCGTGTGTGTATGTGTGTGTATGATGAAAATCGTAAATGTGGTGAATCCTGTGTGTGTATATATGATGAAAATTGTGAGTGTGGTGAATCGTGTGTGTGTGTGTGTGTGTGTGTATGATGAAATTGGTGAGTGAGGTGAATCGTGTGTGTGTGTGTGTGTGTGTGTATGATGAAAATCGTAAGTGTGGTGAATCCTGTGTGTGTGTATATGATGAAAATTGTGAGTGTGGTGAAGTGTTCTTTTGTGTGTGTGTGTGTGTGTGTGTGTGTGTTGTGTGTGTGTGTGTGTTTGTGTGTGAGGGAGATGGTAGGCGTGTTGGAACATGTAGATATATATGTTATGCGATGAAACTTGTAAGTGTTGGCAAACATCAGTGGGCGTATATAATATGTGGGGGAGTTGAACATTTAATATCGTTGTATTGACCTTACTTGCACATAAAGTAGCAGTTTAGCAATATTGCTATGGTTGGATATATATAGAGAATGTCATTGATCATAAACTGAGCAAAGTTTGAACTGGGAAGAGAATTCAGGTTTTCTGCATCCTATCTTCTTTACGACATTCAACGTGAATGGGAAGTTTGTTGCATTATTTACATACGAGTTAGCAACAATAAGGATTAGTTATATACGATTTAGCAACAACAAGGATTAGTTATATACGAGTTAGCACTAACAAGGATTAGTTATATACGAGTTAGCAACAACAAGGATTAGTTATATACGAGTTAGAAACAACATTAGTTATATACGAGTTAGAAACAACATTAGTTACATACGGGTTAGCAACAACATTAGTTACATACTGGTTAGCAACAACACGTATTAGTTAAATACGAGTTAGCAACAACAGGTATTAGTTAAATACGAGTTAGCAACAACAGGAGACAACCAAAACTCTCATTCTTTTTTCTTTCAACACAAGAAGCATACCATTTTATTAGAGTTCTTGTTTTAACTGTACCACAGGCGCACCATTGTTTCATTTACCACATGCGCATACCTTTAAATAGGTATAGCAGTTTATGTGCATGTACCGTCCCACGAGATATGGTGGAAGGATTCATGTATTTGTTTCAGCTCAATCAGTAAGGCAAGGTTAAGTGGTATCCATGACTTTCGTGTTAGATGGTTCAGAGCTAACAACACAGGCCCATATTTGTTACAGAAACTCCAATGGCGGAATAACCGCTTTTGCGATCCTACAAAAACACGCAAAGGAAAGGCTTGCAATTGAAACTGACTAAACACCGGAAGTGACGAATAGAACACCACTTCTAACAATGGAGGCAAACCCTACAATAGGTACATTACATGCAAGAAATTATGCTTTTTCTTCAATGTGATAGACACAAATTAGACCTTACCAAGACTTGAAGCCATGTCCTCCAGAGACCAGGAGTCATGTATTCGAACCTCTCGATGACGCGCTCATCATGTATGATAATTCGATTACAAATTTGCAATACATCTGATAACATAATAAATGAGTCGAGCAATCTGTGTGTGTATGTGTGTGTCTAAAATATGTCAGATTACTGTCATAGGGTTCATTTGCGCTCATTAAAACAGCCATATAAAATTGATAAATATTTCTTGACAAGCCAACTTTATAATAATTTCCAACCCTACCGTAATGAAGCCATTTGCAGATGTTACAAGAAGAAGAACAATTGCTGGAGGCGGAAGCGGATAATCAGGAAATTGATGGATTGAGGAGCCTGTGACTTCAGGACAAATTTATGACAACTCATAATTGGAAAGTTCGATAATGATACGCCAGATCGATTTTTTAACTTTTTTTAAAAATCATAATATTGAAACGTACTGATTACACGGGATGACAGGTTATGCGTTGGTTACGTCAGTCTCTTAACTAATCTGCTGATCAGGAAATGCATTCTGTCGGCAACTTTCCGTTACAATTTTTACTTTAATATGGAGTACAGACCTTAACTGCAGATGGACCTCACAAGTAAAGTCAGAATCTGAACATTTTACAGCAGAGTAACTGATTAGAAAAGCAAAGTTTTTCATATTATGGTCTTGCTTGGCCTTTGCTGTATATAAAGATCTGACGTCACACTAGTTTTGCATAAGCAGTTATGACTCATCTCAGTGACAAATGGTACGGGTTCACTGTTTCCTTCTTTCCATAATCTATACTTCAACAAATGATTGGAATCTAACTTTCTTAAAAACATTGTTGGAGAACCAAATTTATTGTTGCATCTATGCTTCAACAAATGAAGCGACAGGAACGTTAATTTGAGTCAAGATACGAGTTCATCTGGCAAAATATATTAGAAGGAATGTAAGCTTGTTTGATCACACAATATATAACTTAAAATATATAATTAAACTACGTTTTTGCTAAACGTGTCCTTCAAGATGAACCTAATAATAAATGTGATTAAAACTGATGGAAAACATTCAAGTGGTGTTGGGGTTGAGAAAATTAGAACCATTGTAACTTTTCAAGCTTGTAGTAATAGGGGACTAGAGCAGATGTTTGTTGGGTTAACACCATCATCATGTAAAACTACGACATTTATAACCACCACTTGCAGAAATTTGAACAAGTATCTTTACGATGGTATAAAAGAGAAAAGCGCAATCTACTTCAAATAATTTACAAAATATTTAACAATAAATTAACAATAATTAACAATAAATTAATAAAATATCTTTAACCGTTTTATCTAAATCGTTTAGTTTTGTTAGTCACACCAACATGTGAGGTCGCATTGACTGATTGTCACAGACAATAGTGATAAAGTGATGTACGCAGTTGATTATCTTATATTGCTACACGGTGGCCTAGTTCGTCTTCTGCCAGACTAATTCTGAAAAACAAAGACAGATAAAAATTGTTCGCTCTAGTAAAATACATGACAATTATCATCATTTTAAAAATATTCCACAAATATGTGAAAATAAGCGTAAGTATTCTAAGTAGAAAAACAGATGTTCGTGGAACAGAACAATATCAGTAACTCACATACATTTGAAAGGAATAGAACAACATCAGTAACACACACATGTTATAGAGGAATAGAACAATATCAGTAACACACACATGTTATAGAGGAATAGAACAATATCAGTAACACACACATGTTATAGAGGAATAGAACAATATCAGTTGCACACACATGTTATAGAGGAATAGAACAATATCAGTTGCACACACACACACACACACAGACTCACACACAAACACATACACACACATGTAAACATGATAGAGCGAGATTTGTAACATACACACACATGTAAACATGATAGACCGAGATTTGTAACATACACACACATGTAAACATGATAGACCGAGATTTGTAACATACACACACATGTAAACATGATAGACCGAGATTTGTAACATACACATGATAAATGAAAAGACTATGATTTATAACACGCATACATACACACACACACAAACACACACACATGTTAACTGAATAGACCGTGATTTGTATCACACACACATGTTAACTGAATAGACCGTGATTTGTAACACACAAACACATGTTAACTGAATAGACTGTGATTTGTAACACACAAACACATGTTAACTGAATTGACCGTGATTTGTGACACACACACACATGTTAACTCAATTGACCGTGATTTGTAACACACACACACACACACACACACACACATGATAACTGATTAAACCGTGATTTGTAACACACACACGCACACACACGCACATATGATACATGAACAGACTGGAATTTGTAACACAAACACACACACACATACACACACATACACACATGCCAACAGAATATATCTAGATTTGTGACACACACACACAGACATGGTAATAGAATTGACAGAGATTTGTAATATATACACACATGTCAACAGAATAGATGAAGATTTGTAACACACACACACCCCCACTCACTTGGCAACAGGATATACTGATATGTGTAACACACACACACGCACACAAACACATACACACTCACGCACGCACACAAACACACACACTTGTTCGTGGAATTTAAATACATATATACAAAAAATACATAACACAAATGTTGATAAAATAGATCAATATTTCACATCATACACATTTTCATAAAATAGATCAGCATACACACACTTCTTTCGCGATATTATATGAATTTGAATGTGTTTAGCTTGCTGGCACAAGCTGGGGAGCAGACGAAGAAATACTAAAGAAACTGTACACTGGAAGAGTGAGACCAGTTCTCGAGTATGGCATCGCGGCATGGACAACAGCAGCGAAGGCGAACTTCGATAAAGTTAACAAACTTCAAAACCAAGCCATGAGAATCATAACAGGTGGCATGAAGTCAACGCCAATTGTAGAACTTGAAAAGATTACAAAACTGCAATCCATGACCGACAGAAGAGACTGCAGAGCCCAGCTGCAGTCAGAGAAACTCCGAAGACTGACGGACCATCCAATGTACCAGAGGCTAAACAATTTGGGAACTGGGAAACTAAAGCGGAGAAACTTTGCAGAAATAGCCAAAGCAAAGATGCACGAAGATCCCATAAACGCACTAACAACACCAAAACCCATCACTACTGTACGAAAACCTACTTGGAGGCAGGATATATTTCCAGAGGTGGTAGAAAATATACCAGGTATTGCAAACAAAAACTGCCAGACCGAAAAAGAAAGGAGAGACACTACCCTAAGCTTCATAACGAAAAGCTACCCAAGCATGGACTGGACCCATGCATACACCGACGGTTCTGTAACAAACACTACACAGAACGGAGGGGCAGGAGCATTCCTGAACCTACCAAATGGCAGAAAAATAACACTGTCATTCGCTACTGGTAAGTACACAAGCAATTTCAGAGCGGAGGCAGAGGCACTGAGGGCGGCAGTGGAAGAAATGGCAACACACAGTGAAAATGAGAGCCACATAGTCTTGCTGACAGATGCTCTCGCCGTAGTCACAGCGCTAAAAAGCCAGAAAAACACTGAGCTTAATGACTTAAGAGCAGCACTCTGCAAACTGTGCTAGCTGTCCGCACCAAAAAGGGTAGTGGTACAGTGGGTTCCGTCACACTGCAACATCCAAGGCAACGAGGAGGCAGACAGACTGGCAAAAGAAGGTGCAAGGCTACCACAAACAGATACCAGTATGACGTACGAAGAGTCAAAACGGCTTATCAAAGCCAGGTACATTACCAAATGGGAAACCGAACATACTGGTTACACCAAAAACGATGCCTATTACCAGTTGAACCGAAGAGAGCAGGTCGTTGTCTTCAGACTTCGCACTGGCCACAATAGACTGAGGTACCACCTATTCAACAAATTGAAGATAGGGTGTACCGACGAATGCCCGTGCGGTACTGGTAAAATGACCACTGAACATCTGCTGCAGAACTGCCCGACATACGGGGATCAGAGAGAGCAGATGTGGCCATTGCCAGTGGAACTGCAAGACAAGCTCTATGGTAGTGGCGAGAGTCTCAGGATGACCGCCGCTTTTTTCGAAAAAATAATGGTTACTGTCTGACTGTGTACGCAGAAGAAGAAGAAGAAGAAGAATGTGTTTAGTTGTGAGTAATAATTGTTTTTTAACCGATTTGGAATATATTTTGCTGTGAATTATAATCGTCATGTAACCAATGTTAAAATCACGTAGCTGGGAACCATAGTTGTTATTTAACCAATGTGGAATGTATGTTGCTGGGATCTATAATCGTTATGTATCCATGTTGAAAGTGTGTAGCTGTGAACTACAATCGTTATTTTTCCAATGTTGAATATATGTAGCGGGAACGATAATTGTTATGTATTCAATGTTGAATGTATGTAGATGAACTATAACATATCATTACGATGTTTATTTCCTTTGCTAGTATCTGCATATGTGGCTGAGAAGTAGGTAGCTTGTTCGCGTAGTCGCCGCGTAATGTACAGTTTTGGGTTATTATATTTATCACTGATAAAAATAAAAATCCACGGTTTTGAACTCCTGTGCCCTTGATAAGGAGACCCGTATTTATAGTAAACGCAAATACACAATTTTATAGTATTGCTTTTAAAAGAACACAGACAGAAAAACTGTCAGGAAGGTACTGTGTTTATATCAATACTCTTAAATTAGAGTCAGTTATTTCTGAACACCCTCTAATTACTGCAAACTTGACAAGACTCGAAATCTGACATTCAACTCAGGTAGGCTGTTCAGGTTTGACACATGAATGCTTAATGAGATGTGAAGATTGGCTTGCAGTTTGGGAAGAGGAAAGCCAAGTCGAAAATATAGCCGAAAATATCACAATCGATAATATAAATGTGTGTGTTTTTTTGCCTGAAGTGTAGTCGCAGAATGTAGATATCCGTGAATAGCTGTCTGTAATTAGACATAGAAAGCTGGGTTTGTCATTCGCTATGACAGCAAATAGACAGCTGCAAGATGGGAGCATACTTAGCTACGGAACAGAAGTTGGATGAAGAGTTTATGGAAATGATAGCTGACAGTTATGGGATAATATTATTATTGGGATGTATATGTACACACATACCGTAAAAATGGATAAATTATGTTTTGTGTAAACAACTTGTACAGGCCCAGGAGCAGGTTGTTAGATACGTTCTTCAGATTTAAACATACAGCCACACTGAAGAACTATATTTCCATGTAATATGAGATAAACAACTTTCCATAGTAAAGGCTCCCGACGTTCCAGATGCATATTCTTAGATTTGTTTTTAGTCCCATTTCAGAGTTGTCCACTGTAATGCAGTCGAGCTTTAAACCGTCATCTCTATTACGTGTATTGGCTCTGAAATCGGCCTCTTCCCCAGGTAGCGTCGATGATCAGCCTGGTCTGAGGGCCTCACCATCAGATCTTTTAGTTTCGAATATATCGACTGAACAGCCTGAAGAAATTATGGCAGATCACCAACAAAACGACAAATGTGAAAGTCTTTAGAGCCTGTGTTCTTCCTGTGACAGCTTATGGCTGCGAATCATGGACGATTACCAAAAATTATAAACAAAGAATCGAATCCCTCAAGTCAAAATGTAACAGAAAGATCATCAGAGTACCCTAGATGGAGAAAAAGACAAATGTAGACATTCGACAAAACTTGAGCATAAAGGAGAACTGGTTTATCAATTCTATTATGGCCAGAAAATATAAATACTTTGGTCACATCAAGAGACACAACGGTCTCGAGAGAACAGTAATGGAAGGTATTGTGCCAAGCAAAAGAGAAAGGGGTAGACCAAGAACACGATGGTACCAAGACATCCAGGAATATCTGGGTATGACTGTTGCGTTAGCTGGAGTTTTGGCAAGGGAAAGAGTTTCATTCAGACATACTGTGATGGTAGCGACGTTCTATAAAGGACATGCTATATCATGATGAATGTGAGATATCTAACACACACATGTTCACGAAATACACCGATATTTGAAATACACATTAATGTTCACGAAATCGATGAATGTTTGTAACATAATTGTTCAAATAAGAGACCTATATTTGTAACACAAATGCTCATGAAATAGATCGATATTTACAACACTTACACACATACATACACACATATACACACATACATACACACATACATGTTCTTAAAATACACCGATATTTACAAAACACATTTATGTTATAAAAGCAATCAATTTTTTTAACACTTATAAATGTAAGCCTCTCAGATTGAATAAGAAACATAGATCAAAGTGATGAACAGTGCATAAGCTGCAGTGGTCAGCGACCCTTAGCTCACTGCTAACACCAGGGCCAGGGTACTAGGGCTGCCAAAACCCTTCTACACCTGGATAACAGGATGTAACAGAGCAAACTGGCTAAGGAGAAGCGATCAAAGAGGAAAGGCTAGCCAGGTACTCAAAAATGTCTGCTGAAGTCGCATGTATCGGACCGAAAGGTACTAATATCGCATTCAAGGTGTAAACTACGAAACAACGTATTTCATTCTCCCGCAACCATCTTCTTACTTGCAAATTTCAGGGCTCTGACAGCGAGAGTTTGAGAACGAACACAAAAAAAAGAAGAAGAAGAAGAATGTGAAGCACAAACTAATGAATCTTAGTGACCAAAGCATGGTTATGATTAAAATTGGCAGCAACATATGCCTAACAAAGCATTGGTATATTTATAAAGGCTAAAAGCAAATTATTAGAGGGCATTAAAACGCCACAGTAATGTGTAATCAAATGATTGGTAAGGGGGAGAGCCTAACTGCTAAAATTGCTAAAAGTTATACGTATGTGGATTAGAGAGAAAGTCGACCAACAGTATTCCTTTAGCCACAGGAATAATCAAGGCTGAATCACTTACTCTGTTTAATATATTGAGGCATGAGAAGGATAAACAAGAGAAGACAACACGTTGGAAGTTATAAGAGACTTCCTGAATTCCCACGATTTGTAACTTTACTCTTTTGTGCGCCATAAAAAGGACGTTAAGTAGAGGTTTGCAGTAGCTTTCCTCACATCCAGGCGGTTGCGCTATGCTTGGGTTCATCTGCGTGCAGCACAATACTACAATAGTCACGTCGATCCACCCCATTAATATCTAAACCGCCATGAAACAGACTGTTCCCATGGAGTACTGGGTAGGAGTGAGGATGGCATGCGGTTCTGGGGGGTAGGGAGGGGGGGGGGCTCTTAGTCTGTATATTTTGCCTGACCCTAACTAACATTGTCCGGTCAGTATGTTTTGCAGAGGTTGGTTTGACAGATTTAAGACAGGAGCCAATTAACATAACATAAAACGTGTAAGGAGAAGCAGCAAAAGTAGACATTGCTACCACATAAAAGTATCACGTGGAACCTGAAATAAAGCTATTGAAGATGTTGACTATCCCATGCCATAAATGTTCAGTGTAGGCGAGATGGGCTTATATTGACAAGCTTCATAGCATTACTTTTGTCAAGAAGGAATCTCAGAATCCATTATCGGTCACCTTTCAGATCTTCAACAAGAAATCGTCATCCCCTGTAATATCACCATCAAATTTCCCGTCTCCACACAAATAAAAATTGATATTTACTAAATTTCCTCTGAGGATTTGGATGAATTTAAGACTGACGATTTTATCCAAGACACATAAATCACCTTCATTCTATACATCATCCTCCATTTCTGCAAGAATTAAAATATTGAAAAATAAAATGTTGTTTATTTATGAGTATTTTTATTTATTAATGTGTATTCTAGCATTTTTAGATGTATCACTCATTTGGAATCGAAATATAGTTCGTTGTTTCTTTTCTTTTGGCTGCAAAATGCATTTACCTAATTTGAAAAAACACTTAGTGAATAAACGCTCTTTAAGAATTTCGGCGTCTCTAATTGTTTGTAAAAACGTGGTACTATTGTATAGATATTGTATATATATTCATGATATGTTGTTGTTTTTTTGTTGTTGTTGAATGCGGACAATGAGTAAGATTACTCTTCTGAAAAAGGAGTTGATGGTTGCCGTTAGTCCGGCTGCCGTGAATACAGCTCATTTCCATGGATTCCTACGCAGAATTTAGGTCTAAGTATTCACCAGTATATTTTACCTGACATAACCAAAACAGCATGCTGTGCCTGAGCAGACGTTAGTCTCCACATGTGCAGGATATGGACTGATATTTGTAACACAGGCACATATTTCATGAAATAGATCGATATTTTGGACACACACATTTGTTAATGAAATCTTCCTCTTCTTCTTCTTAATAAGCAGCTTCCCTGAGTGATTTTCTCATGGGGATTAGATAAAAAGTGTGCTGGAAGAGGAAGAGGAAATAGGGTGGAGTGATCATGTCGCTTTGCTTTTCACCCCTGTCAGAAGTCAGACAGGTGTCTTGCTACTCCACAACCACAGAATGAACATATATATATATGTTCATGAAGCGGATCGATTTTACACATACACTCTTATTTGTTAATGATAACAGATGGACAATTCTAAAACATATATTTGTAAAGGATAATAGATGGATATTTGTAACGGACTCATTTGTTCTTGAAATATTTCTATATTTGTATACGCACGTTTTTTTCAGGAAATTGTCCAATATTTGTAACGTACCTACCTTTTTTTGGGTGGTTTTCAAAATCTTTGAATGCTTGTAACATATACATACAGGAAGGAGAAGACATAATGAAGACGTATCACTATCTTCTGTTATTAACTCAAGAATGTTAATGAACGTACTTTTAAACACTGATGTCTCTTTGTGTGCCCCTGCATAAATTCTCTGTAGAAATAGGTGATCATCTGTTTCCTCAAGCATGTTGAAGAAGGCGGTTCAAACGCCTTTGTCGATCACTATGCCAGAGCAAACCACATCGAGGTCCCTGCAGATAAGCATACAGACATTAGCGAAGAGCTAAAGGGACACGAAAACATGAATACGGCACCTGAAGAGCACATGATGGCCAAACTAACAATGCGCGAAATGGAAGAGGCTATGAGAACACTAAAGAAAAGGAAATCTCCCGGAAAAGACGGGATAACAAACGAAATGCTGATGGGGCTGGGCCAAACAGCGAAGAAGAAACTGCTATCGGTCCTGAACCAAAGCTGGAAAAGGGGAATTGTACCACAGGCATGGAAATACGCAATACTGGTACCAGTACCAAAAACAGGAAAGGACAAAACAGATCCAAATGGATACAGGCCCATAAGCCTACTGAGCTGTGTCGGCAAGCTGATGGAACGGATGATAAACACCAGACTGATGTGGCATCTGGAAGAAAAACGAATACTAATTCCACAGCAAGCCGGCTTTAGACAGCACAGATCCACTGAGGACCAGGTCATCCTCATAGCCCAGGAGATAGAAGATGCCTACCAGGCACAGAAACACACAGTAGCTGTTTGGGTGGATCTGGAAAAGGCATTTGACAAAGTCTGGAAAGATGGACTTAGACTCAAGCTAAGAAGAAGTGATGTTTGTGGGAAGATGTACAAGTGGATCAACCACTACCTCAAACAAAGAACGGCCAGAGTCCAAGTACAAGGGCAGATGAACAAAAAGGTGACACTCGAGCAGGGAGTACCCCAAGGAGGAGTACTGTCAGCCACACTCTTCCTGGTATATATAAACGATATTACAGAGAATATACCAAGAA
Organism: Ariolimax columbianus; assembly: GCA_036924085.1. Lineage (NCBI taxonomy): Eukaryota > Metazoa > Mollusca > Gastropoda > Stylommatophora > Arionidae > Ariolimax > Ariolimax columbianus. The sequence goes on along the minus strand of JAVGWX010000003.1, from coordinate 130,765,303 downwards.
GAGTCCATAGCTCAATGTTTGCAGACGATCTGGCTATGTGGACCTCATAAAAGAATCTCACCATAGCAAGAAATCGGATGCAGACGGCCCTAACATCGCTGGAAGAGTGGGCGAACTCATGGCTGGTCAAAATAAACGAGGAGAAAACCACATGCACAATATTCTCGCTTTCATTAAAACCCCAAAGTACCAAATTAGGTCGAAATGGCAAATTCCTGTAGCCAAACGACAACCCAACCTATCTGGGAGTCACATTTGATCGGCGCATGACATGGAAAAGTCAGATTGAGAGAAACCGAATGAAAGCCAGAGAAAGAATGGCAATCATGAAGAAACTTGCTGGCACAAGCTGGGGAGCAGACGAAGGCATACTAATGAAACGGTACACTGGAAGAGTGAGACCAGTTCTCGAGTATGGCATTGCGGCATGGACAACAGCAGCGAAGGCGAACTTCGATAAAGTTAACAAACTTCAAAACCAAGCCATGAGAATTATAACAGGCTACATGAAGTCAACGCCAATTGTAGAACTTGAAAAGATTACAAAACTGCAATCCATGACCGATAGAAGAGACTGCAGAGCCCAGCTGCAGTCAGAGAAACTCCGAAGACTGACGGACCACCCAATGTACCAGAGACTAAACAATTTGGGAACTGGGAAACTAAAGCGGAGAAACTTTGCAGAAATAGCCAAAGCAAAGATGCACGAAGATCCCATAAACGCACTAACAACACCAAAACCCATCACTACTGTACGAAAACCTACCTGGAGGCAGGATATATTTCCAGAGGTGGTAGAAAATATACCAGGTATTGCAAACAAAAACTGCCAGACTGAAAAAGAAAGGAGAGATACTACCCTAAGCCTCATAACGAAAAGCTACCAAAGCATGGACTGGACCCATGCATACACCGACGGCTCTGTAACAAACACAACACAGAACGGAGGGGCAGGAGCATTCCTGAACCTACCAAATGGCAGAAAAATAACACTGTCATTCGCTACTGGTAAGTACACAAGCAATTTCAGAGCGGAGGCAGAGGCACTGAGGGCGGCGGTGGAAGAAATGGTGACACACAGTGAAAATGAGAGCCATATAGTCCTGCTGACAGATGCTCTCGCCGTAGTCACAGCGCTAAAAAGCCAGAAAAACACTGAGCTTAATGACTTAAGAGCAGCACTCTGCAAACTATGCCAGCAATCTGCACCAAAAAGGGTAGTGGTACAGTGGGTCCCGTCACACTGCAACATCCAAGGCAACGAGGAGGCAGACAGACTGGCAAAAGAAGGTGCAAGACTACCACAAACAGATACCAGTATGACGTACGAAGAGTCAAAACGGCTTATCAAAGCCAGATACATGACCAAATGGGAAACCGAACATACTGGTTACACCAAAAACGATGCCTATTACCAGTTGAACCGAAGAGAGCAGGTCGTTGTCTTCAGACTTCGCACTGGCCACAATAGACTGAGGTACCACCTATTCAACAAATTGAAGATAGGGTGTACCGACAAATGTCCGTGCGGTACTGGTAAAATGACCGCTGAACATCTGCTGCAGAACTGCCCGACATACGAGGATCAGAGAGAGCAGATGTGGCCATCACCAATGGAACTGCAAGACAAGCTCTATGGCAGTGGCGACAGCCTCAGGATGACCGCCGCTTTTTTCGAAAAAATAATGGTTACTGTCTGACTGCGTACGCAGAAGAAGAAGAAGAAGAAGGCGGTTAATGAGGGTTTTGCGTGTGCCTAGAGACCTCGTTATGTAACATATGACTATACAGACACTATAGCAGTAAGAGGGTGCACACATTGCCATGACAGACGTCTTGTAAAGCACAAAGGCCGTTTGCTTCCTAAGGAACGAAACGAAGTCTGATGTAGGATTAATGACAAATCGGGATACGCATTGCTTGCAAACTGGAAAGATATGGGTGGATAGAGAAACAGAGACAAAGAGAGAGAGAGAGAGAGAGAGAGAGAGAGAGAGAGAAGGAGAGACAGCGAGAGAGAGAAGGAGAGACAGCGAGAGGAGAGAGCGAGGAGAAATAGGAGAGAGATGAGAAACAAGAGAGAGAGAGAGAGAGAAGGAGAGACAGAGAGAGGAGAGAGCGAGGACATATGGGGGAGAGATGAGAAACAAGAGAGAGAGAGAGAGAGAGAAGGAGAGACAGAGAGAGGAGAGAGCGAGGACATTTGGGAGAGAGATGAGAAACAAGAGAGAGAGAGAGAGAGAGAGAGAGAAGGAGAGACAGAGAGAGGAGAGAGCGAGGACATATGGGAGAGAGATGAGAAACAAGAGAGAGAGAGAGAAGTGGGACAGAGTTGTCCACGGGCAGAGAAGAATTTCATTGACAACAACCCATATATCACATATGCCATTTGTGAATTATTTAGCTTAAAAAACTCTGCGGTTATGTTAGACTCCATTCATTGCATCAGTTGTAGTATCAGACTTTCCACCCATATTACGTAAGGTCAAAACGGAAGACTATAAAACCAGTAAATAGCGAGCCTAGATGCCACGAACCTCTTCCTAAACTGCAAAGTATTCTTCAAACGATGGGGTGTAATGCATTGATATGACGTATATGCTGCTTCAGAATGGACATGTACACGGAAAATTAGACATGGGCACTGAGGTCATGCTGAAGAAACGGTAATTGGTGGTGCTGCCATTTGAGAACCTGGAATTAAGCGTTCATTGGTAAAAATGGGGAGCGTGAGTCAACGGATCTGGAGTGTGTATAACCAGTAAGCTACCTGAACGACCATTAACACGTATAGCCTTTCTCATATTTACAAACAGACTAGAAAGTCATCGATCTTCCCCCAGATATTTGATGTTTATCAATCAATTGATCAAAAAATCTGAGCTCCCTGTGCAGGTTTTCGACAAATATGCGCAAAGTACTGCTGTCCTGAGCCATAAATTTTGTCTTTGTGCACGTCTTCGCTGATTCATGTTTCTTGCCTCGAGTTCTATTCTCTATATGTTTTGGTCTGCATCTACCTCTTTTACCTTGAGGGTTCCAGACCAAATAGCGGCTTGGATTGTCATCAGTTGGTTTCCAAAATGTGTGCCTTCTCCTCGCGCCATGTATGCCCTATCCCGTGTCAGCGCCTTCCCCTCGTGCCATGTGTGCCCTATCCAGCACCACCCGCCTTCTCCTGGCGCCATGTGTGCCCTATCCCGTGTCAGCGCCTTCTCCTAATGGCATATGTGCCCTATCCCGTGTCAGCGCCTTTCCCTCACGTCATGTGTGCTCTATCCAGCACCACCGTCTTCTCCTCACGTCATATTATGATTGTTCTTTCCGTCACTTCCACATTACTGTATCCATCTTACCTTTGAAATCCCTCAATTCGAAAGAGGCACCCATCTATGAATATCTACACCATTGTGGTTGCTGTTCTCTCGTGCAGTGAAAACTCTCATCTTTTGTATTTTCACCACCACATCCGTATCTTCATTCTGTTTTAAGTTAGTTACCCATAGACAACATAATCAGACGGTTTGGTCTTGATGTTGTAACTTGCGGTGTGTTTGGATTATAGTGCAGAAGTAACTAGACTGGCAATCAACCCGACTCTCTGGTCCTGCCCTACATCGGACTATAAATCGAGACGACTGGAGGGAACTCACATTACTGGCACTCTGAGCCCACCGCCCTTGAGACAAGGGATCCCTTGAAACTTGCGGGACTCGATCGCCCATCGCTTCCGTTTATCGCTTTGGGACGTGAGTGCCTTACCTCTTGACAACAGCGACCCCTTTGTTTACACGGCTACCACGATATATGAATGACTCCACGTCCTCTAGGATTGTGTCTTCTAAAACACAAGTTGACTGACCAGTTGCATCTACACTCACATCCCCAGTTCTCTCTCTGTGTATCCGTAGCCTCAACCTCTGTAATCTCACATCAACTATTACCAGCTTGCTTTTCCTTTGAATACGGTAATGGGACAGCAGCACCAAGTGATCGACAGGTTCCAGACCAACATTCTACCTAGCTAGAATCCATTGAACGCCAGATTTCAGTCAATAGCCAACAGAAATATTAAGAGCCGCCATAGACATTCATGTGGCAGGTTAGATCTCTTCTCAAATGGTTCACAAATATGTTCCTCGTGTAGTACTTCACAACATTTCGTATATTTTCTAATAATATTACTGCACTTCAAGAACATTCTACGGTGCAGAAACAACGTCCAGAATAACCCAATGTCCAAGCTGGTATAAAGCGACAAGGTTCACACTACACGTTATTAAACTACCATTATCATGGTAGTCATCTAGTCTGCACAGGGCTTAACTTGTCGAAACCCTGCCTGCTCCTCTCTCATAGTTCTGCCCACGGCCTCCCTCAATTTCTCCAGTATGATTCCGCTCAATATCTTCACAGGCACTGACAACAACACGACTCCTCTGTAATGTGTACACCGATGTAGATCTCTCCTCTACGACAACCCGACCAGTTAGCCCTCCTGCCAGTTCGCTGGCATCGCCTCTCCTTAACTCTGAATCCCACGGGGATAGTCACGCTCTAGTCAAATCCTAGCATCAGTCAATATCGTATTGCCCAACATTGCTTAACCTGTTCGTTTTACCCCAATATGCTTTACACATTACATGATGTGTTTGGATAATTAAAATTCTTCAACTCTAGAGGTCACTTCAGAAAATCATATAGTTCACGCACAAATCACGAAAAGAAAATTGCTATTTAAGAAACAGTTTATTTCGAAATACATAAACAGCTGATATTTAATTTGTTGCTGTGTTGAAACTAAGGACGCAATCTCAAAATGAAAAGCTTTGGATGATTACTGCAGACTAGATCTCTTTTTTTTGTCGGTAATTTTTTAAACTCAAACATGTTAATTATACGTATAATTAAAATGGTATACTTTTTACCCCGAGTGGTCTGCTGGGGTCTTTGTGTATGACAAGGACAAGAGTAGCACCACTGGTTACATGGTTTGTTTAGAGCAGCATAGATGGCGCCTAACAGGCTGCGGGTCTGCTTTGCTCTAGTGTTTAAGTCTATTAAGATGAACACGCACAACGGTTAACTACCAAACGCAGCGAAGTATTAAGCTGCTCAAGCCTAGCCCGCTAAGCAGGAAAACCTTCTACCGACAATATCCAGCTCATACCAGAGCTGGGACCTGCACAGGGGCATCTGCCCCTGTAGAAGTACAGGTCGACTTAGAACTAAGAACCTAAGAACTTAATATTTATGAGTGCAGATTTGGGCATCAGTACGTCAACTAAGCCAATCTGGACTGCAATCAAAGATCTAAACAAGTCCGTGACAAGTTGACCACAAAATATCTTGAAATGATCTTCGACTAATCAATGTGTCTGTCACTATATGAATACTATCTCTATGTCTGATCTGCGTGTCTGTCTGATCTAGGTGTCTGTCTAATCCAGGTGCCTCTGTCTGGTCTGGGTGTCTCTGTCTGAACTGAGATTCTCTGTCTGATCTGAGATTCTCTGTCTGATGTAGGTGTCGGTCTGATCTAGGTGTTTGTCTGATCTAGGTGTCTGTCTGATTTAGGTGTCTGTCTGATCTAGGTGTCTGTCTGATCTAGGTGCCTATGTCTGGTAAGGGTCTCTCTGTCTGATCTAGGTGTCTGTCTGATCTGACATTCTCTGTCTGATCTAGATGCTTCGGTCGGGGTGGGGGACTGTCTGATCTAGGTGCATTTGCCTAGTCTGAGTGTCTGATCAAAGTGCGTAAGTCTGATCTATGTTTCAATCTAAACTATATGGATGTCTGCTCTCTGTCTGATCCTACAGTCTGTTTTATCTTAATATCACTATATCTGATCATTGGTATTCTCTCTAACGTATTAATGGCATCACTGAGTCTCATATAACTTCAAGGTCTCTGGACCAAGGTTTCTGTCCTGGAATTAATGCAAGTTTTCCGTTTGAGAACAAAGCTCAAAGCTATAAAGTCGCGTTTAAAAAAAAATCTAAAAAAAGGGTCAGTCCTAAAAGACATGCGTGACATAAGACGTGTTTTCTAGCCCAGTTCTCCCATTCTAAGTATGGCCAAGTATTCTATGTCACTCAGTCTAGCCCTTCTGTGCTCTGTTTCTCTCCGGGTTAAATCAATGATTCAGCTTAAATAGACACAGCCACGTCACTGCAGTCTCGCACAGTTCTATAATCTTCAAAATTGTACAGTCTACCATTTTCATGATTTGTTCAGTTCGACAACTTTCGCCGTTAAGGTCATGGCCTGTCAAATAACTAAAAGGTCTCTTCTTCGAGTCTCACAGTAATATGTCTTGTTGGTACTGATTGTTCGTTGTGTAGTCTCGTAACTTATTTACCCGTTTGCGACTATCGCTTCCCTAATCCAACCTAAACTCGATTCCTCTTTAACACTAAGACAAATAACTCTAAGGTCTCTTCTTCGAGTCTCACAGTAATATGTCTTGTTGGTACTGATTGTTCGTTGTGTAGTCTCGTAACTTATTTACCCGTTTGCGACTATCGCTTCCCTAATCCAACCTAAACTCGATTCCTCTTTAACACTAAGACAAATAACTCAAAGGTCTCTTCTTCGAGTCTCACAGTAATATGTCTTGTTGGTACTGATTGTTCGTTGTGTAGTCTCGTAACTTATTTACCCGTTTGCGACTATCGCTTCCCTAATCCAACCTAAACTCGATTCCTCTTTAACACTAAGACAAATAACTCAAAGGTCTCTTCTTCGAGTCTCACAGTAATATGTCTTGTTGGTACTGATTGTTCGTTGTGTAGTCTCGTAACTTATTTACCCGTTTGCGACTATCGCTTCCCTAATCCAACCTAAACTCGATTCCTCTTTAACACTAAGACAAATAACTCTAAGGTCTCTTCTTCGAGTCTCACAGTAATATGTCTTGTTGGTACTGATTGTTCGTTGTGTAGTCTCGTAACTTATTTACCCGTTTGCGACTATCGCTTCCCTAATCCAACCTAAACTCGATTCCTCTTTAACACTAAGACAAATAACTCTAAGGTCTCTTCTTCGAGTCTCACAGTAATATGTCTTGTTGGTACTGATTGTTCGTTGTGTAGTCTCGTAACTTATTTACCCGTTTGCGACTATCGCTTCCCTAATCCAACCTAAACTCGATTCCTCTTTAACACTAAGACAAATAACTCTAAGGTCTCTTCTTCGAGTCTCACAGTAATATGTCTTGTTGGTACTGATTGTTCGTTGTGTAGTCTCGTAACTTATTTACCCGTTTGCGACTATCGCTTCCCTAATCCAACCTAAACTCGATTCCTCTTTAACACTAAGACAAATAACTCAAAGGTCTCTTCTTCGAGTCTCACAGTAATATGTCTTGTTGGTACTGATTGTTCGTTGTGTAGTCTCGTAACTTATTTACCCGTTTGCGACTATCGCTTCCCTAATCCAACCTAAACTCGATTCCTCTTTAACACTAAGACAAATAACTCTAAGGTCTATTCTTCGAGTCTCACATTAATATGTCTTGTTGGTACTGATTGTTCGTTGTGTAGTCTCGTAACTTATTTATCCGTTTGCGACTATCGCTTCCCTAATCCAACCTAAACTCGATTCCTCTTTAACACTAAGACAAATAACTCTAAGGTCTCTTCTTCGAGTCTCACAGTAATATGTCTTGTTGGTACTGATTGTTCGTTGTGTAGTCTCGTAACTTATTTACCCGTTTGCGACTATCGCTTCCCTAATCCAACCTAAACTCGATTCCTCTTTAACACTAAGACAAATAACTCTAAGGTCTCTTCTTCGAGTCTCACAGTAATATGTCTTGTTGGTACTGATTGTTCGTTGTGTAGTCTCGTAACTTATTTACCCGTTTGCGACTATCGCTTCCCTAATCCAACCTAAACTCGATTCCTCTTTAACACTAAGACAAATAACTCTAAGGTCTCTTCTTCGAGTCTCACAGTAATATGTCTTGTTGGTACTGATTGTTCGTTGTGTAGTCTCGTAACTTATTTACCCGTTTGCGACTATCGCTTCCCTAATCCAACCTAAACTCGATTCCTCTTTAACACTAAGACAAATAACTCAAAGGTCTCTTCTTCGAGTCTCACAGTAATATGTCTTGTTGGTACTGATTGTTCGTTGTGTAGTCTCGTAACTTATTTACCCGTTTGCGACTATCGCTTCCCTAATCCAACCTAAACTCGATTCCTCTTTAACACTAAGACAAATAACTCAAAGGTCTCTTCTTCGAGTCTCACAGTAATATGTCTTGTTGGTACTGATTGTTCGTTGTGTAGTCTCGTAACTTATTTACCCGTTTGCGACTATCGCTTCCCTAATCCAACCTAAACTCGATTCCTCTTTAACACTAAGACAAATAACTCTAAGGTCTCTTCTTCGAGTCTCACAGTAATATGTCTTGTTGGTACTGATTGTTCGTTGTGTAGTCTCGTAACTTATTTACCCGTTTGCGACTATCGCTTCCCTAATCCAACCTAAACTCGATTCCTCTTTAACACTAAGACAAATAACTCTAAGGTCTCTTCTTCGAGTCTCACAGTAATATGTCTTGTTGGTACTGATTGTTCGTTGTGTAGTCTCGTAACTTATTTACCCGTTTGCGACTATCGCTTCCCTAATCCAACCTAAACTCGATTCCTCTTTAACACTAAGACACATAACTCAAAGGTCTCTTCTTCGAGTCTCACAGTAATATGTCTTGTTGGTACTGATTGTTCGTTGTGTAGTCTCGTAACTTATTTACCCGTTTGCGACTATCGCTTCCCTAATCCAACCTAAACTCGATTCCTCTTTAACACTAAGACAAATAACTCTAAGGTCTCTTCTTCGAGTCTCACAGTAATATGTCTTGTTGGTACTGATTGTTCGTTGTGTAGTCTCGTAACTTATTTACCCGTTTGCGACTATCGCTTCCCTAATCCAACCTAAACTCGATTCCTCTTTAACACTAAGACAAATAACTCTAAGGTCTCTTCTTCGAGTCTCACAGTAATATGTCTTGTTGGTACTGATTGTTGGTTGTGTAGTCTCGTAACTTATTTACCCGTTTGCGACTATCGCTTCCCTAATCCAACCTAAACTCGATTCCTCTTTAACACTAAGACAAATAACTCTAAGGTCTCTTCTTCGAGTCTCACAGTAATATGTCTTGTTGGTACTGATTGTTCGTTGTGTAGTCTCGTAACTTATTTACCCGTTTGCGACTATCGCTTCCCTAATCCAACCTAAACTCGATTCCTCTTTAACACTAAGACAAATAACTCAAAGGTCTCTTCTTCGAGTCTCACAGTAATATGTCTTGTTGGTACTGATTGTTCGTTGTGTAGTCTCGTAACTTATTTACCCGTTTGCGACTATCGCTTCCCTAATCCAACCTAAACTCGATTCCTCTTTAACACTAAGACAAATAACTCTAAGGTCTCTTCTTCGAGTCTCACAGTAATATGTCTTGTTGGTACTGATTGTTCGTTGTGTAGTCTCGTAACTTATTTACCCGTTTGCGACTATCGCTTCCCTAATCCAACCTAAACTCGATTCCTCTTTAACACTAAGACAAATAACTCTAAGGTCTCTTCTTCGAGTCTCACAGTAATATGTCTTGTTGGTACTGATTGTTCGTTGTGTAGTCTCGTAACTTATTTACCCGTTTGCGACTATCGCTTCCCTAATCCAACCTAAACTCGATTCCTCTTTAACACTAAGACACATAACTCAAAGGTCTCTTCTTCGAGTCTCACAGTAATATGTCTTGTTGGTACTGATTGTTCGTTGTGTAGTCTCGTAACTTATTTACCCGTTTGCGACTATCGCTTCCCTAATCCAACCTAAACTCGATTCCTCTTTAACACTAAGACAAATAATTCTTGTCTATGTACTCCTTTCATTATTGATATGCAAGTAAATTCTGGCATGATTTTGTTAATTTGTTCTTTTATTTTCACAACCCAGCTGTTTTGTTACACTCTGATATATGTAATGAAGTAAAAAACAAAGAAAGTAACACTATGATTTTATAGAAATAAATCAAAATCAGAAACATCAATAAAAATAGGTTTGTCAGAGATCGATCACACGTGTTACTGAATGTAAAATAATAATGAGACTTTTAAAAACTTATATGGGATGACACGGATTAAATAAAGAAAAACCACATACATTGTTGAGTAGAAATCTATCTATCTATCTACCTATCTATCTATCTATATATCTATATATCTATCTATCTTAGTTGCGCTCAAATACGGCGCATAAGGCAGAAACAAATGTTCTCCGTTTGAAATGGTGTGACGACACTGCTTTTAGATCTTGTATGGTTGCTGAAGCCCATAGTTGTGCCCTCTGGGATGATTGTTCTTCTGAGTGTGTCCATATGTGTCCCTCTTTTCCGAACGACCCTTGGTGTCCATTCGAGTGCTTGCGATGGAATCAACTGCTGTAGTTGTGGAAGGCATGATTTTCATCTTTGGTGACTTTTACTTTAAGTCCTATCTGTTTTGACCATTCGCATAGTCTATCTATATTTTCTGGTCTTTTTTCATTAATGGTACTTAGTAACGCTAGGTCGCCTTCAAATCAAGATGTTCTAAGGTCTTGTTATCTGTCCATTTTATGATTAAATACGTATTATGGGCATACTGGTTCAAAATCCAATCTATAGTTGTGTCAAATAGTAGAGGTAATAAAATACATCCCTGTTTTTATGTTAAACCATTCAGTGTTGCCTTCGATTTTTTCAAATACAGCATCGTGAATTATCAAATAAGGCCTTGATAATTTTTATGTTTTTTTAGGGTAAGCCAAATTTCTTTAGAATTTTCCATATTGTTGGACGGTGTAGACTGTCAGATGCCTTCTGAAAGTTAATGAAGTTAAGGATTAGTGGAGATTGTATTTCTACTGATTCTTCTATGATTCTTCTTAAATACTGTAGATGTTCTACAGTTTATTATATTTATAGTTACAAGGATCCTGACATACGACAGCTCGTCTCAAGCATCTACGATCTGAGATTGTCTACTAAATTGCGTGCGATGCTCACACTGACGTACACAATCGCGTGTACTCGACCCACAGAGGCTAACTCGCGTCAAATGCTGTTTCACGCAAACTAGCTTCTAAAGTGTTACTGTATAGTTGTGATAATAGCCACACTAACAAACCTGGCTCAGGAAACGGATCATTTTGTCGCTAGCACTTTACTAATAGTAGTCATCGCAAGTGAATATGGAGACTGCATCAGACTTGGTGTTTCAGGTGGGATCTTATATGGCTCTAAAGTCCAAGCATTGCACGGGTCGTGCTTTGTGTTCATCCGCGCAGCTCGCTTTCTCTAAGCTTTGGCAATGATTTTTGGCTCTTCGATTTGAGGACCTTGTGTGATGCTAGCGCATCAAGTGGGACGGTTGTGTGAAAGCATCCCCCAGGAAGTGACATCCTGTTGAAGCTGTTCAAAAACATTTAAAGAGTATATGTAGGGTTCCTTCTGCCATCTCCCCCCCTCCTCCACCGTCGCCCCCCCCCCTCCAAAAAACCAAACAAACAAACTAATGAGCGTATGTTCAGAGCTCACAGCAAAGCAGCTGCTTGGGGGAAGAGGGGGGGGGGCGCTAATCGGGCATGCGAACAATATGTCCCGCCCAGTTCATCTGGGCCTTGTGTAGAAGCGTATTGATGCTCAGCATTTCTTACTTGTTCACATTTTTAGGTTTTAGATACTTCCCCCTGCCATTTGATCCTGAGCAGACTTTGCAGACAGATTACATAGAAACGATGTAGCTGTATGTTATGTCTGCTGTACAATTTCCATGTTTCCTGGTGCCTTGTCGATTTCAAAATTTCGATTGTAGTCTCCCAAACGCAGAACTTCCCTTTGCAATCATGTTGTTGGCCTCAGAGTTCATATGTGATTCTCTGTTGGAGTTCCTGCCTCGACAACTGAAACAGTTATCTGCCTGGAGACATTGGTTTTCTATGGTGATGATCTGTTCGCTAGCCCTTAACTTAAATATCTCTGACGTTCATTTATTAATTGACTGACTGGCATCTTTAGAAAATATATAAGTATAAACATGCACAAAATGCAATCCTTAATCGCTGCCTCTAATAAGTAAACGATAGATCTCGCATCGTCCGTGTTCTAAAAACGGAAATCGATGACTCATAAGGGATATGACTACACCTATGTGAATTTTAAAGAATATATTTCTTCGGTGATATCCACATTACGATAATAGTCCATTTATTATTACCACCAACGGTCTTTGGATTTGAAATATTTCGTTTTAATTTTGTATAGTATACATAGTTATTAGCTGTAAAGTGTTGTATTAGCACATTTATATATGATTTGCGTGCTGTTCTATTTGTATTTATTTTAGTCATTTTTTGTGACATCCATATATAAATTGTGATTTGTTATAATTTTAAGTGGGGTTCCGGGAACTAGGTCTAGACTTTTAACTCTACAGGTCAGGGAAATATGTTCCCCTTTCAACAGATAGAATTAACGACGGTAAACCAACAACAGTTTGACTTGGGAAGGTTCGATTACGACCGTTGTTAAGGAACCAATTAGGTCCTTGTAGTGAGAGCTCGGTGCATTAATTCTTTAGTAACACGTACTGCACACATTGAGCAAAGGGCGGCTAACAGTCAAGGGACACAAATGTTGACCACGACGATATCTTGTTATATCATTACTCAACTTGCAAGAGTCTGTAACTGATTTCACGATTCTTTTTAAGACTGATTTATACAATTTGTTTTCCATAATTTCATTGCTATTTTTGCTGTTAAAAGCTGCTAGAACTCAGTTGAGAACCCTTTTCCACGTTTCTTAAGTAGCAGGTTACAGTGGCTGTTTCTACATCTTAAGACTTACTTAAAAAGATGATATGGGGCCTACTAACTTAAGTGCAAAAGGGAGAATCTTCAATAAGCTCACAACTCGTTGGTCAGATTGCTGCTGTGTAGTTTCTGTCAAGGAACCATGACTAACGAGTTCAGATTGGATCGTTATCAGTATATTTCATAATACTGACGCTAGAACTGGTTCCAATTATTTCAATATGGCTTGGCTTGGCTTCGTTCGTTCTCAATCTTCTCTACCAAACCCTAAAAGGTCTTAAATAAAAGAATGTAGTCTAGAGGACGGAATGCGTTGTGTCGTAGTTTACAGCTTGACTGCGATATTTTCACCTTTCGGTCCAACACATCCGACTTCAGCAAGCATTGTGTTTAGTACCGGGTAAGCATTCCCTCTTCGATCCCTTCTCTTTAGCCAGTCTGCCCTGCTGCAGCCTGTTATCTAGGATCATCGCATGGAGGTGTAGAAGGGTCTTGGCAGCTTTGGTTTGCTGGCCCTGACGCTAGCAGTCAGCTATGGGTCGCTGACCACTGCAGCGCATACGCTGCTCAGCATCTTGATCCCATTTCAATATAAAGTTCGTTCTCTGCTTTCCACAAAATACATTTGCTGTTAATATGTTTATATTCATGCAATAATCATTCATGCAAAATAGCATACAGACAATCTCTTTTTATTGTTATTTGTTTTCTTCTTCTTCTTCTTCTTCTTCTTATTATTATTATTATTCGCACGCTGTCAGACGTCGATTTGAATTTGTTTAAAGAAAGCACCGGTGAGCCTGAGGCTATCGACACTGCTTCAGAGCTTGTCTATTGTTGGGACTGGGGATGGCCACATGGGCTTTCTCTGGTCCTCGTAAGTCGGGCAATGTTGCAGCAGATGTTCTGGACTTATTTAACCAGTAGCACAGGTGCAATCGTCAGTAGACAATCTCACATTGGTATGCTGATTTTAGCTGCCAGATCAATCCTAACATGGTCTTCATGATGTGGTGTTCCTTGAAAAACTCTTTATGTAAGGTTAACTATCCGGATGTTACAGTTAATGGTTGAGCTATTAATTGGTGTGACAGGTTGAAATACGTGGATTAACCTTTAATCGTTGCTTGTCATATAGATACCACGTCTACCAGACCAGACAGAGATGCAAGCGGGGCCTGGGTGCACTCAAGACCATGGCAGAAGTAAACTTGGTACAACGACTGCATTGAATTATGTACCGTCAGTTGGTACTGTCAATAGTTGCATTCTCACAATATCAAGATCCTAGAATGAGCGGAAGTAATGCGTAACGGATGAAGAGATGCGCTTGGATCTTGGATACACTAGAGATACACCGATCGTGAAAATGTGCTACATGCTGGGACTTCTGTCTTCGACACAGGACAAATCCTGTATGCGGGTTACCAGCAGAAGACGGCACCCACTGCACAAAACACTTTAAACATCAAGGAATCAAGAGAGGAGAGTCAAGGATGGCACAGGCAGAGAGAGAAATTAGACAGATGACCATAGTTGAAACGATAGTTAAGGGAGAAGAATTGATCCACACTGCTGATAGAATCACAGACTACCACAGAGATATCCTAGCCATATGCAAAGAATGCAGAGAGTGGAGTAGCTGAAGAGCAGATCTCGAGGTTAACAAATTGATAAATGATAACATGATGTATAGTGATGTCATTATATATTAATGTTGGATCGGTGCTAGGAAGTGAGGTATATAGTTGGGGGTTCTCAGCTGGAGTGAGAGGACTGAATGTCGCTGAGCAGAGTGGTTCATACAGAACATCAGGTATGATAATGCAGGTGGAAGCAATGACAACCGCTATAAGATGACTTTCTGGGAACTCTTTGACAGGGCGCAGTCATCGTTTCAGATTCTCAATCTTTGATTCGGAAGGTACAGTGGGCCTTGCTAAGGCATGCGTTGATTGCAGCTGTTGATGGATCAAACCTGGAGAGGCTGGTGTGGATCTACTGCCCTGGCCACTCAGAACAAGGAAAGAGCTGACGTCCTGCCTTCACGTGCACCAGTTACGGGTACACTATATATGGGTAAGAGGAACGTTTTTAATATATTAATCAACCTATCATAGACTGCAGGCAGAGCAGAAGTGTGTACAACCAACGAGCTGCAGGAACCATCACTTTCCACACCCTTCGTCACTTACTGAGATAGAGACTGAGCACCTATTAGTATTCCTGGAGTGTAGTGACGTGGATTTTTAGGAACAGAGCAGAACTAATCATTGCAATGACCAAAGTACAATGTATTAATGAAGCGCTAATTTATTTCTTCTAAACTCACTTGTTCATGTGACGCTGTAGCCACAAGTGTTCTGTGTTCAAATATGTGTCGCTGAGAAGTTATAGCGATCCGGGAAGAAACTATAGTTTATTTTCTCTTATAAACCACCACGTGTATGAATAACAATATAATCATTAAATGTTTTCAAACATTCACGTAAATAGAAACCCCGGTATCTTATATTTCAGCTCAAGTACATTTGATCCAAGTATACAGATCGATAACATATTATCTTATTGTCAATTTTCTGTACAATTTGTGTATATTATATGGGCAGTAGTGAATGTCAATAATATCCTACAAACGTATATCTTACTTGAACTTGAAAATGCCTTGCTACAAATGCATATTAATGTTAAATATTTGTTCATACTGCTCAAAAGTTCGGACCTGAATATTTGTATCAAATCATCATCATCTGGTTGATCAGTTATAAGGCTGGTTGCAAGGTTGACTCTTCATTGGACATTATCCTCTGGTTGATCAGACCTAAGACTGGTTGTCAGGGCGTTTGAGTATGTCGCTCCATGTGTGCCTATCCTCTGGTTGATCAGTCATGAGACTGAATGTAATGTTGTCTGAACATGTCTCTCCGTTTGTGCATATCCTCTGGTTGATCAGTCATGAGACTGAATGTAATGTTGTAATAATAATGTCTGAACATGTCTCTCCATTTGTGCCTATCCTATGGTTGATCAGTCATGAGACTGAATGTAATGTTGTCTGAACATGTCTCTCCGTTTGTGCATATCCTTTGGTTGATCAGTCATGAGACTGAATGTAATGTTATCTGAACATGTCTCTCCATTTGTGCCTATCCTATGGTAGATCAGTCATGAGACTGAATGTAATGTTGTCTGAACATGTCTCTCCGTTTGTGCATATCCTCTGGTTGATCAGTCATGAGACTGAATGTAATGTTGTCTGAACATGTCTCTCCATTTGTGCCTATCATATGGTTGATCAGTCATGAGACTGAAAATAAGTTTGTCTGGACATGTCTCTCCTTCTAATGGAGCTCTCTTAATTTTCTGCGTAGATCCGTACTTTAACGTCTACGAATGCCCTGTATAAATTTTTGTCTTGGTCGCCTCCTTCCTCTGTTCTCCTGAATCGTCTCCTCTAGTATTTTCCGTACAAGACGTGCATGTCTCCTATTGTGGCCCAGGCAATGCAATCGTTGTTTTTGTTTCATTTTCAATATTTGTCTTTGTGCGCCTATTTGAGGATATTGTCATTGGATCTTCTTTCTGTCCAACTCACTCGTTCCATTCTACGGTAACACCACATTTCCAACGATTCCATGTTTCAGCCCCATACAGTGCAATTTGCTCATATGAGTAGTGATAATTTTTTTCGTCAGTTGTATCTCGATATTCTTTGAAGTTATTAATTGATGTTAAGCTCATTTTTGCCATTGCAATCCTTGTCTTAATTTCTGTCTCATCGTGGGCAACTTCTATTATGATTTATCAACAATTGTTAAACTAATGAACTTCTATTATGATTTATCAACAATTGTTAAACTAATGAACTTCTATTATTTCTTCATTGATGATTGTATTTATAAGCCGATGTTACTTACCTATTACCAAAAATGTTGTTTTCAATGAGCTTATTTTCAAACCAAACATTTTGACTGTGCTTTATATGTTGTCACGCAGCATTTGCAACGTTGATATCAATACTTCTAATATAGCTTTGTCCTCGACAAATTTCATGGAATTAACTTTCACACTATTAACTTTCCCACACCTATTGTAACTCCGGACAACATTTTCTATCTACATCTCTGAATATCCGTTATATAGACTCTGTGAAAGCAACCAACCCTGCCATACCTTATGTCTTGTTAAAATTGAATCTGTTAGTTCTTTTTTGTTGATTTTCTTACAGGTTCTGGATGAACCTATTTAGTGGTCACTTTACATATATGTGCTGCAACATTAAAAAAAGTTTGCTCCAGAGGACTCATATAAATTCTTTCGCGTAATCAATAAAGCAGTTAACTAGTGGTCGTACGTGATTGATCATTCTTTCTGCGAGAAGCCGCAATGATCCAATGGAATCCCGTGTACCTCTGACCTAGCAAAATTCAAACTGGTTATCTTTCAGCACCTCGTCTATCTTGCGATCAATGTATTTATTAATTATCTTCGAAAGAATTGTGGATACATATGTTATGTTCAAAAAGTAAATTTTGTAAAGTGTCCCCAACTGTTTTGAGTAATCCGATAGGTAACTTATCCATTCCTGTTACTTCGTTTTTCAGAATTTAAGTAAATCTCTTATTAAATTATATTCTAGTTACATGTAATCTCTTTTATATCAAAGGTATGTCATTTAATAGTGCGTTATCCGCATACAGACCCCCATCCTCATACAGTTCATTAACATATTCTCTTCATATCTCTAGTTTGTTCTCTGGGTCTGTTATTGGTGTCCCATTCGTATCATTACTCATCCGTGTATGCCCTTATTTTTTACGAAAGGATTGTTTTACTTTCTTATTACACTTGATCAAATTCACGTTTTTTCAGAGATTTCAATTTCTTCGCATTGATCTATCAACCATTTTTCTCTTGCTATCTTGCATTCTTCATCTAGCTCATTCTCTCTCTCTCTCTCTCTCTCTCTATATATATATATATATATATATATATATATATATATATATATATATATATATATATATATATGGACAAGGATGTTTATAGAGGGACGTTAGTTAACCTGGTCACTGAATAACTATGGACGGATTCCGTAGCAAACCAACGATGTTTTCAACGTCTAATAAGGAAACTATAAGTTGGAATATAATCACATTTTGTAAACTTGACGGTTGGTATGTACAGTTTACATCAGAAGGGACGTCATCATGCGCATTGTACGTATGTTCACTTGTTGCAGTTTGGTCCGGTTTAATTTGAACACACCTAGTTTATTGAATGACTAATACCCCCGAACATGACCAGCGAGACTCTTGTCTATTGCTGGATAGATCGTGTCCAATACTGTAGAATGACTGTCATATCGAGAGCACCTTCGTGGGGTCCAATAGTGAACATGTGCTGGTATTAGACCCACAGAAGACAGGTCAATCTCTTAACCCCCTAATGAAAGAGCGCCTGCTACGGTAATCTGGTCTTAACCCTGCAGAAATCGAAGGTTCCAGAAACTTGGCCATTGACAAACTAAAAGCCCTCTATTGATACGTCCTGGCTAATATTGAACGGATGCTGGAAATAGACCATCGGAAGACAGGTCAGTTTTACTCTACTAATGACAGGGCGTTGCTACGGTAGTCCTGCTTAACTCGAGAAGAGCCGCAGACATTTGGTTCACGTACTAGGCTGATAAGCCAACGTCGCGAGGCTACAAGGTGAGGGATTACGGCCGATCGCCTCTATGCCTAAATCCTGCCCAAAAGCAGCCCAGCACGAATACAAAGGGAGGCTTCGACATGGTGGGGACCTGGCGCCCCCGCTCCAGCCCCGCCCGGTCGAGCCGCAGAATGAGGTCTCTGCCGTCCGCTGAATAAAGCGGGCGGGAAGCTGCTCGATATTCACCCCATACGGCGATGAGGTATGAAACCATTTGTAGAAGACTTAGTTCTCGGTCGGGGTGCCCTAAGCAGTAGATCAGCTACCTCACTGCGAACTGCTGAGACTCAACCCTTGACCATGAGATATGTGATAGCCCCAGGCGAACAACATCTCCGTGCAAGACCAGGCTTGTCCCCTGGTCAAATGCACTATTTCGAGAGGAATCACAGGTCGCTGACATTTGGTCCACGTGCTTGGCTGATAAGCTACCATCTGAGGGATTACGGCCGAACGCCTCTAAGCCAGAATCCCGCCCTAAATCTCAGCACCGCTGTGATGGGAGGCTACGACATGGCTGGGGCTAGCGTCTCAGCCCGGCCCGATCGAGCCACAGAAATGCACCTGGCAAAATGCACTCCTGCCTCGCTCTTTGCCTCTGTCTGCTATCAGTCATCCCAATGGACGCAGAAGAGATGCAGTCCAGCGGACATTGCACCTCCTGCCCTATTGTGACAACCTCCCGGGTGGCGAGGAATGCTAGGCGTCCCATCACTGCAGAAAATAAAGGGAGCAAAGAGATACCTCACATGCATATGCTACGTTTCTGGCAGGACGTGACGATCCTGGGACAAAGTCACACTGGACTGCCTCTCTTCTGGGATATTACAAACTAGTACATAGTCCATCATATCATTGCCAAACCCTATAGACACGACTAGGGAAGACTCGATAGTCCTCCTGCAAGACAACTTCCCAAGAGAGACAACTCTGACCAAAAACAACTGCTGCCTTGCAGTTAGGCTGGGGACAGCCAAAGGCTAAGGAGGGCAACCCTACAGAAACGCCTGTTGAAATCGGATGCACTGAGCCACAGGCTTAACAAAATAAAACAGTGCAACGTGAATATCGCTGTAAACAGCGTACGATGAAGAAGAAGAAGAAGGATAGATGGTGTTTCCATGTGAAGGTAAACGCTAAAGGTAATCACATAGTGGACATTCCTGCCAGTCATGAAATGTTAGACACCTCATTGGTATGACATACGAAGAGTCAAAACGGCTTATTAGAGCTAGATAAATGACCAAATGGGAAACCGAACATACTGGCTACACACAAAAAACGATGCCTATTACCAGTTGAACAGAAGAGAGCAGATCGTGGTCTTTAGACTTCGCACTGGCTACAATAGACTGAGGTACCACCTATTCAACAAATTGAAGATAGGTGTCATCGACGAATGCCCGTGTGGTACCGGGAAAATGACCGCTGAGCATTTGCTGCAAAACTTCCCGACATTCGAGGATCAGAGAGAGCAGATGTAGCCATCACCAGTGGCAACACTAGACAAGCTCTATGGCAGTGTCGACAGCCTCAGGATGACCGCTGCTTTTTTCGAAAAAATAAAGGTTGATGTCTGACTGCGTACGATGAAGAAGAAGAAGAAGACACCTCATTGAATGAGGCCACAGAATGTTTACCTGGGGGGAGTTCCTTTCCTTGCTGCTTTTTCTTTCCTAACATCAAGTCAAATTCCTATTTACAGATACAGATAACGGGAGTTGAACCAACTACCATTACATGAAATGATAGTGCTCTACCAATTCATTAATCAGACGCGTAGGAAGGCGTTACCTTGTATAAAAAAAAACCTGTAATTCTGTGACTGGTAATCTGATGAATTGTGCATACTGCACGCCCTATTGAGTCCCCAGAGTCTGGTTTGTGAGTGTGATGTTACTACCGCTGTGTCCTAACACGCGACAAATTGGTGGTGTGCATCGTGCCAGAAACATTACTATTTAAAACAAATTGCTACATATATTACCATTACAAGCGTTGCTTTGGTGCAGGCTTTCTGTGAGAATTCATGATGCATTATGACACCATATTCTTGAAAGAAAATCAAGAACATTGATTGCCATTTCCATGTACCTTATATTCGAATACCTCTTCTCCTGTTTAAAATGTATAATGCACTACTATCGGGTTCGCCCAAATGTAATTCATTGAGTACACGATTTATCCACTTTAAAAAAAAATCCTGTTCGATTTTATATGCGGTTTTGTCCGTTTCGGACTTTCCTAGCCTGGATGTAACGTTGACGCCCTTTTATCAACTATTTACTAGCGTTTATTTAAGTTGTCATGACCTTTGTCCCTTTTCGCGGGCATCTTCATATGACTGTTGCCCGTTTGTGCAGACTTCTGTTTCTCCTATTTTAACTAACATCTTCATAATCTCGAGAGCTGAAATTGTTTACAAAGCATGTGCTAGCGTGACATGTTAATCTCTCAAATTATGGCTGTTCCTCGAATCCAAAAACAAACAAAATAACGCCAATACACCAATTCATCAAGGAAGCACTAAAATTAAAAACAAATTACACTCATTTAGTTCCAAAAACAAAATTTAAAAAATGGTGTTAGTACAAATAAAAACGTATTGAAAATGTAGTTGTTAATATTTACTTGTTATTTAAAACAATATTGCAGGGCCTCCAAATGAGGTCCATTTAATCTTGAGACCCTCGGTTACAGCAAAGTCAGCCTATTGGGACATCAGGCACTTGGTATTGCTTCTAGATCTTTATTTTAGCCCGATTAGGTCACTTTACAAGTAGGAGGATTTTGGTCGGTACTGTATGAATTGATGTGCAATGTCACATGTTGTAAAGTCTTCTGCCTCAAATGAGCTATTGCTGTCTTCATAGGCTATATTCACGTTTCCATTTCTTCTTTTCTCAATCTTTCTTTTTATAAGTACTCCGCTTACGCCCTTTCTTACAATTAGAAGTTTTTCCATTAAACGTGCATTAGCTATTGCTGCACATCTTTTATATCTTCACCATATTATCTGTTATATCTTTGTCATAAAACGTGAATTTGTTATTGTTGCATAATATGTGTTATATCTTCACCATAATATATGTTATATCTTCCCTATAATGTATGTTACATGTCCACCACAATGTAAGTTATATCTTCACCAATATAATTTGTGTGATATCTTCCCCATAATACATGTTATATCTTCGTTATTAAACGGAAATTCATTATTTCTGTAAAATATCTTATACCAAAAATTTATATTCGTTATTGTTGCATAATATCTGCAATATCTTCACCATAACATCTGCTATATGTTCACTATAACATCTGTATTATCTTCACCAAAACGTCGGCTATATGTTCACCATAATATCTGCAATATCTTCACCATAACATCTGCTATATGTTCACTATAACATCTGTATTATCTTCATCAAAACGTCGGCTATATGTTCACCATAATATCTGCCCAAAAATATATGCTATATCATCAAAGTAAGTTTACCACTCTGTTTCTCTGAGACGCATTCCCATGCTATTAAAGAAAACGTGTATTATTGTGTAAACATAACACAATCATAGAATTTCTTCTGAAACGTGTCTTTGCGTGTAGCCAAATCGATGGACATACCGTGAGTACATGTACTAATCCTGGGCGAATGCTTGCCATCTTCCATTGACTAACAAAGCTGGAATCAGGAAAAAGTTGTTTTTAGTCAGGGATAAATTTCTGGTTAATGAAGGTATTAAAAAAAAAAAGACATCGTTCATAAAAATAACATCAAACTGGAAGCTCGTTGTGTTGATAAAATTTGACTAGCTTGCGTTGATCGATATTGTACTTGTTTGATATATAGAACTTATCAGCTTCGATAATGTCAAGACGAGAGAAATGATCTCGTTTCGAAGACGTAATGAACATGACCTTTCCTAGTTATACATTGTTAACGTAATGAGCATTAACCGGTAGTATGTTTCATGTTTACAGGACAAGCTACTGTTGAAGATGGGCGATGCGGAGACCCACAACCAGAGCAGACTGAGACTGGAGGATGAGGTTGCAATATTGTCCTGTTTGATTAGGGTTGATTTGGTTGTCTATTATTGAAAGGTCATGCACAAGGACTTAGTTATCAAGCAACAATCTAGGAGTTAATAATTTGTACATATTCTCTGTTCTTTAGAACGAGCTTAGACTAATAATTAGTTAATGTAAATAATAACGATAAAACAACTTTAAAGTTCAAATGAAATAGTAAGTTTAAGACTATTGCCATAGTGTCAAATGGAACGCTCTTCTTTTTCTTCTTTGTCTTGTTCTTCCTCTTCCTCTTCTTCTTCTTCTTCTTCTTCTTATTCTACTACTATTACTACTACTACAATTTCTTCTTCTTCTTCTTCTTCTTCTTCTTCTTCTCTTTTTATTATTTTTATTATTATTATTATTATTCATTTTCTTCTTCTTACTCGTCTCCTTCTCCTATTTCTATCTTCTTCATCCTCTTCTTTGTCGTCGTCTTCTTTGTCTACCTCTTGTATTTATGTATCATTACGGGCTATTGTTTCTATAGTTTTCTATCAAACCCATATGACTGCACATACATGCTGCAGGCTATTAACTTGTGAGAACGACAAGGGTTTGCAATGTAGCGGAGTCTTCCATCCAAGATGGGTTTCATGGGAAGTTCTAGAATCGATATAATTCTCAAAAGTGACGGTCTGGGATTAGTATTTGTATATGCATTCGTCATGAAAAGTTGAAGATCAGATTTGCGTATAAACTAGTATGTCAAATCAAGTTCGGTTGTTTCATATCGATTCAAGTGTTTGTAACTCTGGAATTGGTTTCAGTGGCGTAGCATTATATTATTGAGAATAAATGGGGAAATTTGCTATGTAACACTAACACAGGGAGCTGAATTTTGCACGAGCCGCCACTAGTATTCATCGTCTTAGGGTGCCTCGACCTTTCTTGATTCAACAGAAAAACACTTGCAAATGTCCCATCTTCATCGTTATCCTCGCCATCGTTCCCTCACAAATAGCTACATCGTTTTCTCTAATAACACCAGTCGGTCTGGACCTGGTCTCTGTTGTCGTCATGTACTTCATCTATCACATACACTTTGAGAAATTTGTTTTGATACATGTCTCCATACGACAACTTTCTTTGGTTATGACATGGGAGAAAAATCGCTAGAGGTTCTGAGAATGTCCAGATCACACATTTTTAAAATATTCTCTGGAAGCAGAATGTATAACCCACAAAGACAACAATTTTTATTTGAACTATAAGGATCGTTCTGACAGGTTATCTTACTGACATTTGTTACTAGGACTGGGAGGAATCGTATGACATATTTCTAGGTTATTCTACTGATATTTCTTTTTAGGACTGGGAGGAAAAGTATGACATATTTCTAGGTTATTTTAAATACATTTGTTGCGAGGAATGCAAGGAAACGTATGACACGTTTCTAGGTTATCTTACTGACATGTGTTGCTATAACTCTAAGGAAACGTATGACACGTTTCTAGGTTATCTTACTGACATGTGTTGCTATAACTCTAAGGAAACGTATGACACGTTTCTAGGTTATCTAACACACATGTGTTGCTAGGACTTTGAGGAAATGTATGACAGGCTTCTAGGTTATCTTATACTGACATTTGTTGTTAGGACTTTGAGGAAAAGTATGACAGGCTTCTAGGTTATCTTATACTGACATTTGTTGTTAGGACTTTGAGGAAAAGTATGACAGGCTTCTAGGTTATCTTATACTGACATTTGTTGTTAGGACTTTGAGAAAAAGTATGACAGGCTTCTAGGTTATCTTATACTGACATTTGTTGTTAGGACTTTGAGGAAAAGTATGACACGTTTCTAGATCATCTCAATGACATTTGTTGCTAGGACTGGGAGGAAACGTATGACAGGTTTCTAGGTTATCTAACAGACACATTTTGCTAGGACTGGCAGGAAAAGTATGACACGTTTCTAGGTTCTCTTACTGACATTTGTTGCTGCGAGTATAGGGAGTAGTCGGACGTCTATAGGTTATCTTTCAATATGTCTTGGTGTTAGTGTGAGGATAAGTCTGCCACGTGCCTAGGTTCTGTTTTTGACACTTGTTCATAGGGGTGTGAGGATAAGTCTGCCACGTGCCTAGGTTCTGTTTTTAAAACGTGTCGCTAGGAGTGTGTTAATATGTTTTACAAGATTAGGAGTTCCTATAGCGATACTACCGTCCATGATGGAAAGGTTAGCTAATATTTTATCTGAAAATCACAACCAGTAAACAATGCAATAAGATAATTCGATAAATGTAAAGGCAGTAGAGCTGTTAGTTTCTGAACCTTTTCAACAAAAGAAAACATGAAGAAGATGAGGTCTAGGGTACTGCTTGCATAATGTGATGGTCTAGATATTAGAAAAAGGGGATACGATTATCACCTCAGCCTAGGGACTTTGAATGTCCCATTGACGGCTTTCCCAGACAATGTGAATGGAACAAGTCACAGATAAAAGACATGAAAACCTTATATATGAAGACACAATGGCTATGTCCAATCTTATTTTGAAAAATAAGTCTGAGACCCAAGGGAATCTCATAGAGAAAGCCACTGACAGCCACTAGTCAAAGCTTGATAGAGCGTTCTAAATCAGGCGCGTAGATGTTATTTAGTAGAGCAGTAAGCAGATAAGCAAAGACTCACGAAAATTAAGGGAACGTTAATACCAGAAAGATGAAGTGTCTAACATAAAATTAATGACTGAGTAGAACAGAAATTAGAAACACTTTTGCGCGTTATTAAACTGAATCTAAACAAGAAAACGAAGAACAGAAACAAATGAATGCATCTACAGTGTAGAAGATGGGAAGAAGAAGAAGGCTGAATAAAGGGATTTAATTAAATCAAACATTATCACGAAAATATTATCAAAGAAAGAACAAAAATGTTACACATCAATGTGCGACAACAGTATTGACGTCATCGGCAATGTACAGAAATAACAACAAATGTGTTTTCGTTTAGAAATAATACGAATAAAGTTGTGCGTCAAACCAATATCAGCAACAGAATTTCCATATAATAAAGTCCACGCACAAAAGAAATTATGATGCAGCCAATACAACTAATGAAAACGACCAAGCTGCAGGACTAGATGGAAATTCCTTTAACCAGATGAAATTACAGAAATTATTCCAGCCATTGAGGCGTTGCCACGCCAATTCGTCAAGTAAATATGGTAACTCTAGGACATGAGTATAAATTGTATTACAGATGTACTGTTTCTCACGGCTTTTAACTGTCTGAAATGACAAACATCTGATAGTATGAAAGGAAATGTACAAAAGTATTTGACAAACAACCATAAGTTCTACATTTACCAAATGAAATTTATCAAGAGTTGCGCAAGCATCAAACCATTCTGGAAAGGATTGAAGGATTAATATTGGAAGTATTAAAAAAAACAGATTTACAGATAAATTGATCAAAACTAAAAGTACATGAATACATACCGATAAAAAGATCCCATAAGGATAAATTGCTTGGTAATTCATGGATATCACAGATTTACTTAACTAAAAAATAACATTAATACAGATAGAGGAACACAAGGAATGTAAACTACAGGATTGAATCATTTGTTTTTAATTCTGTTCGTCCAAAATATATTCAACATTTTTCGCTCAGGATTTGTTTGTTCGTTGTTTTGATCTGCCTTTCTGAACGATTAGCTCTGGTGGGTTCTGGAATAATAATATTAGAAAATGGCGAATGAGGAGAGAGAAGTTGGTGGGGGGAAGGGGGGGGTGGGGCATTCTTTTATTTTCCATTCCATCCCGGTTAGAAGCTAGCCAGGTATCTGTCTCCTTCACGACCACAGGAGAAGAAAAAAAAAGGGGGGGGGGGCGTGAGTGGGGTACTTCTTTCAGGATAATACGGTTTGTAACAGTTGTTCTTTTCTGTGTGTCTTGAATGTTATATGTAACAACAAGTATCATGTCTCAACTTCATACCTTTGCTAATAGATTTGTCTGGTCTGTGTGTTGTATCGGATGGCCAGATCTGACAACAAACACAGGCGTATGAAAGAGACTCGCATTAAAATAGTCGGTGATTAAGTATAGAGAGTCGTGGGGCTGGGACATATCTTCAGGAAATAACTTTATAATAAATCTAGAGATTAGCGGAAATAGATGGAAGCCATAAGGAAAGAGAGTAATCGGTTGGCAGAAACTAATAGATGAAAAACAGTAAATGAAGAAGCAGTCAACCATGGGGTTTTATAGGAAGTTTCTTGAAAGTTGGCTCAAAAAAGCATAGTCAACAGCGTATGACAGTTACATATGTGTACTTGCATCTGTGTACTTATATCTGTCTACTTACAGATATGTACTTACACCGTTGTACTTACATATGTGTACTTACATCTGTGCACTTACATCTATGTACTTAAATTTGTGTACTTATATATGTGTACTTATATCGCTGTACTTGCATCAATATACTTACATATCTGTACTTACATCTCTGTACTTTCATCTCTGTACTTGCATCTATTTACATACATCTCTGTAATTACATCGATTTACTTACATAACTATATTTACATCTCTGTACTTACATCTCTGTACTTACATCTCTGTACCTGCATCGCTGAACTTACATAACTATACTTACATCTCTCTACTTACATATTTATACTTTCATCTCTATACAAACACCTCTTTACTAACATCTCTTTACTAATATCTCTATACTAACATCTCTATACTAACATCACTATACTAACATCTCTATACTAACATCTTTATACTAACATCTCTATACTAACATCTCCATACACTAATGATAACTAAAAGCAACAATTCTTCTGAAAGTGTTATGCACTATATAGTTCACATTAACATGTTTGATACTACATTCTATTGGGAACCTATTTTTTACACTTAAACATTTGTAGTCGACAGTTACACGCTTCCCTCTCATCCTTTGAAGTAATACTCTTCTCCCATCCCCCCTATCTACCATTTTATTTAGTGCCCGTTTGTCTTACATATTTGTACCTGTCAATGTTCCTGTGTCACAATATGTTACAACATCATGTTACCATAATGTGTAGTACACGCTTCTTTCGTCCATTTGCAGCTCCTACGTTTTCTCTGTCTTTGTTATTATAATATTCTTTCACCATATTATTTAGTGCAGATATCTCTTAAACGTTTGTCTCTGATATATACTAATCCCCTCTCATTCATTGATATGTATAATCTGTTAATTTCCCCGTTTTCCCAACCACTATATTTCATGTATTCTAACTCACCAGTGTGTCGTGTGTCTAGCTGCTCCAGCGACGATGCAGACATTTCCCTGTGGACACAAGGTTGTATGCCGCAAGTGTCTGATCAAGACCATCCAAGTAGCAGTATCACAAAGATGTCTGCCGCTTCGATGTGTCATCTGCCGAGAGCGTATTCTGACACTACACCACACCGTACAAGTTGATGACTCGACATGTGGTGCCACAGTCCTGCAGACTTCAGCACTTCCATCCGCCCTAATTCCACCATTCCTAGAAAGCAGCCTGCCTGTTTCACCTTCCGCCACTCCAACAAGTCCCATGGGCTTTTTCTCATTCATCACGGGCTCTAGAATTCAAAGCAGTTCCCTTCGGCTTGTGTCTCCAGCAGGACCAGCCCTTCAAGGAACTCAATCTCCCACTCCATTTGCCGAGACTGTGGATAAGTCCCAAAAGACCATGCCCCTCATACATGTCTCCCCAGAGGAAGAATTCATACGATACGCTCCGACAGATATAGAAGCATTTGTCAATTCCCATAACGACGCTTTAAATCTGCATAAAACAGCAAAACCAAACGAGAATAAAGTTGCGCTAAAACACAATAAGCATGGTGGCGTAACAAGCAGCAAGAGAAACGAGACGGTGTCTCACACCTTCGTGCATTGCCAGCCAGTGAAGATTCATCCGGTAGCGACCGACCATATGAGCTCGTTCATGGACTGCCCCAGACCAGACAGTGCAGTTCTCTCAACGTTCGGCTCCAACAATCTCCACCAGAAGCCTGTGGGCGCTAGTAAACTATTGGCCAAATTCTTACCACCGAAGAGTAAGCGCAAATGTAACTGGTTTCGGCAAGAAAATTAGTGAAGTTGTGTTTAGGAAAGGAGCTGTCATATGGAGAGTTAGGGGGATGGCATTATTGTGTTGGTGCTGGTCTGAAAGGGTTAGAATACTGGTCTCTTAGTCAGGAGACAAGGGTTCGAACCTAGGGAACAGTTAGGTCTGTGTCTATTAGATATAAGAAACGTAATCATCAACCCACTGCTAGGACAAAAGGACTTTATTCCTCAGCCCTATCTACCCACCTCCAAAATTGCGGAACAATGTAATGATAGTTTGATAGATAAATGCCATAGATTCAGAACGTAGGCATTACACGTGGTAATATCATATATGAAAAAGCACGCGAGTGTCCATGTGAACGAAGTCGTGATAGAGTTGTCACGTGAGAGAGGTCCCGTGAGAGAGATTATGTGAGAAAGGTCATGCACGAAAGTCATATGAGAAACATTACGTGTGACAATAGTCGTGTGAGAGAAGTCATCTGAGTGAATTATGTGATAGAGGATACGCGAGAGAAGTCATGTGGGTGAGGTTATGTGAGAGAGGTCACCTGAGAAAGGTTATATGAGAAGAGTAATGTAACATAAATTATGTTTAGAGGTCACGTGAGACAGACCATGTGAGAGAGGTCACCTGATGCAGATCACCCCAAACAAATCATGTGAGAGAGGTCATGTGATGAGACTTTGACATGATACCAGATAAAAATGTCGTAGTCATTTATGAGTTAAATAAATTATGTTTCATGTTTGCTTCAATGTAGGACGTCATGTACACGAGAACATTATCGTATCTTCACGTGGGTCATTTCAGGCAGAATGTAGTCAAAGTAATCGTGCTACCATACAGAAAAGGTAAAGAGGATGTCGGCGGCAGACGGTAGTCACAGCTGACTCCCGTTTGAAAAATTACTTCTGTGTTATATCTGGTTTATGAATGAACAGGTTAATCCGTTATTAGACAGGAGCTGTCAAGTGAAAGATCAATATACCGTCACTGTCAAATTAACCAAATTGTAAATAAAAACAGGTGGTACAAGCAATACTAGAACAGAATGTATGAGGTTATGTAAATGAATACAATGTGAATAATTGACAGTCTCACAGGCGAACTACCAATTTGTGTCTAGTATTTAGTTGTATGTACACATACACATATACATGCACGCACCGAGGATGTACACTTTTGAGTTGGAAGATAAAGAATAAAGCGGTCAGTACCATAGTAAAGAATTCTGTAGGAAAGTGTGAGCCAGACGTATTGTAGTAAAACTGATTGTGTTGTTGGCAGCTGCTCGCAGTAACTGTTGGTCTTGTGATGTTGTTGGAATCTGTTCACAGCTACTGTTGGTCTTGTGATGTTGTTGGAACTGTTGCTCACAGCAGCTGTCGGTCTTGTGATGTTGTTGGAAGCTGCTCACAGCAGCTGTCGGTCTTGTGATGTTGTTGGAAGCTGCTCACTAAAGCGGAGAAACTTTGCAGAAATAGCCAAAGCAAAGATGCACGAAGATCCCATAAACGCACTAACAACACCAAAACCCATCACTACTGTACGAAAACCTACATGGAGGCAGGATATATTTCCAGAGGTGGTAGAAAATATACCAGGTATTGCAAACAAAAACTGCAAGACTGAAAAAGAAAGGAGAGATACTACCCTAAGCTTCATAACGAAAAGCTACCCAAGCATGGACTGGCCCCATGCATACACCGACGGTTCTGTAACAAACACAACACAGAACGGAGGGGCAGGAGCATTCCTGAACCTACCAAATGGCAGACAAATAACACTGTCATTCGCTACTGGTAAGTACACAAGCAATTTCAGAGCGGAGGCAGAAGAGGCACTGAGGGCGGCTGTGGAAGAAATGGTGACACACAATGAAAATGAAAGCCATATAGTCCTGCTTACAGATGCTCTCGCCGTAGTCACAGCGCTAAAAAGCCAGAAAAACACTGAGCTTAATGACTTAAGAGCAGCACTCTGCAAACTGTGCCAGCAGTCCGCAACAAAAAGGGTAGTGGTACAGTGGGTCCCATCACACTGCAACATCCAAGGCAACGAGGAGGCAGACAGACTGGCAAAAGAAGGTGCAAGACTACCACAAACAGATACCAGTATAACGTACGAAGAGTCAAAACGGCTTATCAAAGCCAGATACATGACCAAATGGGAAACCGAACATACTGGTTACACCAAAAACGATGCCTATTACCAGTTGAACCGAAGAGAGCAGGTCGTTGTCTTCAGAATTCGCACTGGCCACAATAGACTGAGGTACCACCTATTCAACAAATTGAAGATAGGGTGTACCGACGAATGCCCGTGCGATACTGGTAAAATGACCGCTGAACATCTGCTGCAGAACTGCCCGACATACGAGGATCAGAGAGAGCAGATGTGGCCATCACCAGTGGAACTGCAAGACAAGCTCTATGGCAGTGGCGACAGCCTCAGGATGACCGCCGCTTTTTTCGAAAAAATAATGGTTACTGTCTGACTGCGTACGCAGAAGAAGAAGAAGAAGAAGAAGAAGAAGCTGCTCATAGCCGCTGTCGATCATGTGATGTTGTTGGCAGCTACTCACAGTAAATGTCGGTTATGTGATGTTGTTGGAAGCTGCTCACAGCCGCTGTCGGTCATGTGATGTTGTTGTAAGCTGCTCACAGCAACTCTTGGTCTTGTTGGCAGCTAATTACAATAACTGACAGTCTTGTGATGTTGCTGGCAGCTACTCACAGTAACTCTCGGTCTTGTGATGTTGCTGGCAGCTACTCACAGTAACTGTCCGTCATGTGATGTTGTTGGCAGCTATAACTGTCGGTCATGTGATGTTGTTGGAAGCTACCTACAGTAACTGAAAGTCTTGTTATGTTGTTGGCAGCTACTCGCAGTAACTGTCGGTCATGTGATGTTGTTGGAAGCTAATTACAGTAACTGTTGGTCATGTGATGTTGTTGGAAGCTACTTACAGTAACTGTTGGCCATGTGATGTTGTTGGAAGCTACTCACAGTAACTGTCGGTCATGTGATGTTGTTGGCAGCTACTCACAGTAACTGTCGGTCATGTGATGTTGTTGGAAGCTACCTACAGTAACTGAAAGTCTTGTTATGTTGTTGGCAGCTACTCGCAGTAACTGTCGGTCATGTGATGTTGTTGGAAGCTAATTACAGTAACTGTTGGTCATGTGATGTTGTTGGAAGCTACTTACAGTAACTGTTGGCCATGTGATGTTGTTGGAAGCTACTCACAGTAACTGTCGGTCATGTGATGTTGTTGGCAGCTACTCACAGTAACTGTCAATCATGTGATGTTGTTGGAAGCTACTTACAGTAACTGTCGGTCATGTGATGTTGTTGGAAGGTACTCGTTCTGAGTTCTTTATTCTTTACTGTGTTTATTTGGTAGCTGGTTATAGTATATCATCCTGTATACTGAGACGTACCTATTAAGGTCCTCCTGACCGTAGTGCAATGCAATGCTTCTCAGCATTCTCATAACTAAAACGATTAATGTGTAGATCTCTCGCCTATTTGGCAGAGCTGTTGCAGTACGTATAGTTTCCAGGAACATGACAATAACGTAAGGAGAGGTATTTGCTCAATATGTTAAACATGTTCCTGACGGTAGACTTGATTCACAAATCGATCATATGAAGATACTAGCAACAAGTTCACGATTTTCCCTGCTACACATTAGATTGTTATAGGGTAAAGTAAGTTGTGTTTTTTGCTGTACCCAAGCAATAATTGAATGAATGATATGGAAGTTATCATAAATGTTCATGTAAGGTATGACATTTTTAGGACTATATTTTGCTTGGTTTCATATTCATTGAGTGAATTGATCTTTCCACTTCTTCAAAGACTTGCAATGTCAAGTTTGTTTTACAGATTGATAAACTGTATCATTCCACCAAATGCAGGCCTCTTTCTTGCGACAGATAAACAATAGCACCATACTGGTTGTATACAGACTCTGCATAGTCTTCTAAACCAGTATAAAGACGTGAAGTTAAGTTTTACTGACAGTAGTATCCATTCATTCACCGATTGATCCAACATGAACCACATGTGTTCACTTCAGCTTTTAATTGAATCATATTTCCAAGAATTTGCAATCATTCTTCCTTTATATATAGGATTTATCTTCAGCTGATTTCTAACAGGAAGCCTGTTTTCCAGCGTTTGAAGTGGCATGAACTACCTTATCTAGTCGCCTTTGTAATTTACAGGGATCCTATTCGTTTTATCCCGAATACCACTTGACAATAGTCTACCGAATGTGCATATGTTCCCACAATCATGTTCAAGAGTTGTTAATTCAGCATATTATTATGTACAACATACAAAGCATCAGCCTATAGGAATATATTATTCAGTAAAACATACAACACATCAGAGTATCAGAACATATCATCCAGTACAACATACAACACATTAAAATATCGGAACATATCATTCAATAAAATATACAACACATCAGTGTATCAGAACATATTGTTATGTACAACATACAACAAACGGTCATCACACTTGTTACATATAGTAAATGCAGATACTGTCAGTATGTATAATTAGCAAAGATACAGACACTGAACATGATAGACAGTCGTTTCAGCGATAAATGTTCAGCATTAAGAACCAACGACAATTTATTGATTGGATTATCGATTAGAGTGGATGATTAGTGTAATTTTAGAGCGCTCTCTTTTCATGGCAAAGATATGGAATTCAACTCTAGTTATCAATACGCTCGACATGTGTACCTGATTTAATGTTATTTCAGGAAAGGCAGCAAGGAAGGGAACTGGCTACTTCACCTTGTAAGCCAGACCTTGCATAAAAAGGTCTCTAACACTATATCCCCGAAAGTATTGTCTGCTAAAGGACTACCTAAATCTTTTTTTAAAATATTTATCTAGCGTTTCGATCTCTATGAAGCATAGGGTCGTCTCTAAAGCTGACCACCTAACAGGAAATTGTATCTGTACATTTCCAGTGACATCCTCAATTGCAACAGTTTTACATCATGAAGCTGCTAACGATATGCACCCTCGTCTTTAGTAAACTTTCACAAGATACTTGGAAGGTTACATCGGTGTTATTCTTGTCAGACCGGACACCACTACCAAAGAAATGTCACCTTAATAGACACTACATCTCTGAATCTGGACGTCTAAATTACATTCCTCCTTGTGAGTGTGACAAATTGACATTATTATGTTGCCTATCTCCGATTCGTCCCAATAATATAATAACAATGTGCAGCGTCCCCAAGTTATGGATTTAACATGGTGATATAGAAAGCCGTGTCTCTATCCTATTGACTGTTTACAAATATCTATTCTCTTTGGAAATTATGAAAATATCCTATCTCCAACTCAGTGGTGTTGCGAATAAAATCCGGTCTCCCTTTTAGTTAGGGTATATATACATATGTATATTTACATATATATATTTATATATATATATATATATATATATATATATATATATATATATATATATATATATATATATATATATATATATACTAGTGTCTCCTAGACAATAATTCTTCAACAGAAGTTTCAATTCATTATCTTAGTTACTGGACTAAAATCATTCGGTCAAAAATAGTATTGGGGTGTCCAGTGACAGTATTAGTTTTACAACTAATATATCGCCGCCTACCAACTTTACTATAGGGGTGCTCTAGTCCGCAACTCTCAGATGACATAAGGAACTGCATCATTCCACAGCGGTTGAATCATATCTGTTGATGGAAGAAGATGTAAGTTATTCAAGACGCCTCCTGTTTGACACGAAACATAGCGATCAGTTGGGTTAATCTGAAAACGTCTCTACAATCACCTCGCGAAAGGTTGTGCTGTATTACATATAACCGACATCACTGCAATCAAGACAGAGCCATTGGGAATTTAACCAGGAAGATGAGTCTCTGGTGGATGTGATAGTGGACACTGGAGAAACAGGAGGTAACTCAGAGCATAAATGGCACCTGACTTCCTCACTGGTTCGTGAATTGATGTGAGGAAGACCGCAATATGTCAACTTATAGATGACTTTTAGTTGAGGCCATTGATATGACTGATCTAACATTTCGTTCCAAGTGGAGCATACAACCATCATTGCTGCTGATTCGTTTATTGGAAGACTGGATCAAAGCATGAGCAGTGGTAGTTTACAGCCTTGATGCTATTGTTAGCTCCCCACTTAACCTTACTACTAGCTCCTACGATATGTTAGGAATGTTGAAGTGATCCTATTCTGGCATACCAGAGCGCCATGTGGGTGTAGTTAATGTGAGAGAACAATATGCTTCAAACTATTGACACTATCACTGATCTGCTCATCTTGCCCTAGACGTGTCTAGGGATTCGACGAATTTTAGAGCTAGCACTGTTAGATATTATTGACGTTTGACTAGGTATTTTATTGTTGGATCGAGTAATGCAGGATTGTAAACATTAAGATGACTAGGTATTTTAATGTTCGATCGATTCATGCAGGCTTACATATTAAGTTGACTAGGTATTTTATTGATGTATCGATACATGCAGACATGTACACATTTAGATAATTTTTTTAAAGTATGTGTTAGAACAATGTTCGTTCAATCATGCGTTTTAAAAAAAATTCCCGGGTCCATGTTGTTGCTAGGTTATTTAGTTTTCTTTCCACTTGAGCCGTTAAGGGTCGTGGGGGAGCTTTAGTCGTTTATCCTGCGCCAAGTGCGTTGCGAAGGTCTTCTTCTTCTTTTTCTTCTTTGTCGTTCGTTCTGAATCTCCCACTACCAAACCATGAAAGGGCTTTAAGTAGCAGAATGTAGTCCAGAGAACGGAATGCGTTGTGTCGTAGTTTACAGCTTGACTGCGATATTTGCACCTTTCGGTCCAACACATCCGACTTCAGCAAGCATTTTTTGAGTACTGGGTTAGTATTCCATAATCGATCCCTTCTCCTTAGCCAGTCTGCCCTGCTGCAGCCTGTTATCCAGTATCACCGCGTGGAGGTGTAGAGGGGTCTTGACAGCTATGGTTCGCTGGCCCTGACGCTTGCAGGCAGCTATGGGTCGATGACCACTGCAGCTCATGCGCTGCTCAGCATCTTGATCCCCATTGCGAAGGTCGATGTAAGCCCTTATTCCCTGCACAATCACTCCAATGTCATCTATCCACCTACCTCGCTCCCACCCCCTTGCCCTGTAGCTAGATCTACCAGCATTGTAAGCCATCAGTGGAAGTTGATGAAGGTGCATTCTCATGAGATGACCAAATCAACTTATTTTCTGCCTGGAAATGTATTCGACACATACTTTGAATGTCGTCGTTCCGCATTCTGTCTCTTCTGGTAACACCGATGACCTACTTCAAGCATTTCATTTCACAAGTCGGAATTCTGCTCTCGCGCACCCTGAACAGTGGCCATGTTTGGCACTGGTAGCGCAGAGTCGGCATAAATATATTGTTTCTCAGCTGTTGCTTTGTTGCCAAACTACTGTTCGGACGTCTAAGCAGTGGGGACAGCTGACAAGTCACCGCAGAGGCTTTCTGACACATAGTTTCAATTTCCCTGTCGATCCTACCGTCTGCCGCAAAAATACTGCCCAAATACTTGCCATAAGTTTCATTACTGCAAATGTGCTGCAGTGTAATGACGTGGCGATGTCATGCAGTGTTAAATGGTTGTTGGTCAAGAGATATAACTTAACTTGTTTATACTGGTTTATAAAACTCTGCAGAATCTGTCAATAGTCAGTTGATTTCACGCCACTAGATCTAAAAATAGTTATGTGCATCCAATCTATTCTTGAATGCATTAACTGATCATGCACTCACTATATGTGAGGGACAAAGACTGAGAATAGGGGAGGAAAAAGTAAGAGGGTAGAGCAATTCTCAATGATAATAGATGACGAATTATATGGGAGAAAAGGGAAGTAAGATGCCAGATCATTAAACAATTCATTTCGCAAGACATAAAAAGGGAATAGAAACAGCGCAAAGGCAACACTAAGCGATATGAAAATACGACATGATATTCTAAACAATACAATCTAAACATCTCATGGAAGACAGACATTTGATATTACAGAAATGTCAAGTTCCATTTCATCGGTGCAGAAGTCTGTTATAACGACTATACTTTATCTAAAATATTCACGTAGAGATACATTCACAACTGATACTCTGTACAAAAGCAATAGACATAACACAAATAAACAGACATTGCATTTATTATGTATGTGATGCATAGCAAAGAAATTGCTTAATCCTTAACAATGATATTGTTTTGACTGTACGTAGAAGAATTTGGTAATGATACGTACAATCAAATACACTACTTACATAAAATATAGACAAGATGTCACAAATTTAATACGAGGCGTGTTCAAATTAAACCGGACCTAACTGCATCAAGCGAACATACGTACGATGCGCATGATGACACCTCTTCTGGTAGTAACAGCACATACCAACTGTCAAGTTTGCAAACTTTCTTTATCCTCCAACTCATAGTTTCCTCGGCAGACCGTTTAAATAATGGCGAGTATAATATGGAATCCGTCCACAGTTGATCAGTGAGCAGTGATGAGGTTTCTAACAGCTGAAGAATGTCGACCTATCGACATTCATCGCAGAATTCAGACAGTGTATGGTGACAAATGTGTGTCGAAGAACACAATAAACAACGATGTTATCGTGCGCATCGTACGTATGTTTCGTTGGTGCAGTTAGGTTCGGTTTTATTTGAACACGCCTCGTATGTATGAGAGTCAGAAGAGATTTTTCTTTAGCCTTCTTATTGACCGACGTTTAGCTTAGTTTGCTGATTGTATGTGTGCCGTATCTGTTTGTTCAGTACTTTATAATCACATATTTAGGTAGATACGTCCGGACACTTCTCTTTCTGTTCTTTTGTAAAATTGGTAAACGTAATATTGCTTAGTTTTCAGTCAATATATACATTCATGCTGATAGATTTACATACAAGATGTTCAAGGCACCGACCTAAAGGACACAAAGAACTCCATAAAAACCAAAGTGTTTAACAAACTGTGTTGAAATATGTTTGTACGTGCTTCGTGAAATTAAATGTGTTAGGCGAAGTGTATTTCAAGCAATAGTTTCCAAAAACCATATAATGTAGTGACATTGTATTTTCATAAATTGCAGGGGCAATTTGTGCTGTCTCTGTAGCTAAGATACACGCATTTATATATGTACTTTTTGTTACATGCGCATTCGCGAGCCACTGCTTCTATTTATAATGTATATTCAATTTCGTTATAATATGACGTTTTATCAGTTGTAAGAAGTTTGAAAGATTGTTCAACATATTGTTTTTGCTGTTGAACTACACTAGTTCACACCATAGATTCACCCGATATGAAGTGTATTTGTTGCGTCTCAAATAGT
Organism: Ariolimax columbianus; assembly: GCA_036924085.1. Lineage (NCBI taxonomy): Eukaryota > Metazoa > Mollusca > Gastropoda > Stylommatophora > Arionidae > Ariolimax > Ariolimax columbianus. The sequence continues at coordinate 130,727,152 of JAVGWX010000003.1, read as the reverse complement.
TTACCCCAAGATCGGCATGCCTTACTTCTTGTAAACATCTCTCATTTAAACTTCCGTAATTCGGACATATTTGGAATTGATTATCTCCGTGTAGATTGTTTTAAAGCAGATATCATCTCATCACGTATGTCTATAGATTTGAACGGGCGATGCATTTATGTGCCATCTGTCTGCTCATATTTTAGCCATGCTTCTACGGTATTTCCTTTACACTGTCAATCCATCTTGTCTTGACATTTTCCTTGCTCTGAGGCGGTATTTCAAAAGAGATAACAACAAAATAGAGACATTCAGAGTAGGTCATGGCAGATATATTTAGGAGCAGGTCATTTCGGTGAAAAAAAAGTAAGTCGTGTCAGAGAAACGTTTTGACAGATAATGTCAGATACTTGATAAATAATAATTTCATATATATATATATATATATATATATATATATATATATATATATATATATATATATATACATATATATATATATATATATATATATATATATATCAAAACAAGCAATTTCAGAATAGGAAATTACATATACGTTTTAGGATAGGCAATTTCGGGGCATGTCAATTTAGAATTGATCGAGAATAAGTAATTTCATAGATATTTGATCAAATGTACTAATCGTGTGTTTGTGGGTGTGTATGTGTGTAAGTGTCTTTGAGCGCGTGAGCGAGTGCGCGTGGGTGTGTGTTCGTGAATGTATTTTAAATCTGATGATTTCCGAAACAGTCTTCGCAAAAGATGTAATTCATTTAGCAAATTATATTTTTTCTGAAATTAAAAATGGTTGTATACCTTTAACCTGAAACTGCCTGATAAATAAAATGAGACACTTGCATTGTGCTAAACATTGTAATGTGTTACTCGACTGGGCACGCACACACGGACCGACATAATCTGGTTTGCGTCTGATTCCGTTAAACGACAGTCACAAAGGCATGCCTCAGATAAAGTAGTTTCGCTGTAATGAATCCCAGGTCTAATTTACACCTACGTCACACACTTTCAGGCAAGTTCCGAGAAAGAGTTGTTTCAGTATAATCGTCTGAGTGGTTTAGCGGTTAGACCGCTGTCACCTCACTGCAAATGTATCAGTAGCACTACGCTCTAGTCAACCCATCTGTAAATAATTACCGGATAAAAATTGATTTTGGAGGGCAAGGCAACGTTTAAGATAACTGGTGATACCACCAAATAGAATGATGAGATTTCGTACAATGAAGTCTCTAAAGCGTAAAGCATCATTCCTGACTGCAGGATCGCCTTTGTGGCTGCTGCCCCGAATTACTCAGAATTAACCGAAACCTAGCAATAACTAGAACGTAGCCATAACTAGATCCTATCCATAACCAGAAACTACATAACCAGAACATGATGTTTCTGTCAATCAATAAGTGTGAACCTTGTTTATGTAAGCTTCAATGTGTTATCCATTTATGCATATCTATCGTGAGCCTATGTTGCTTGCTAGAATGTAGATTTAGTTTTCATTCTGTTTTTATTATATTCATTTATGATAATTAAATAAAAGCCATAACAAATGTTATTTTCGTCTGTCTCTTATGTGAGTTGAGACCAAGGTAAAGTATGATATTCCTTGTTTCTTTCTGTTGAAATGAATGTTCGGAATGATTCTCGCGAAATTTGGATTCATTCACAAAAACCTGATTTAGGGGAGTTTACTATCCTTGAACATGGTATTGTTGTTGTTTGCGAATGCCTACAATGAGTAGGTTTATCTGTTGTGCGACGTTAAGTAGCAGGTTCCAGTGGCTTTCCTTCATCCCGAGCGTGCTGATGAAGGTAGACCGTGGTCTTCCAGGTGGTTGTGCTATTCTTTGTTTCACCTGCGTGTCACTCACCACTACGGAGATCACATTGACCACACCTCCCCCCCCCCCCCTCCTTCGGTTAGCCAGGGTGCCATGAAAACGGCCCTTTTCCAGGATAGACTGATGGGAAGCCAAGATGAGGGTCCTGGCCAGCATGTTTTGCCTGAACCTGACTACCATGTCTGATCAGTATATTTTACCTGAGCAGACGTTAGTCTTCCTTCCCGAGTACATGGTGTAGATGATACACATTACCGTACACAACAAACTGGACAGCTGATACCCTAAGTGCTATCAAACAAATAAAGACTCGTGTATTTATTTTGTATAGATTTAACACAAACTCTCGCACACTATTGAAAGACTTTATCCAAATTTGTTCTCTAACTATCGGAAAAATCTTGCCTACTATCTCTTTCCCTTTCGCACTCTCTCTCTCTCTCTCTCTCTCTCTTTCACTCTCTCTCTCTCTCTCTCTCTCTCTTTCTGTCTATTTCCACCATTTCCGTCTATTTGTGTCGTTGCATCATCTAAAGCTACTTATATTGGTTATTAGCTCAAATGTAACCTGCTGAAGTCGGATGTGCCGGACCAAAAGGTGCAAATATCGGAGTCAATATGTAGGCTATAACAAATTGCATTTCGTTCTCTGGACAACATTCTGCTACTTGCATAGTCCTTTTCATGGCTTAGTAACGGGAGTTTGAGAACGAACGACGAAGAAGAAAAAACAATGTTTTCGTGGAACCTAACATGGTCTCCAACGATTGCTTCAGTCTTTAGCCCAGCAATTTGTCCTTCTGTTCCCCCATTCCCCCTTACTGGACTGATGGTCTAGGAGAACGTTTTTCAATATTGAATACTACAGTCACATATAAAGTGTTGAAGACTTCACTTTTGTCATTTTTAATCTACTTTCTAAGATGGAATTATTTCTTCCCTTTCTCGCGGGACTTACATCATTTTAATATACGTCATAATGCCTATGATACTAACGGGAAGAAAATACAATACATTTGGCGCGAAAAGCAAACGTTCCGATCAATTTGCATGTCGTCTGAATCTAAGTATTAAAACCAGGCAACAACGAAATAGACCTATTAAAAAGGTTTCACTTTCTCCAAATGTATTCCAACTATATGGTTACCAAGTCTCTACTCAGTCTGCAATCGATATTTATCAGCGCATTTATCGTGGCGAATTGTTGCAAAAATACGTCAGTGAATGCATGCATTCACAGCCGAGCAAATGAGATAATGTGCTCCTTACAAATGCAGCCGTCATTATACATGGCGTAGAGCAGCCATCATTAATCTGACATTAAAATCTGGCACAATTTGCTGACACAGACGTCATACGGAAAGCTTCATAACCTTGTAGAAAATATACAAATGTAAACGAGTTATTAAGACTGTTTGTATTCGTTAGACTATCAGTGGGAAAAAGGTATCGATCTATGCCAACATGATGTGTGTCATGGGCTCTCACAATGCGCCACTGGTACCTCAAGAGTTTGCTTATCTGGCCTCTCTTTCGTTCCGACCTTGTCGTCGTACATGAGTGCGCGTGTCTTCGTGACCCTAAAATAAATTCTAGCGGTAGCAGGTACCTGAAGGATCTCCGAATCTATGCAAGTGATTGGTAGTGACAAGAATAGGGGAGGTACACACCTGTTGCTATGCATGCAGCATGGGAACATTGAAGAGAGCTAAGGACGGCAAGCTTCACAGAAAAGGTTGTTTTAATCGGACTCACTGGGCCATAAAATACAATTTCTCTAGATGTGATAAACTGCCCCACGTAAAAACTGAATAGTGTGCCCGCTTCTTTATGTAACTACGAAGAAAGCATTTTAAAAATGAGGAAAAAGATGGCGACTATGACTAGTACAAAAACAACTACCGTCTGGGTCAGCAGATCATAGAAACGGCCTCAGCTCTTAGTGTGCTCGGAAACGTTTATATGTATTAAACATAAGTAAATAAACAATTTGGACGCATTCTGAATATTGTAAATTATTAGTCAACCGTTACATTAGGAGCAAGATACCCAATTAGTGGCACAGTCCCGTTGCTAGGCTACGATCCCTGACATCTTAGTCTTCTTACTAGGTCAAATGTCTCAAACTCAAACACGCGCCGCATAAAAACAAGCACGTGATCCTCTTTTCAGTAAGATTTGTTTTTCTCTTGTTCTTTCCCGGAACATTGAACGTCATTGGAGAAGCACATATATCTGATATTGTGAATTATATGCTAATGTTGTATCATACATTTTAGTTCTTGGCATACGACTTTTTCAGCTTCTGAATTGTGACCTTTCTCGTTGTTTCAGCAACATTATTTGAACAAGCCATCAACAGTGATAGTCTTAATGGCCAGGAATATTACTCCTTTAACACAGTTACTGTTTGAATACAAAGGATATAACGTGAAGTTTAAGCTCTGTGCTAATATGCAAATTAAATAATGTATGCACGACATTGTTCCCCATTTACTAACGTTCTCTTTCTAGAAGACTAACATTTTAAGAAGTCTAATTTTGTCAAAAATAATTATCAATGGTCCTTCTGACTCAATCCATGTTAAATCTCGATATCAAGATGAAGAATAAATTACACTTAGTTGCTAACAATTATATCACTTTCAGAATGTGGTTCCACCAGTCAGTGATAACGATTGTTACCTTCAGAATGTGGTTCCACCAGTCAGTGATAAAGATTGTCACCTTCAGAATGTGGTTCCACCAGTCAGTGATAACAATTGTCACCTTCAGAATGTATGGTTCCACCAGTCAGTGATAACAATTGTCACCTTCAGAATGTATGGTTCTTTCAGTCAGTGATGATGATTTTCACCTTCAGAATGCATGATTTCCCCAGTCAGTGCTAACAATTATAACAACTACAAAATGCATTGTTTTTCTAGTCAGTGCTTACTATTATATCATCTTCAGAATGGTTAACAATAAATAATGCCAGAGCTGCTGTTAAGGTTGGATGAAAAAGAAAGTAATCTTTTTCCTACAAAAACATAGCAGGATTGCCATTTCACAATTTTGAAGAGAAAAAACACAACGCACCGACGAAAAACAGCAAAACATACTTTTCCACGCAAAAAATAAAAACCTCAATATTTTTTTAAAACTAAGCTAAAGACCACTATAAAAAGCAAATTAAAATGGAATATGATTCATACAATCAACATCGCTTAATCTGGACGCTCGCAAAATAAGTTCAGTTTCGTTCATTGCCAGCGTTAGAGCACGATCTTCATAGCTCCTAATTTTTCCTTGACTTTGCCAGATGGGTCAACTGGCAGAAACGGCCATAACATGAAGAAGAAAAACGTTTGTTGTTTCTTGAAAATCTTATTATAGTCTAATTTATCAAACGCTGCCTAAAAACAGTACAGATTACCATGTATGTGTATACGCACGAATTCTTCTTCTTCTTCTTCTGCGTACACAGTCAGACAGCAACCATTATTTTCTCGAAAAAAGCGGCGGTCATCCTGAGACTCTCGCCACTACCATAGAGCTTGTCTTGCAGTTCCACTGGCAATGGCCCCATCTGCTCTCTCTGATCCTCGTATGTCGGGCAGTTCTGCAGCAGATGTTCAGTGGTCATTTTACCAGTACCGCACGGGCATTCGTCGGTACACCCTATCTTCAATTTGTTGAATAGGTGGTACCTCAGTCTGTTGTGGCCAGTGCGAAGTCTGAAGACGACGACCTGCTCTCTTCGGTTCAACTGGTAATAGGCATCGTTTTTGGTGTAACCAGTATGTTCGGTTTCCCATTTGGACATGTATCTGGCTTTGATAAGCCGTTTTGACTCTTCGTACGTCATACTGGTATCTGTTTGTGGTAGCCTTGCACCTTCTTTTGCCAGTCTGTCTGCCTCCTCGTTGCCTTGGATGTTGCAGTGTGACGGAACCCACTGCACCACTACCCTTTTTGGTGCGGACTGCTGGCACAGTTTGCAGAGTGCTGCTCTTAAGTCATTAAGCTCAGTGTTTTTCTGGCTTTTTAGCGCTGTGACTACTTCGAGAGCATCTGTCAGCAGGACTATATGGCTCTCATTTTCACTGTGTGTTACCATTTCTTCCACTGCCGCCCTCAGTGCCTCTGCCTCCGCTCTGAAATTGCTTGTGTACTTACCAGTAGCGAATGACAGTGTTATTTTTCTGCCATTTGGTAGGTTCAGGAATGCTCCTGCCCCTCCGTTCTGTGTAGTGTTTGTTACAGAACCGTCGGTGTATGCATGGGTCCAGTCCATGCTTGGGTAGCTTTTCGTTATGAAGCTTAGGGTAGTGTCTCTCCTTTCTTTTTCACTCTGGCAGTTTTTGTTTGCAATACCTGGTATATTTTCTACCACCTCTGGAAATATATCCTGCCTCCAAGTAGGTTTTCGTACAGTAGTGATGGGTTTTGGTGTTGTTAGTGCGTTTATGGGATCTTCGTGCATCTTTGCTTTGGCTATTTCTGCAAAGTTTCTCCGCTTTAGTTTCCCATTTCCCAAATTGTTTAGTCTCTGGTACATTGGATGGTCCGTCAGTCTTCTGAGTTTCTCTGACTGCAGCTGGGCTCTGCAGTCTCTTCTATCGGTCATGGATTGCAGTTTTGTAATCTTTTCAAGTTCTACAATTGGCGTTGACTTCATGCCACCTGTTATAATTCTCATGGCTTGGTTTTGAAGTTTGTTAACTTTATCGAAGTTCGCCTTCGCTGCGGTTGTCCATGCCGCAATGCCATACTCGAGAACTGGTCTCACTCTTCCAGTGTACAGTTTCTTTAGTATGCCATACGCACGAATAAAAACAAGTCTCTGTCCCTCGACAATTGTGCAGATGTCAGGACTTCAAACCATTGCAGCAACGACTAAAATAAATCTTTTCAATAATTATAAGAAAGAAACAGTTCTACTGGACTTTGCTGATGACGCCACAATTCTTCTTGCTTAAATGTAGCCAGATACCAGAGTCAATAAAATTCACGGAAAATACAAGTCACGGAAAGGGGCACTCACAATAATAGAGAAATAAATCGAAAATTTTAACTGAACTTTATACTTGTTACTTATATACTTTATACTTGTTTAGGAGACTCTGCAGCGTCTTTATACAGCATCATTCTTGGAGGGTTGTTAACCGACGTGTGAGTCCATCTTAATAGAACCAAACACTAAAGCAAAGTAACCCGCAGCCTGTTTTGCGCCGTCTTTGCTCGTAACAAAATACCTAACCCTGGCCGGTGATATTCCACAGTTAGTCGCCTCTTACGACATGTTTTCTGTGGCCCAGTAGTGATATTGTTGTCTTTGTTACACACAAAGGCATTAGCAGGCCACGAATGTGTCTAACGACAATCATATTAAGCTGGAAAACACCTTCAGCCAAAATGTAGACTCATTCATATACTTGTTTCTTGTCAGCATTATAGGCAACGTTGCAAGTACGGATACAGATATCAAAATAATAATACAATGACGGGCGGAGTTTTCGCTACATTGGACAACTTGTGGAAATCCAAATACGATACATCTTACGCAAAAATTACATGTTTGAACTCCAACATTACATCTATCCTATTGAATGACTGTTCTCAACAGAGAATAAATTTTTTAAAAACAACAAATGTGCTGGATTTCATAAATGGATACTTGAGAACAACAGAATCATTGTAGTTGTATGATAAGATCAATAACGTGGAACTGTTTAAAAGGAAACAATAGACAGTACTGAAACCCAAAGGAGAAGAAGTCGCCGTCGTTCCATAGAACACACATTAAGGCTGATACTATAAAGGCAGTCTCTGTCTCTGGAACAGTCAGTGCAAAGAGAAGTAGCAACAGACCAAAACCCATGTGCAGAACAGAGGTACAAACAATATTAATGGAAACGGAAATAGTGGAGCAACTAGATCGGGTGTCTCAGAAGAGAGGCACTTGGAGTTTATTCACTGAAGACCTATGCTCCTCACGGAGCTGAAAAGGTTTTGGTCGTTTCTGGCACTCATTAAATGATCACGAAATAATAACATTACATTTCTTAATGTTGATTTACCTTTTTTAAAAAATACATGAACGCAATTTCTTTTCAGGACAGCATTAGTGTTCTTAATTGTGTTAAAAGACATAATGACAGCAGTAGAGAGCTCTTCAAATTCTTTATGTCTAAGTACCTCATTGTAAAAATACTTCACTTTTTGTGGGCAGGATCCTTACTAAGTGGACCGTTTTCTCTCCAATTACCAATGTAAGTTTATTAGATGTATTTTGATAATGTGGTTGCTTTTGTAACACTATCAGAAAATACAGTTGTAGTTTATATCTGAATCAATGATTTTGTGTTTTAAAAGTCAGAAAGAGCCAAACAAATTGTTGAGTTGCCAAATGTTACAACAAGAAGCCAGAAAAGAGCCAAAAATGTGCATGGGGGAGGGGGGTGGGGTGTGTGTGTGTGTGTGGTTGCAAAGGGGGGGAGGGGAAATTAAAGTGATAAACACATCTTTAAAAAAAAAAAACAGTCAATCCAATTTGTTTAAGGCAACTGTATGAAAAAAGCAAAATTTCAAAATTTAGCTTCAGAAAATCAAAGTTGGAAACCTTGGAGGAACACTAGTTTGAGAAGCATTTTTATCACCAAACAACCCAGCAAAGGTAAGCGGAAAATAACAGCATAATAGTTTGATCTTTACGTGGTTCTTAAATTGGGATTGGTATACAATGAATGAGTTTGCCATAAACCTGCCAACGCAGGTATCAGTTGGGCATTCAGACTTAAATATACTTTTCCCTGTGTCTGCACGTTCATTCTTTGTCTTAGATACTTGCTGGGTTAAGTAAAAAAAAAACAACTTTTTTCACAATCTCTACATTTGTACAGTAAGTAAATTAAATGTAATCGCTGTCTAGTTTTTAGATCCACCGCGTTTCTGTTGGAGAAAACTGTTGATCATCTCTAGTAAAATAAAACTGACGGACGACTTTATTCCCATTGTTCTAGTCGTCGAGGTGTTTAAGCTGAATAGTAAGACCACTGCTGTCGCCACGTTGTGTGCTAGCGATTTTTGTTTATTTCACCCCTAACAAAAAAACAACATATGCCTTATCGAGGATTCGATTCGCTGTACTCCTTGTCAGAAGGCAGGGATCGAAACCATTCGTCTACACGCCCCATTACCTCCAGTATTGTCCCAAAATACTTCTGCATCTAATCACGTGATAAAACTCCCAGTGAAGTTGCGAGCTGCAGATTTACATCATTGTTCTATATCGACCATTAATATGAGTCCAGACCTAGCAACATTATCAGCTGCGTGCTTGTACTGTTTATTGTATATAATTCGTTTTATTAGAGTATATTCAAAGGTTTAGAAATATGTATTCTCTGTTTACATGTTTATTCTTTCGTCTGTGTGTACTCTTGAACAAGCACGTGAATCTATTTGTACAACACACTTATATGTTAAATTGTAAAAAAAGAAACACTAGAAATTATTGTGAGTAGCTCTAGTAACTATTCTGCAAAATGCCTGGACATTCTCTCCCCCAGAGCATCTGGTAGAGCAACGATATCCGGTGCGATATGTTTTGGTCGATATTCTCAAGTTGATCCAGCTGTTAGGAAGAGAATAACAACAGAGGAGAGTTCTAGCCACTCCTTCTGATGAAATAGTTGAGGCAAAGGGCCATCAAGTGTCTAACTCCTCTTTACTTCTCTTAACTACTTTTGTCTGTTTTCCCACTATTGAAATAAATATTAGTCATCCTTGTCGTTTGTCAAAAACTTTAGACCAAACATTTCATGTTCAAAGAATAACACGTTCAAACTGGTCAGTTTGGTCGACCATATGTCTAACATACAGTTCAAAGCAGATACACTTTGGTCAACCATATGTCTAACGTACAGTTCACATCAGATACACTTTGGTCGAACATTTGTCAAAGGCACAGTTCAAAGCGGATACACTTTGGTCGAACATATGTCCAAGGCACAGTTCAAAACAGATAACCGAAAGTAACATTGAACGGGGTCGTGTGGTAGATAACGCGATCGATGAATAGCAGCAGTTAGTTGAACATGGCATAAAAACATTAATCAGCCAAACTACATGACTTGACGTGTTCTAGACTGTAACACTCTGGAAGTAGAACAATGGGGACGCCACATCAATCAAAGAACGTCACTACTGTCGATGAAAAGCTCATTGTCAACATTTCAACGGCACACACGGTCTTGGGCTTCCCTCTCTGCTTCTCTCCAGGTGTAATCATTTCATCCTGGTTCCTTCTCACGTTATCTTCTCCGTGTATTTTTTAATCTACATTCTTTTTCGTCCATTAGGATTCCATGTACAGGTCTGTCTGACTATGTTTGACTTTGTCTTCTGTAGCGTATGTCCTATCCATCCCCAGTTGCTTCGTCACATATAGCAAATACAATAACAAGAAAGCTACCACAGAGTAGCACATGCGTAACTGAAGAATGCACCTCAAAATTTAAAACCGTAACACATCATTTTATTTACGTAAATGTCATTTCAGAGTTTATTCCCCCCAATTGTCTCGTCGTAGGATATATATATATATATATATCCCTTGTTCACTCTATTCTTAATGAGAAAATAGTCTGAAGATGATCCGTCGTATAGAACTGAGTCATTCATGTCAGTGTGAAAAGAAATTATCATTCCACGCGTTTTTTTTAGGGAGGGGGGGGGGGGTTGTGGGGGGACTCGGGACTAGGGGCGGGAGCCGATCTTCTCGAAGAGTTCGAATAGTCCCTCTCTACTCGCCAAGTCGAAGGCCTTGGTGAGGTCCTGAAATATCATACAGAGCGGCTGGTATTGTTCTCTGCACTCCTCCTAGATTTGACGAAGCGAGAAAATCATATATATTGTTGATCTATCTACTCTAGCGCCACACTGGGATTCTGAGGTCAACCTGTCGGCGAGCAGTCTCAACCTGTTTAGTTGCATGCGGGCGTAAACTTTGTCTACAACGCTCAGGAGCTAGATCCATCTATAATTATTACAGTCCTCGCGATCACCTTTTGTTTTTGTAAATTGTCACAATGAGGACGTCATATCTTGGAGGACTGCACCTTCCTCAAAGCAGAGACATAGAAGATGATATATCGGCTGAGATAGTGCTGATTTCCCGAATTTTTTTTTTTTTTTTTTTTTTTTTTTTTTTTTTTTGCGTTCGCCTAATTTCTCTTATCCCCAAGGCGGTGTGCGTTGCACTGTGGTTTTTATTTTGCGCCTATCGGCCCAGTGCATCCGACTTCAGCATGCATTTTATGTAAGGGTCTGCTTCCTCCTGCATTTTCTAAGGGTTTGCTTCCCCGGGGTAACGGCCGGTGCTGTGATGGGGATCGAACCCAGCACCTTCTGGTTGTGAGCCATGCCACTTAACCACTAGGCCACGCCGTCCCCATTTCCCGAATTTGATGGCTGTTGGTGGGATACCATCTCCCCCTGGTGATTTGCTATTAGATAGGTAGTTAATAATATCAATCTCATACAGAGTAGGTGGTCTGTCAAGTCTTCCATAATGGGCAAGACCTGTAGCCTGTATAAAGCCTCATCAGTGACCACCGATGAGAGCAGAGCTCAGAGTAGTGCTCCAGAAATCTGTATACTGGCAGCTTCCGTGTTGTATCCTCACTCAAGAGCGAGACAGGAGTGTCATCTCTAGAACGCTAGCTTTTGCGCTGAAAATGGAAACCCTAGTCTGCCCAAACTGCATGATCCTCCTCTCGGCATTTATACTACTGTGGAATAAAGATCATTTGCCCACGATATCGGCGTGGAGTGTACAGGCTAATAGTTTATCTTTTACCCGTTTGATAAATACTTATACCTAACGGAGACTTTACGCCCATCTTCCCTTGGTCTAAAGACTGCTATTCTAACCTCTGGACCACCAGCTCCTCCTGACCAGTAGCAGCAACCATATACGAGCATGACAAAATAACGGATTTTGAATATAATTGAATCCACTATCTAAAAGTAAACTACTGTAGACTTTCTCGAGGTTCAATCTACCTGGCACTTCCCGGAACAAATAGAACATAAACATTATTTCCTTCCTTTCGAGAGACACTACCCTAAGCTTCATAACGAAAAGCTAGCCAAGCATGGACTGGACCCATGCATACACCGACGGTTCTGTAACAAACACTACACAGAACGGAGGGGCAGGAGCATTCCTGAACCTACCAAATGGCAGAAAAATAACTCTGTCATTCGCTACTGGTAAGTACACAAGCAATTTCAGAGCAGAGACAGAGGCACTGAGGGCGGCAGTGGAAGAAATGGTGACACACAGTGAAAATGAGAGCCATATAGTCCTGCTGACAGATGCTCTCGCCGTAGTCACAGCGCTAAAAAGCCAGAAAAACACTGAGCTTAATGACTTAAGAGCAGCACTCTGCAAACTGTGCCAGCAGTCCGCACCAAAAAGGGTAGTGGTACAGTGGGTCCCGGCACACTGCAACATCCAAGGCAACGAGGAGGCAGACAGACTGGCAAAAGAAGGTGCAAGACTACCACAAACAGATACCAGTATGACGTACGAAGAGTCAAAACGGCTTATCAAAGCCAGATACATGACCAAATGGGAAACCGAACATACTGGTTACACCAAAAACGATGCCTATTACCAGTTGAACCGAAGAGAGCAGGTCGTTGTCTTCAGACTTCGCACTGGCCACAACAGACTGAGGTACCACCTATTCAACAAATTGAAGATAGGGAGTACCGACGAATGCCCGTGCGGTACTGGTAAAAGGACCACTGAACATCTGCTGCAGAACTGCCCGACATACGAGGATCAGAGAGAGCAGATGTGGCCATTACCAGTGGAACTGCAAGACAAGCTCTATGGCAGTAGCGAGAGCCTCAGGATGACCGCCGCTTTTTTCGAAAAAATAATGGTTACTGTCTGACTGTGTACGCAGAAGAAGAAGAAGAAGATTTCCTTCCTTTCATGTCGAAAGAGGTGACTAATGAGTGTTGTGAAATGGGCTGACAACATTATCGTGTAATAACGACTGATATGAAACCACACTGGAATAAGGAATTTCTAAATGGATGTACGGGTAAGATAAGAGCAGTGTTGGACACATACTTCAACAAATGGAGAAACAAATGCAAGTTGTGGAGGTTTGAGGCTTCTAGTGGTTCAATGCGTTTCGGCGCTGCTATACAAGTCTTGAATGTCTTAGGCTTAGTTTTAGTCGACATATACTTGTACATGGGCAGATGCCCCTGTACAGGTCCCAGCTCTGACGTGAGCTGGATATAGCCGGCTTTTGGATTTCCTGCTTAGCGCGCTAGGCTCGAGCAGTTTATCACTCCGCTGCGTTGAGCCAAGTGCCGCGGAGAGTGGTTAACCGTTGTGCGAGTCCATCTTAATAGACTCAACCACAAGAGCAAAGCAGGCACGCAGCCTGTTAAACGCCATATATGCTATTCCTAGCAAACAACCTAACCATGGCCGGTGTTATGCCATGTTACACAATTAGTCGCCTCTGACGACTTGCTTTCAGTGGAGCAGTGGCCCTATTGTTATCCTTGTCATACACAAAGACCCCGACGGACCTCTCGAGAATGTATGCCGTCTATATTTGAATATGCACATGAAAGAAACATACATCATGAAAGATTTAGCCCACGCTGCAGCCTCTCTACAGAAAAGTTTCATCTGAGACAATCAGCACCACCCCCCCCCTTTTCCAACCCCCACCCCACCCACCCACCCGCTGCTCAGTCATTGACGTCAAGAGTACTGGAGCTGCAAAGTCTCTTTTATTTTATATTAAAACTAATTATGGTAATCGGTTACGCTTCTCTCCCCTGTTTATCAACATAGCACGATCAGCTAATTTCTAGTTGTTCTCCATAATTATCGTGTCTTAATTATCTCCAATTAATATTGTAATATTTTTGTTAATTTTCTTATGCAGCTGTGCTACGATTCGTCCTTCCTCATCCGTTCTCATTTGGTTACAAGCCATAAGGTAGATTTAACAACACAGGATGACTGATTAAACAATAACTGATATATTAGTAAGGATGAAATCAACAAGAATTGTATTAAGAGTATTACGTTGGCATAGAAGAGTCCATATGCGCATGTGCCATGTTTCGTACACAAGAATTGTCAATAATCACCTATTGAGGGGAATTAACCAGATAATAAAATAACACAGATGTCGATGTTTAACATGTAAATTGAAGATGAATACGGCAGACAATGAGCAAACAATTAATAATATCACATGAACACCACAGGGTCATAAAACAAGAAGCATAGAAAACAAAGGCAAAAACACATAATCTAACTACTCATCATCATACAGCATTAGAAAACAGAATCATATTGGTAGAGTAAAAAGGAGAGAGGAAACAGGAAAACACGCAGAAATATTAAATCATCTGTAACCTCCTATGACTTGTTCTTTTTACTATTAGCCTTGGTGAGCAGTTTCGTCACATTTTAAAGCCTAGCCTATTATGTTTTTTATCACTGATAATTTGGGTGGTCAGACTCTCGTTAGTTCATGACTCCCACGTCACACCCAGGTCAAGTGCAACATACTGACTAAGACTCTCACTTCAAATCAAGACCAAGTGCAACATAATAACCATGACCGTCACCTCATCTCAAGGTCAGGTAAAACATACTGATCAAGACTCCCACCTCACATCAAGGTCAGACGGCACAACATACTGGCCAAGACCATCACCTCTTGTCAAGACCAGGTACAGCATACTGACCAAGACTCCCACCTCACATTTAAGGCCAAGTGCAACAAAATGACTAAGACCATCACCTCACGTCAAGGCCAGGTACAACATTCTGACCAAGACGTCACCTCAACAAAATATCAACAACGTACATGGGGTAGTGCAGATTGTTCAAAACCGTGAAAATCGACACTTTGGTCGTTGTAGTGGTCAGTCTGCTAAGAAGTGTTGCCTTTCCCTACATCCAAAAGAACTCAGTTTCACCTTTACCAATACATCCCAGTATGTAAGAAAAACCTCTGCAGACCCGCTGTCAGAGACAATACGTCATAAATTTAGAATCCAGATAGCTTGTATAAGAGACTATACGTCATAAATAAAGAATTCAGATACAAATAACTTTGAAAATCACATCTTTATACTTAGAAACTGTATACGATTTGCACATTTGTCATTAGCTGCATACTGCTCACATTGGTAGAGTACCTAGAAGTCACATGATGGGCTCTCTTCATATTCAATCCAATGTAGGAGTAATAAAATAAGTTACGCTATTATTTTAGTAAGATAAACAAATTTTCATGAACACTGTTTGAGGCAACAAATAACAGTACAGGATAATTCCAGTATCTGGAATGAGTACACTTTAAACCGTTTGACAAGAGCAAGTCTGTTGTCAGTCCATTTCCAATATCGAATATTTTAGTTGTTTCCGTTGTAATCCGAGTAGTTACTAAGATTTTTTAAAAGATATCAACTGGCGACTTTATTGATGACTGTGGTCTGATTCAGGAAACCGAAGTGGTCATATTAGATAATAAGTATCGTCACACAGCTAAAACCATATTGTTGTACAAAGAGAACACAAATCACAACTTGCTGATCGGTGGTTTGGGGACACATAGTATTCAACTTTTGAAAAAATAGCAATCGCCTCGGTTTTAAAGCTTCACACTATATATTGCTCATGGCTCAATGTTAACGATATATATGTGGACGAGGAAGAACATGTACTTGACTAGTTTCTGCTCCAGTAAGGAAAACAATATCACAAGACTTCCTCCGTATTATTGCTAGTACCTTGGGATTTATTGGACACAGAAGATGCCTTTTAAACAGTAACAATTGGCTGCCCGGATGGTTTTTGGGAGACTTGCAAGCGGAACAGGTTCAAGATGAAAACTGATGTTCGCCTATCAGTGCGAGCAGACCACTCTCTCAATTCAGCCGTGTAGACACTTTTTTTCCTGTTGTTCTGTCCGCTGAAATGGGGGACGCACAGTGATTTGGACTGCTGTTATGAAGATGTGTGCAATTTGTCAACCTCACTCTTTCGTCCTGAGCTTCCTTTGGCCAGTGGCAAAACATTGAAGAGACGAATGGAGACAGAACGGCATGCAGATATTTCCTCAGTGTTTACTCCCAAAGCCTTCTCCATAGTAAGTATCCCGGCAGCAATAGGTCGAGAATGTAGGTTGACTAGGAACAAATGCCGATGAAACTGTAAATACCAAATAATCTTCCAGATATTCAGAAAGTGTTGTCAGAGAGTGAAAGTGAAAGACACCCACAATGATTAATCCGGAATACCTGAAACCCACAGTAATCAGCAGATGTAATCAGTCAAATCCTGCTAACGTACGCAAACCAAGCCAACAAAACACATACATTTCATCATTGACAATAACAAATGAATAGCTATTCGATCGCTGCTGATAATCTATTTGCGACACCTTGACTATGAGATGTTACACGATATGACAAGTATCACAGACAAGGTAATCACCGTTGCAATAGACGTCAGTTAAATCCACACAATCGGTATGTTCATATCAAATACCACAGAAAAATAATAACACGTGCATTAATCCGGCTTGCCTTTAGATTACGAAATACACAGTAACCGATAATAACACGCTTCCATTCATCATGCACACCAGTAGCATGTCTTCAAACTCACTATTTAAAGGTTGAATTACATTCAGAACTAACTAGAAAAACCAAAGAGTGAATTTTCAACTGTCTTTTGTGGAGTGCACAAAAAATGATTGCCATCTTGGTCGCTATGTCTTGTTAACAAAATTACCACCTTACTAAGAACATGTCGCAAAAGATGCCTTAGCGGTGTACTCTTCACAATAAAGTGATAAATGGGTGATACTGTATTTTCCTGTTCGCCTGCTAGTCCAGTATCGCCGTCGTTAGCATATCTTCACTATGAGAATGGCCTCATTCCTGTCCCAGCTGGCTTGGGGGAAAATAATTTCATCTGAGACTCGTCTGTAGTTTAATCTAGCTTCCAACTAGGGGTTGTTGTTTGCGAATGCCCACAATGAGTAGGTTACTTTATTGTGCACCCTGAAAATGATGTTAAGTATTGATTTGCAGTAGCATTCTTCACATCCCGTGCGTGCTGATGAAGGTGGACCAGGTCCTCCAGGCGGTTGTGATATGCTTGGCTTTATCTGCGTGTCACTCACTATTACGGGGATCACGTCGATTCCTCAGCCCTTTAGATAAGCTGCCATGAAAAGAACCCGTTTCCAGGTAGGGCTACTAGGAAGCAGAGGTTAGGGTCTTGGCTAGTATATTTTACTTGACCGTGACTAACATGTCTGATCAGTATATTTTGCCTGACCGTGACTAACATGTCTGATCAGTATATTTTGTCTGACCATGACTAACATGTCTGATCAATATATTTTGCCTGACCGTGACTAACATGTCTGATCAGTATATTTTGCCTGACCGTGACTAACATGTTGGATCAGTATATTTATATTTTGCCTGATCATACGTTAGTCGTCCTCCCCCCCCCCCCCCCCTCCTTCCTCCCCCCAGGTAGAGGTTAAAATCCTAGCCTTCAACTGGATTACTGCGAAGAACAAGGTACACAACTTTCGTAGGTGAAGCAGGACTAACAGACATCGCGATTCCTGTATTGCTCACCATGCCCCATTATTACCCCAAATGTGAAACACCGATATAGTATCTCTACTGAAGAACTGACACTTAGTCCGGTGAAGGGATGAATTCCCCAAGTCACACTTTGCCAACATTCGCTTTCACGCTGGAAAGAAAGCATCCTTAGTATGGAGCAGCCTTCTGTGTATGTAAGAAAGCTCTAGAATCAATGATCCATGTATGTAAGAAAGCTCTAGAAACAATGATCTTTGTAAGAAAGCACTAAAAACAATAATCGCTGTAAGATAGCTCCAGAAACAATGATCTGTGTAAGAAAGCCCCGATTAATAATGATCGATGTAAGAAAGCCCCCAGTAACAATGATCGATGTAAGAAAGCCCCGAGTAACAATGATCGATGTAAGAAAGCCCCCAGTAACAATGATCGATGTAAGAAAGCCCCCAATAACAATGATCGACGTAAGAAAACTCTTCAAACAATAATCGATGTAAGAAAGCCTCTGGCAACAATGATCATTGCATGATAATGGCACAAGCGAACCAATAAATTATTTTACTTGAGATCTGAAGAAGAAGTGAAGAACCTATGGAATATTATTCATCTCTCAAACAAATCGATGGATTATGAAGCAATTGTCATGCAACCTCGATATTATCTTTGCTGTAAACCAATGGTTTGAACAGTCCATTGTCTCGTAAATAAATACTGATGGTTCACGCTGGCACAGTAGAAAAAAAACAACCGCCAATGTTTGTACAAAATGTGATGTGGGGTCAAGCCCTCATCTTCTCCAAAGGAAATAAAATACCGGAACATGAAAGAGGAGAGCAACTAGGAGCATCAACGAATGTGACCCCGCCTCTTTACTGCCAGTACATGCATATAATTGAACCAGTCGCCAAATGGAGGACACATCTGATGTATGATTAACTGCTATTGTGGTGAACGCCCGTGGTATTATCAAATGATAATTATCACGGAAAGCAGCTTGTCCATAACTGTTGTTTCTCTGATGTAGTCTGCCAGCTGAAACGTATTCACTTTCAGAACTTTGTGTCTGTACGAACTTCTACAGTTATAAGTCACGCCAAGTACTTGACACATGCTTGTGAATATGGAAGCCTACTGAAGTGAAAAAGAGACAAGAAGAATAGCAGAAGACAGAAAATCAAAAAGTAAAGTAGATAGAAATCTGGTCTGTTACAGCAAAGATGCATAATATGGTTCGCAACTAGGTCCTTACATGTATACCATTCTGAAAATGTTGGCACCTGTCTAAGTTACATACAGCATGCAATGCAGCGAGAAAAATAAACTGAAGAGATTGCACGAGGAAGTACTAACAACGCATATGGAAGTATATGACATATATTCATATTTAGCTTTGTGTTTCTTGTGCCTTCAGAATATGTTCTCTCTTTACCTTCATTTCCCACATTAGCTATTGCTAATTTCGTCGTTCAAACGCTTACAAAGTGGGGAGCCAACAGGAATTCATAGAAAGTTCTAGACGCAATACCATAACAACTTAGAAAAGAGAATAATCATGGTTTGTCTGGGTCTAAAGAAGTAGATATCTTTACTTTGTTCGTGTCCATAGATAACTACATTGAATTATCTTATCCTCGTTTGTGTAATTCCAGAAGAAGATATTCGCGTTGGTACGTTGACAGGTTCTGTTATTTTTTCCGTGTAGCAGTGTCTTTAATCACTTTTCGTAGCGTTGCAAATCTATTGATAGTATCAATTGTCTCATGAAATGACTAAGTTGTTGGGAAGAGGTGACTAACGTATGGTCAGGCACAACATACTGATCCGATATGTTAGTCCGGACCAGGCAAAATATTATGGCCAAGTCACCCACCACGACTTTCTCGCAGTTCTCTCTGGAGACTGGAATGTCTTCTTGGTCATCTGGCTAAAGAAGTGAGGAATTAACGTGATCTCCGCAGTAGTGGGATACATGCAGATGAAGTCAATCATAGCACACACTCCTGAAGGACCACGGTGCACCTTCATCAGCATGCTCGAGATGTGAGGAAGGCTGCTGCACCCTGCTACTGAAAGCCCTTTCAGTGCGGACAAAGAGCACGCTTACTCTTTGTCTCCGTTCACAACAACAACGGCTAAGTCGGTCACCTTTCACCCCCCGATGGTTCATTTTCTTGTGGTTTATAGTCCAGCTGTTTCAAAATTTGGTTCTATTTAAATTTGAGATAGAAATGCGGTACTTTGAACACAGGATATGTATGTCAGTGAGTGTACATCATGTGGTCGTGTGTTTCAGGATTCTGTCTGCGTATGTATGTGTGTATTTGAGTGGGTCATTCCATGTATGTGCGTCTATGAATGTATTCGAATTTGTGTGTGTGTGTGTGTGTGTGTGTGTGTCTGTGTGTGTGTACGTGTGTGTGTGAGAGAGAGAGAGAGAAAGAGAGAGAGAGAGAGAGCGAGAGACGTAGAATCGCTTTCTTAGTATCGGGAGATGTGAAAATAGGAAGAAGTTATTTATTCGAGACAGATGAAGAGGAAATAAATATAGAGTCATTTCTATATCAGTAAAGGCCCAAAGATAATTTTAAATATGTGAGAATAAACAAAAAAAGCGCACACAATTGCTAGTAACTAAGACAATTGCTGACCATGAAATTCAACGACATAAATAAACATATGAAATTAAATGAGAATTATATCTTTTATGAAATGACAGAATACCATTAACGTATATGAAAGTGAAGGCGCAAATTTGAAATATATGGCAGTAAAAGCATCAACTTGAAATATATGGAAGTGAAAACGCAAACTTCAAATATATGGAAGTCAAAACGCAAACTTGAAATATATGGAAGTGAAAACGCAAACTTAAAATATATGAAAGTGAAAGCATAAACCTCAAATATATTAAAGTGACAGAGTAACATTGGAATACGTGAATATCTTCTTCTTCTTCTTCATCGTTCGCTGTTTACAGCTATATTTACGTTGCACTGTTTTATTATGTTAAGCCTGTGGCTCAGTGCATACGATTTCAACAGGCGTTTCTGTAGGGATGCTCACCTTAACCTTTTGCTGTTCCCAGCCTATCTGCAAGGCAGCAGTTGTTTTTGGGCAGAGTTGTCTCTCTTAGGGAAGTTGTCTTGCAGGACTAACGAGTTTTCCCCACTCGTGTCTATAGGGTTTGGCAATGATATGATATGATGGACTTTGTATTAGTTTGTACTGTCACGGAAGAGAGGCAGTCCAGTGTGACTGTGTCTCAGAATCGTCACGTCCTGCCAGAAACGTAGCATATGCATGTGAGTGAGGTATCTCTTTGCTCCCTTAATTTTCTCGGCTCATCTGCAGTGATAGCACGCCTAGCATTTCCCGCCACCTGGGACGTTGTCACAATAGGGCAGAGGTGCAATGTCCGCTGGACTTCATCTTTTCTGCGTCCATTGGGATGGCTGATTGCAGACAGAGGTAAAGAGCGAGGCAGGAGTGCATTTGGCCAGGTCCATTTCTGCGGCTGTACTAGGGAGGGCTGAGACGCAAGCCCCATGTCCCAACCTTATCGTGGCCTCCCATCACAGCGGTGCTGAGATTTAGGGCGGGATTCTGGCTTAAAGGGGTTCGACCGTTGTCCATCAGGTGGTAGCTTCGCACCATTGTTTTATCAGCCAATCACGTGGACCAAATGTCAGCGACCTGCGAACCCTCTCGAAGGAGTGCATTTAACCAGGCGACAAGCCTGGTAATGGCACGGAGATGTTGTTCGCCTGGTGCGCGGGCATATCTCATGATCAAGGGATTGTCTCTCAACAGTTCGCAGTGACTGCTCTACTGCTTACGACACCCGGACCGAGAACTAAGTCTTCTACTAGTGGTTTCACACCTCATCGCCGTATGGGGTGAATATTGGGCAGCTTCCCGCCCGATTTGATCGGCGTACGGCAGAGACCTCTTTCTTCGGCTCGACCGAGTCGGGCTGGGACACAAGCCCCAGATCCCTAACCCTATCGTAGCTTACCATCGCAGTGGTGCTGAATTTAGGGCGGGATTCCGGCTAAGAGGCGTTCGGCCGTAATCCCTCCTATGGTAGCTCGTGCCGTTGGCTTATCAGCCTAGCACGTGGACCACATGTCTGCGATTTGCGATTCCTCTCGAGTTGAGCAGGACTACCGTAGCAACGCCCTGTCATTAGTAGGGTAAAACTGACCTGTCTTCCGAGGGTCTAATACCAGCACCCGTTCACTATTAGACTTAACGAATTAGAGGGCTTTTTAGTCAGTCAATGACCAAGTGTCTGTAACCTGCGATTTATGTAGGGTTAAGCAGGGTTACCGTAGCAGACGCTCTTTCATTTGGAGGGTACATCTGACCTCTCTTCGGTGGGTCTAATACCAGCACACGTTCCCTATTAGACCCAACGAGAATGCTCTCAGTCTGTCAGTCAGTTTACAGTGTTGGCGTATTGAGTCAAATGAATATGTGAATATGTTCTGCTAATTACTTTCAATTAAACCTATTTTTTTTTATTTTTTTTTACGTTCGCCTTATTTATCTATTCCCCAAGGCGGTGTGCGTTGCACTGTGGTTTTTATTTTGCGCCTGTCGGCCCAATGCATCCGACTTCAGCATGCATTTTATGTAAGGGTCTGCTTCCTCCTGCATTTTCTAAGGGTTTGCTTCGCCGGGGTAACGGCCGGTGCTGTGATGGGCATCGAACCCAGCACCTTTGCATTGTGAGCCGTGTCACTTAACCACTAGGCCACGTCGTCCCCTAATCAAACCATTTAAGTGCACTCATTTAAACATAAATACGTGCATTTGTACGCACAATGTAACATAAATGCGTTCTTCTATTTAGACAAAATGACAGAAATTAGTGCATTTAGGTAGACAATTAAAGAGAAATGAGTGGATATATACACACAATATAATATAAATTAGTGCATCTATGCACACAATATAACAGTGCTTACTAACTTCAATACGTCACCACCCATGTGATCCGTTGAGAATATCGTTGATCCTACATTACCTTTCTTGTGTACAGTGTAGTGTGACGGTTGTTGTAAGCACCTGTTTTTGTATGATTTCTGTCGTCTCATCTATCCATCGTCTGCGTGGGCTTTCTCGTATATGTTAGCAAGATGTGTTGTAAGAATGCAGAGGTAGTTGATTAAGTTGCATTCTCATCAGGTGACCGAACTATGGTGGTCCAGCGTACAGCAAGGGAGTCTGACCAACGCATTGTACGTCTTCCTCGTGGTCCAGCGTACAGCAAGGGAGTCTGACCAACGCATTGTACGTCTTTCCCGTGGTCCAGCGTACAGCAAGGGAGTCTGACCAACGCATTGTACGTCTTCCCCGTGGTCCAGCGTACAGCAAGGGAGTCTGACCAACGCATTGTACGTCTTCCCCGTGGTCCAGCGTACAGCAAGGGAGTCTGACCAACGCATTGTACGTCTTCCCCGTGGTCCAGCGTACAGCAAGGGAGTCTGACCAACGCATTGTACGTCTTCCCCGTGGTCCAGCGTACAGCAAGGGAGTCTGACCAACGCATTGTACGTCTTCCCCGTGGTCCAGCGTACAGCAAGGGAGTCTGACCAACGCATTGTACGTCTTCCCCGTGGTCCAGCGTACAGCAAGGGAGTCTGACCAACGCATTGTACGTCTTCCCCGTGGTCCAGCGTACAGCAAGAGAGTCTGACCAACGCATTGTACGTCTTCCCCGTGGTCCAGCGTACAGCAAGGGAGTCTGACCAATGCATTGTACGTCTTCCCCGTGGTCCAGCGTACAGCAAGGGAGTCTGACCAACGAATTGTACGTCTTCCCCGTGGTCCAGCGTACAGCAAGGGAGTCTGACCAACGCATTGTACGTCTTCCCCGTGGTCCAGCGTACAGCAAGGGAGTCTGACCAACGCATTGTACGTCTTCCCCGTGGTCCAGCGTACAGCAAGGGAGTCTGACCAACGCATTGTACGTCTTCCCCGTGGTCCAGCGTACAGCAAGGTAGTCTGACCAACGCATTGTACGTCTTCCCCGTGGTCCAGCGTACAGCAAGGGAGTCTGACCAACGCATTGTACGTCTTCCCCGTGGTCCAGCGTACAGCAAGGGAGTCTGACCAACGCATTGTACGTCTTCCCCGTGGTCCAGCGTACAGCAAGGGAGTCTGACCAACGCATTGTACGTCTTCCCCGTGGTCCAGCGTACAGCAAGGGAGTCTGACCAACGCATTGTACGTCTTCCCCGTGGTCCAGCGTACAGCAAGGGAGTCTGACCAACGCATTGTACGTCTTCCCCGTGGTCCAGCGTACAGCAAGGGAGTCTGACCAACGCATTGTACGTCTTCCCCGTGGTCCAGCGTACAGAAAGGGAGTCTGACCAACGCATTGTACGTCTTCCCCGTGGTCCAGCGTACAGCAAGGGAGTCTGACCAACGCATTGTACGTCTTCCCCGTGGTCCAGCGTACAGCAAGGGAGTCTGACCAACGCATTGAACGTCTTCCCCGTGGTCCAGCGTACAGCAAGGGAGTCTGACCAACGCATTGTACGTCTTCCCCGTGGTCCAGCGTACAGCATGGGAGTCTGACCAACGCATTGTACGTCTTCCCCGTGGTCCAGCGTACAGCAAGGGAGTCTGACCAACGCATTGTACGTCTTTCCCGTGGTCCAGCGTACAGCTGGACGTCTTCCCCACAGTCTCTTCATACCTCGATAAAACGATCGTCCCTGATGAATGAAGCAGTATTCCATGCAATTAAGCCAATACATGGATGGACAGAGTCGGTGTTACGACAAAAGATGGTCGATGGAGCATGGCGACAGCAGTCTGGTCTCATGACTATTGCGCAGTAATAGGTACCTCATTAATCACACCATACTCAAGATCACAGTTTCGATCCACACCTTCTTGGCCAAACTGATGTTTGGACACAGCCCATTTATGGGGGCACGAACAAGGAAGTGAGCTATGGTTTTCATCACTGTGTTTCACCTGTTCCTGATTTCTCTTTGCTCCCATCGGATTTGAAATAACCAACAAAGAGAAAAGATAGCTGTGAGATGAACAAGGGCATGTATCGCATATGGAATATGCGAAATATTAAATAAAAAGAATAGTTGTGTTTTAAATGTTTGTATCTATGTATATATACATCATACATTTCCTGCACTCTGCGATGAATGTCAACTGGTCGACATCCTTCAGCTGTTAAAAACCGAATCACCGCTTGCTGATCAACTATTGACGGATTCCGTATCACATCCGCCATGTTTTCAACGGTCTGCTGAGGAAATGATAATTCGGAGTTTAATGAAATTGTGCAAACTTGATGGTTGGTATGTGCTTTTTACATCAGAATTAACGTTATCATGCGCATGTACGCATGTTCACTTATTGCAGTTAGGTCTGGTTTCATTTAAACACGCCTCGTATATATACACACACACACACACATATATATATATATATATATATATATATATATATATATATATATATATGTGTGTATGTCTGTGTACGCGCATGTAGATGTGTTTGTGCCTACGTCTTAGAGTGAGTGCATGTGTATGTGAGTGTTATGTCCCACAGAAATGTTATCAATGCGCTTCGGACAGAAACATAGTTGCTCTGTCTCTCTCTCTCTCTCTCCCTCTCTCTCTCTCTCTCTCTCTCTCTCTCTCTATCTATCTATCTATCTATCTATCTTTGCTAATGACGAATGGTACGATAACTGATAATGTCCGACCTCTTTACCTAATTTTCTTCTCAGACTCCATTTCTGCTTTGTACTGTTCAAGCCCCTCCATGCTCCGACATGGCAGGTTCCACCCTTACTTGATCCAGACCTAACGTTAAATCCAACAATGTGTAGATACACAAGGAATTGCTTTCAGTAGTGTCATCCAACAAGGTGAATTGGTTGATTGTTGCTTGTCTTCACTTTACCTATCCATCCAATTTCATTGTCCGTACTGAATGTCCTTTAGAAGTGAGGGATGGAAACAGGTCTTTTATTGTCCTGAACTCATTTCCATGACCCTTACAGTCGAATCAAGTAATACATTAAAAGTCTGTGTCCAAACTGCTAGCTTGTATTCCACTGATACATTAAATATTTATTCTGGACTTTAGGAAACGGAATGTTATTCAGATAAGTTAACCTTTCTGATAGACGAGATCTTTGATAGCGAATCCTGAGCTAAAGATACTGCCTCATGTCCACCATCTTATATGCATCCTGCAAGTCGAGGCTCACATCAGATGTTTTTTGTTTCAACTGCCAGCCGTCGTAAACATGCCGTCATCAAATTTCTCATCATTATTTCCGATGTCCAACAGTGAACTGTAGCCAGCTATTGTATCGGTTAGAAAGTTCTCATAATATAAATTCTACTTTATTCGTCTGGTTAGAATGTTCTCATAAAATAGATGTTCTTTTATTCTTCTGGTTAGAATGTTCTATAAATATAGATGCCCCTTTATTCTTCTGGTATGAATGTTCTCATTATATATATATATATATATATATATATATATATATATATATATATATATATATATATATACATATGTCAATTTATTCTACTGGCTATAATATGTTTATAATATAGATGTCCATTTATTCTTCTGGTTTTGATGTTCTCGTAATATAGATGCCACTTTATTTTACTGGTTAGGATACTCTCGTAATATCTTACTTACTTAGTCGCTCCTCTTTTACAGTGAGGTGTAGAGGTTTGCCAAAGAGAACGCCACACTGCTCTATCCGCCGTCTTTTTCCTGGCCTCTTTCCAATCCAGCCCTCTATCACATAGGGACTGTCGTATGTTGTCTTCCCAACGTACTTTGGGACGTCCTCGGGGTCTGCGTCCTTGACTTTTGATCTCCCATGATCGCTTTGGTATCCGATTTTCTTCCATTCTACAGATATGGCCAAACCACTGTAGTTGGGACTGCTCCACTCGTGTCTGCAGGGGTTGAACTTCAAGATTGCTACCTCTTGTGTGGTTACGGATCTTGTCCCTTTTCGTCACCTGAACCGCCTTTCTTAGGTACCTCATTTCTGAAGTTTGTAATTGCCTTTCTTGGGCTGTAGTCATTGCCCATGACTCACATCCATATGTCAGGACAGGCACATAGGATCTTTCTTTTCTTGCTTATTTCTCTTCTACTGGGGAAACCTCTGTTTATTGCATGGAACAGTCTACCTGCTGCTGCCCTTCGTGCAGTTAACTCCTCTTTGATTCCTCCCCTGCTGTCTATTACCACTACTAGATATTTAAAGTTGCTGACCTGCTCCAGTGCTCGTGTTTCCAGGGTTATCTGATGTCTCTTTTCATCTCTGGCGATCACCATGGTTTTTGTTTTGGAGTTGCTGATGTGCATCTCTCTCTTCTTCAACTCTTCTTCCCAGACCTGCAAGTTGATCTGGAGATGTGCTTCTGTTTTCGTGATCAGGGCCACATCGTCTGCAAATGCTAGTTCCGATATGTAACTTGGTCTCTTCTTCCAGTACCCTACTTCATACTTTTTTGTCCGTTCCTTGCAGGCTTTGCTGACTTCATCCATGAGGAGTATGAAATGGTACGGTGATAGAATGTCCCCATGTCTTACTCCGCTAGTGGTCTTGAACTCTCCTGACTTTTGATTTGATGTCCGCACATAATTGCTGCATGTTTTATCGTAATATCGATGTACCTTTATTCTTCTGGTCAGGATGTGTTCATTATAAAAGATAAATGACTCGTATAATGGTACTTTCTCTTTCTAACTGTTATTTTCTCTAGCAATTTGGCAAGGTAAAAATAATTCAACAGCTCCTAAAAATGGTGGAATGTTTCCAAGGTTTAAGAAGTGAACTTAAGAAACCGTTTCAGTCTGGTTCTCATATACAATTTGTATACTGGCTTTTATTGCATGTGTAGCAGACCCCACTGTTTCCTGTGCCTTCCTCTAGCTTAGAACATTCTCACACTCATCCACATCATCATGACCATACTCAGTAAATGACATATCACACAGCAGGTGGCATATTTATTATATCATACTCATATCATAGAATGAGTAGAGAAATTACAAACACAATATAATACATATCTTAACTAAACATTCTACTAAAACGGGAATTGTAAGCATTAGCTATTGATGGAATTCCCAACTATCTAAAAACCCAGTTCTATTGCCTTGCAATTACATCACACACACATCGCCTTAACTGCGTCTTCAACACACCTTTTCAAATACTCTTCCTCACTGAAATCCCCTCAGGCGGGCGATCTCGACATAACTCGTTCACAATGTGTCCTTGCTTACAAACACACTTTCAGATTATCTATTAATGCAAAACTCACACACCTATTTGAGCGCTCCTGTTCAATCACTAAACATTCGTCCAACCGTTTATCAATCGCTCCTCTATCTAAGTCGGTGAGTTAAACATACGATCCACGTTCAGTCTCTCTCTCTCTCTCTCACTCCCCTCCATACAGTCTCACTCTCTCCCTCACTCTCCATCTCTCCTCCAGCCTCTCTCTCTCCAGCCCCCCGAGCTAAACTTTGTCTCGAGTTATATATCCTCAAGCAAGGCCAGAGCTTGACCAATCGATCTCAGGTGAAAGTCATCTTCAATCCAATTGGACCGAAACACTTTGCACACCTGTCACTCCATTTCTCTCGCAGCAAACCCCGCTGCCAATTTCGTCTGTCAATCAATCTCCCCCTACCAAAATTGGAAGGCCAGTGGTCAGTTTCTATCTGTCCACATTCCTTAACCCAACTCTGTTCTCCTTTGCTGAGACGGTGAGTGACCTTGACATGCATTCAGGTAGCTTTAGGCTTTAACATGTTCATGCATCCTAAACTCCCCTTGCTCCGGCTGGAACTGTTACACATGTTTCATCAAGCTGCTTGATATAGACAAAACCACAATCTATCTGAAAACCTACATTGTTCTTGTTGGAATTGAGACTAGCGAACAGCGAACACACCTGTCTCAATCAATAGATCAACACAAGTCTCATCACTGTCAGCAGTGCGTGGAGCAATATCTGTAATCTACTATCTCGCTTCTTCATCGTCTTCTGAGGCATATGTCAAATTAAGAGCACGCAGTTTCTCTTCTTCCATCCTAAGGAAAGTTTCTGTCGGGCTTCGAATATTGGACACGCGTTTCCTTAGGGTCATTCAGTTCATTATTTGTTGCATGTACCAGAACATTTACACTCGTTTATTTGTGCCTACTACAGTAATGAATACCACCTAAGCTTTATTTTTACATGCATAGTCCAAATCGTTGAATTCCTCTGTCTTATATTACCATTTATTGAATGCATTTGACGTCGCTGATTCAAATTGTAAACTTCATTACTTGTGCAAGCGCAGAAAGATAGATGTAACTGGTCGCCCCCTAGTCATCGCAATAGAGTCAGTATATCAAGAAAGTAGATATCCCTTAAGGAGCATTACCGTGCGGGAATGCTATGTCGGCACTCTATATAGTTCACGCTGGCAATTGTTCACCCAGATAATAAGCAATCCTTCAACACAATGATTAGTCCACGTGGACTTATGGAGATTTAACTCATTACTATGAGAACTTTTCTGGCACATGCACACATACACTTTCATATATATATATATATATATATATTGTCTCTCACAAACACACATATAGACACATATACATACATATGTATTTATAAATAAATAAATATATAAATATACATATATATATATATATATAAATATATATATATATATATATATATATATATATACACGCACAACATGTGTGTATGTGTGTTGTTGTGAGTTTGTGTGCATGTGTATAGCGTGGTTCTACGAATTAAACCAACCTCAGGGACATATTACATTAGGCTTAAAAACCTCACACTGTATAAGAGAGTTTATTTGATTACAGATATAAGATTGTTCAAACGAACAGGATTTTAATTTACATTTAACTTCACATGCGCAAATAATCATGCGTATAATTGACAGAAGCTCTGTGCAGTGCACGCAATGCAACGTGAGAGAATATGTCCGTCAAAAGTAGTCTCGCCGTCCAGCAATTGCTTCGGCCAATTTAGCTGCTTGACACTCTAAAATTGTCAGGGGAAGTGGGCAGGTTTCTCCTACTGAGGTCAAGTCAATCAATCCGTCTAGGCAACTAGAACCTGTCGTGCTGAAAGTCCGTGACTACGGTTGATGGCATAGTCCCAGTATGCATGGATGGATTGAAGGCTATGCGCTCAGCTAGGTGTTGTGCAGGCGGCGACTTTCTGACAGGTGCAATATTTTTCCCTCACTGATTTCCAGGAACAAGTATAGAAGCTGTCGAGATTGAATGTCCTGATAGAGGTGGTTCGCATTGTCAATGTAATAGGGTCAGCGCCGAGCCATGTTTGAGGAAATTTAGTTGTGTCCGCCGTGAGACCTCGATGTTATTTACTAGGTATTACCAGCTAACTCTAAGGATACGACGTTGTTCACGCAAGAGAAAGACCTTGAGCCGCTGCAAATCTTGAACAGTACTGAACAACTAGTACGGCTAATCGACAAACAATAAACTATTATGACGAATCTATCAGGAATCTTCAACGGACTGATGATTACGGACTGACAACTTTCATGGACTACGATATTTCTACTTATTAAAATCGACTAGGAGTTGATAGCAATTTCGGAAAAAAAGAAGATGTGAATGATACGGCTACCAGATATAAGACAAAATTGAGAAATCACAAAATATACCCAAGGGAGCTATGTATTGGTGCCGAGCAGTCTCGCCACATAGAAAAGAACCAAGCATGGCGTAGTTGTTCTTGTACATCCACAGAAAGTAAAGTTCATTTTAGAAACATAAAACACCAGTTAAAGATGAATATGTCTACAAACAAGTTGAAAGTAGAAAAAAAGAACAATCGTTCAGATGTACGCCCAGTGCAATGGGGTAGACATGAGGGATATCACTCAGAAGTTATCAATAGAGTCAATGGGAAGTATGATCTGTTATTAATAGGCTATTGTAATGGAAGCACAATGAAACACACACAAACTGCTTGAGAAGATTCAGCCACACCTCTTTAGAGCATGAGAGCAATGGGGAAACCTGATAAATTCAGGTACAGTGAATTGTCTAATCATGTCAAACAACATCTTCCATCAGCGAAAATGGCACATTAAAATATAGTACAAAACAGATGTAGCATCATAAATTGCTTACATAATAATTAGACAAAAAGGATTGTAAAAGACTTCAATGCAATCCCCACTATTTGCATAGAAATGATCATCAGCAAATAGTACAAACGCAGGGATCAAGACGCTGAGCAGCGCATGAGCTGCAGTGGTCAGCGACCCATAGCTGCTAGCGTCAAGGTCAGCGAACCAGAACTGCCAAGACCCTTCTACACCTCCATATGGTGATCCTGGATAACAGGCTGCAGCAGGGCAGACTGGCTAAGGAGAAGGGATCGAACAGGGAATGCTAGCCCAGTACTCAAAAACTTTCTTTCTGAAGTCGGATGTGTTAGACCGAAAGGTGCAAATATCGTAGTCAAGCTGTAAACTACGACACAACGCATTCCGTTCTCTGGACTACATTCTGCTACTTAAGCCCTTTCAGGGTTTGGTAGCGGGAGATTGAGAACGAACGCAGAAGAAGAAGAAGTACAAACGCAAACTGCATCGCAAAGGAAAGGCCCGATAAAAGAGAAGCCAACAGATGTAACAAAACTATTTTTTTCAATATAAATAGAAGCTACCAGAAATGAAATATGCCACGAAATGACAACGATTTTTCAACAACAATTAGAGACAGTGTGGGCATATAGACCATCTCCAAAACAAGCAGGACAGATACAATCAACAAAATATGTGAAAGAAAAAACATAAGACATGACATAAAAAGAAACAGCTTGAACGAATGCAGCAGTTACAGAATCAATGCAGACTAAAAGAAGCTTTACAAGACCTAGCAAGCGTCCAAGACGCAGGAAGATTATATTAATTATCTAAACAGCAAGACGAAATACCAAACGGTTACTCAAATCGCTAAAGAAGAATCGTTAAAAAAAACACGAACATCCGTGAAACTCGTCCAAGAGATTTTATAAAAATGTCAAAACAATAAGATTAAGAGATGAGAGCGTCAATCCTACTTAAGTCATTAATGACAAAAATGGATACCCAATATTTAACGAGTATGTAAGCCATGAGCAATGGAAAGAGTGATTTTAAGAAATGTTCAACCTAACAGGAAACTATGGATGGTCAGTCAGTATACTTAGAAAAAAGGATAACTCTGAACCTGATCGTTAGGTTATGAACGAACTATAGTATGTATGTGCTTCTTACACGGGGAGCTTCTCTGCTTCTGTTATAACTGCTATGGAATCTTTTCCTTGGAACTGTATTCATTGTCTGTGTATAATATTGCATTTTAAGGGATAATATCTAGTGTTTGACGTGGCCAAACCATTTGGTTTATTCTCTCTTGATGAAGTCTAGCACTGGTGTTGTGCTTACTTGTCTCTTAATATCTTCCTTTCTGATTCTATACATTCTTGTTACTCCAGGCATTCATCGCAGGTATTTCATCTCTGTTGTTACGAAGTTTTGTTATCTATATTTATTAATATCCAATTCCGGCAATCATAGCAGACTGTGGATAGGAGTAGCCTGTTGTATAACGTTCTTTTGTAACCATTTTCAAGTGTTTGCATTGTAAGATCGGGAACATTTTCCTAATGATTAGAACTGGTTTATTACATGTTTTGAAATTAAGTGTCGCGTTTTCCATCTGCTGAGATTATATATTTCCTTGGTATATGAAATTGTTTACCTGTTTTACCTGTTGGCGTTGTATGAATAGTGTTGTTTCTATTTAATTTCTTGCAATTGTCGTAACTTGGGTTTCCTCAATGTTGATATTCACACTGTAATCCTTACAAACCTCATCAAGATTGTTGATATGTTCCTGCAGTTTTTATTCTGAAGTTGTTATTTACAACGTTATTACCCATCGCCAAGCGATGAGGGCCACAACACCAGACGGCTTGGTCTTAATACTGTGATGTGCGCTGTATTTGGATTATAGTGAGAAAGAATTTGCGCTGGTCATCATTCTAAATCTTATCACGACTTACCTTTAGATCAGTGGCAAGACTATTAATAGAGACCACTGGAGGTAACTCGGGATGGAGTCACGCTGGTCTTACCTCCCGTGAGACCAGTGGTCGGTTGCAGCTTTCGGGATTCGATCACCCACCGTTTCCGTTTATCACTGTGAGAGGCGAGTGCCTTAACCTCTTGACTACAGCCTCAAATGCCATTCTTCCAACACTCAAAAAATAACATTCAAATGTAGATGAATCTAATAAATAACATTCAAATGTAGATGAATCTAATAAATAACATTCAAATGTAGATGAATCTAATAAGGGAATGAACAATATAATCCCACAAACATTGGAACATAACGTTCTGATCAGAAGAAAATTTGTGATAAAGAAGACAGATACAGTGTGAACAATATTAGAGGAACACAATGAATGCAAGGACAATTAGTAGATAATATGAGAACGCTGTACCATATTAACGATAATGTAAGACGTACGATTGGTGCAATCAAATATGCTTTTCAAATAGGTACATATATAAGACAGGGATGTGTGTTTTCATTTTTGGTGTGTTTCTTCTTCTTCTGCGCTCTTCCTGAAAAGGACGTTTGTAACGCTGCGTCGTAGTTTTCAGCTACGCTGCGTTATCTGCGACTATTTATCCGATACACCCAATTTCAGCACGGCATTTTTAGGAACAAGTTTGAATTCCCTCTTCGATACATTTTTCATAGCACGAAATTACGATATTACAAAAATTGTAAGAAATACATAGCAGCAAAGGAAATAAGATGGCTAGCAATATAATGAGAATACAATCTGATCAACTACCAATGCACTTATGCAGCATAAGAGTATATGGTAATTGAGCGCGTGGAAGATTACGTTACTGATGGATGGATGATATAACTGAACTCATAAAACAGCACGAGCTTACAACAACCGAAACAACCAAATTGGCACAACAAGGAGAGCTTCAACTATCACCACGCAGCTTAACGGCACAAGAGGATGCAAAAGTAAGTCAGTTTGTAACTAAGTCAGTATAAAATTACTTCACTATACTACATTGTGTGTTGCTGTTTTTTTTTTACAGACAGTAAGAGGACTTTTCAACCGTTTCTCCTTGGTCTGTCATTGCTTTTGTTTTTGTCCTTCCATTCACGCCTAATTCTTTCAGCAGGTTGTACACATATGCAGACACGGAACTACTTGCACCTACGTCTACAGTTTGGATGTTAGTTAGACCCCGCACTAGTGCTTCAGTTCTGCAACACGTCTCTGTTTGTTGGGCACCTCATCTCGTTTATAAATAAATTGCATAGTTACCTTAATTATGACAACATGGTGCGATGCTGGTCAGTGTATCACTATATCTGATCGCCTTAGAAACGTTTTAATGACATCAGAATAAGATCCATCTCCCCCTTTCTGTGAGGTGCACATCCATCTTCCCAGATTATGACACACGCTGAAATGCGAGCTAAATACATGAGACACCTAGTAATGATCATTATAGTTCATTAAATGTCTCCTCGATCAAACCGCCCCTTTCTCTCTGAAAGTAGCAATCAAACTTTAATATTCACACAAAACTCAATCAATCTCGTCCTTTCACTAACCCTTATCATTTCCACACTTTTCCACCCAAGCAAATCCTTGCCACAGTTTTCCTATATCCTCTCCAGCCAATCAGATAAGAGCACTTTTTTGTGTGGCGCAGTAATGGTAAATGCAAGGAGAAGAATCGATCTTGGAAAATGGCCCAAGTTCAAATAAAAATAGACAAGAAAATGAGCTGTCTTCTAGTCTCTCAATCATGGCCATTTATTCGCTGCATCCGGCTCTGGGTTGGCATGTCGCCAACGAGAATATTTGTCTCTGCAATCTCAGCTGTTATGTATGTCTGTGGGTGGCCATTGATTAGTGCACTGCGCTCTGTGATGTCATACTGTTCCTTGACGTCACATAGTTTACTATTTTGCGACGTCAAAAAGTATGACGTAACGCAGTTTTCTAGTTTGACGTGGCATAACACTCTGATCTTTGACTTCAAGGAGTACCAAGTTTTC
This sequence comes from Ariolimax columbianus, assembly GCA_036924085.1. Classification (NCBI taxonomy): domain Eukaryota; kingdom Metazoa; phylum Mollusca; class Gastropoda; order Stylommatophora; family Arionidae; genus Ariolimax; species Ariolimax columbianus. The sequence continues at coordinate 130,692,448 of JAVGWX010000003.1, read as the reverse complement.
TGGTCTGACGTAACAGAGAACACGTACTGATCTCTGACTGCATATATAACGTTTTCTGACGTCACATAGTCTTCTGTCTGACGTAACAGAGCACACACACTGATTTCTGACTTCGATTAGTACATTGGTCTCTGACGTCACACTGCAATCTGGTCATAACGAAGCATAACGCACTGACCTTTGACTTCACATAATGTACTAGTCACTGACGTCCCACAGAACACTGATCTGTGACGTAGTACACTAGTCTCTGGCACACCATGATAGCATTCCATCGCAAGCGATGATGACAACAGCAGCTAGACATGTTGTGTTGCATCTCTATGGCTGTTCTAAGCCACGCCTGACGGTCCTGTCTCAGACACTCCCATGAGTTGAAGCGTGTCAGAGATTTTCTCAGGGAGTCTTTGAAGCCCTTCTTTTGTACACCGATCAGACAAGCTCTCTTTCAGCTCGCCTTATATTAGTAGTTTGTTGATGCGATTTTCTGGCATGCGCACGTCTTGACCAGTCCACTGGATCTGGGTCTTCTGCAATAAGAATGTGGATGCTCGGAATTGTGGTCTTCAAAAGGATGTGTGTCTGATATCCTATACTATTATTAGAGGGGACGGCGTGGGCTAGTGGTTAAGTGACACGGCTCACAACTAGGAGGTGCTGGGTTCGATCCTCATCACAGCAACGGCCTTTACCCAGGGGAAGCAAACCCTTAGAAAATGCAGGAGGAAACAGTCACTTACATAAAATGGATGCTGAAGTCGGATGCAGTCGACCAACAGGTGCAAAATAAAAACCACAGTGTAACGCACACCGCCTTGGGGAATAGAAAAATAAGGCGAACGCAAAAAAAAATAACAATTATTATTTCATTCTCAACAATCTACAGATGCAGCTTGAATGAAAGTAGTTTATATTTCTAGCATGTCCTAGTGTCACACATAAGGTTGGTGAGCACTACGGCTCAGTAGGCTGAGTTTCGTATAAGGCTAAGAATCATTTGAACCACACACTGTCACGAAGTCTCATGAACGTAGATCTAATCTTGGAGATTTATGCTGTTGAACTGAACCAATTACATCTTCTCTGAAGAGAGTACTGCCAAGGTAAGTGAAGGTGTCTAGTTATTGGAGGTGCTCATTCTTGCCTATGAACGATGGTTCGCGATATATGTCACTCGGGAAAGGCTGAAAAAAAGTAATTTAAATTGGGACTTAACATGTCACAGACTATAGAGAACTTGCCCACGTAGGGCTTCATGTCTCTTTTAGTGCTAGCAGTAAGGTCTCAGACAGCAGCAAACAATAAGTTGAAGATGGTTGTGTTATTTATCTTGGTGTGAGTCTGCAGCAGTCTGTGACTGAGGAGTTATACATCAGTCCTGCATTTTATTTCCAGCCCATCGTCAATTCTTCTTCTTCTTCTTCTTCTTCGTACACTGTCAGACGTTAACTTGAATTTGTTCGAAGAAAGCAGCTGTCATCCTGAGGCTGTCGACACTGCCATAGAGCTTGTCTAGTGTTGCCACTGGTGATGGCCACATGTGCTTTCCCTGATCCTCGTATGTCGGGCAATTTTGCAGCAGATGTTCAGCGGTCATTTTCCCTGTACCACAGGTGCATTCGTCAGTGGCACCTATCTTCAGTTTACTAAATTGATGGTACCTCAGTCTGTTGTGGCCTGTGCGGAGTCTGAAGACAACGGTCTGCTATCGTCTATTCAGCTGGTAGTAGGCATCATTTTTTGTGTAGCCAGTAAGTTCTGTTTCCCATTTGGCCATTTATCTGGCCCTAAAAAACCTTTTGGACTCTTCGTAGGTCACACTAGAATCTGGTTGGGGTAGTCTTGCACCGTCTTTTGCCAGTCTGTCTGCTTCCTTGTTGCCTTGGATGTTACAGTGGGATGGAACCCTCTGTACCACTACTCTTTTTGGTGCGGACTGCTGGCATAGTTGACAGAGTACTGTTCTTAAATGATTAAGTTCAGTATTTTTCTGGCTTTTTAGTGCTGTAACCACGGCCATGGCTTCTGTAAACAGGACTATCTGGCTTTCATTGCTTTCGTCTGTCAGTATTGCTTTAACTGCAGCCTTCAGTGCCTCTGCCTCCGCTCTGAAATTGATTATTTTCCAGTTGCAACTGACAGTGTTATTTTTCTACCATTAGTTAGGCTCAGGAATACCCCTGCCCCTCCGTTCTGTGTTGTGTTTGTTACAGAACCGTCGGTGTATGCATGGGTCCAGTCCATGCTTGGGTAGTTTTCCTATATGTACCTCAGGGTTATGTCTCTTCTTTCTTTTTCAGTCTGGCTGTTCTTGTTTTCAATACCTGGTATATTTTCTACCACCTTCGGAGTGATATGCTGCTTCCATGTGGGTTTGCGTACAGTAGGGATGGGCTTTGGTGTTGTTATGGTGTTCATAGGGTCTTCGCTAATCTTTGCTTTGGCTATTTCTGCAAAGTTTCTCCGCTTTAGTTTCCCTTTTCCAAATCTATTTAGTCTCTGATGCATTGGAAGATCTGTCAGTCTTCTTAGTTTCTCTGCTTGCTGCTGGGCTCTGCATCTCTTCTGTCGGTCATGGATTGCAGATTTGTAATCTTTTCAAGTTCTACAATTGGCGTTGACTTCATTCCTCCTGTTAAAGCTCTCATGGCTTGATTTTGAAGTTTGTTAACTTTATCAAAGTTGGCCTTTGCTGCTGTTGCCCATGCCGCAATGCCATAATAGAGAACTGGTCTCACTCTTCCAGTGTACAGTTTCTTTCATCTGCTCCCCAGCTTGTGCCAGCAAGTTTTCTCATGATTGCCATTCTTTGTTTGGCTCTCATATCGTACATGTTTTGTCTTCATTTATTTGGACCAGCCATGATTTTACCCACTCATCCAACGATGTTAGGGCCTGCTGCATCCGATTGTTTGCTACGGTGAGATTTTTTTCGGAGGTCCACATAGCCAGATCGTCTGCAAACATGGAGCTGTGGACTCTTCTTGGTATATTCTCTATGATGTTGTTTATATACACCAGAACAAATGTGGGTGACAGTACTCCTCATTGGGGTACTCCTTGCTCCAGTGTCTCCTTTTTGCTCATCTGCCCTTGTACTTGAACTCTGGCTGTTCTGTTTTCGAGGTAGTGGCTGATCCATCTGTTCATGTTTCTAGATAATTCACTTCTTCGTAGCTTGACTTTAAGTCCCTCTACCCACACCTTGTCAAATGCCTTCTCTAGATCCACCCAAACCGCTACTGTATGCTTTTTCTCTTGATAAGCATTCTCTATTTCCTGTGCTATGAGAGTGATCTGGTCATCAGTGGATCTGTGTTGTCTAAATCCTGCTTGCTATGGAATTAATATTTGTTTTTATTCCAGGTGCCACATCAGTCTCGTGTTTATCATACGCTCCATCAGTTTACCTACACATCTCAGTAGACTGATAGGCCTGTATCCATTTGGATCTGATCTTTTTCTTTCTTTGGTACTGGTATAAGTACAGCATTTTTCCACGGCTGCGGTACAATTCTCATTTTCCAGCTTTGGTTCAGTACTGCCAGTAGCTTCCGCTTTTCTGTTTGGCCCAACCCCATTAGCAATTCATTTGTTAGCCCATCGTTTCCGGGCGATTTATTTTCTTTAAAGTTCTCATGGCCTCATTCATTTCATTCATCCATCATCAATTCAACCATATAGTGTACAGGTCAATGACATCATGACGTATACTGATCATCAGCTCACCGCATTATGAAGTCGCATAATGTTATTGCTAATCTGACGTCATAGTTATCTGACGTCCCAGAGTATAACGCATTTTGCACTGTCAACAATATGACTGTACTATCTACATCCTCTACTGCTCTTTGTCACTCTTTTTCTTTCTTTATGTCTGTCTCTCACACTGTTTAACCCCGTCCCTATGTCTAGCTCCCACTGTCTTGCTGTGTATCTATCTCTTCCACTCTTTCTGTACCCCTGAGTCGAGTTATTGGATGTCCTTATATATTCAACGTCAGTTAATTAGTTTCTTGTTTTACCTTCAGTGGATGTTCTAGGTTCTTGTCGCCGTTAGCAGATGTGTGATGTTCTTTTCATACTGAATGGATCTGATGTTTTCTTTTTATCTTATGTAATTGTGAAGGTCTATTTATATACTGTGAATGCGATGTTCTGTTGTATCTTCAGAGATGTGATGTTTATTAGTTGTTTCTTCAGGGATGTGATGTTTATTAGTTGTATCTTCAGAGATGTGATGTTTATTAGTTGTATCTTCAGGGATGTGATGTTTATTAGTTGTATCTTCAGGGATGTGATGTTTATTAGTTGTATCTTCAGGGATGTGATGTTCTTTTGTTGTATCTTCAGGGGTGTGATGTTCTTTCGTTCTATCCTCAGGGATGTGATTTTCTTTCATTTTTTTCTCAGTGGAAGTTATGTTCTTTCTATTTATCTTCAAGAGGAGTGGTGTTCTTTTTTTTAATCATCCCTAAATGTGATCTTCTTTTTATCGTTAGTGAATTTGATTTTCCTTTTTATCTTCAGTGAATTTTGTGTTATTTTTATGTTCAGTGGATTAATGTCTTTGTTAGTAATCTTGCATGTCATCGAATTAGTTTTAACTAGTTTCTTATACAAAACCATATTCACTCTTCTCTCTCTCTCTCTTCTCTCCCTTCTCTCTCTCTCTCTCTCTCTCTCTCTCTCTCTCTCTCGTGCTACTCACTATGTGTTCCTCCTTTACAGCGGCTACTTACCTGACATTTAAAGTCATAGCACATCATCTCTATTTTAGAGTAAATTGGTACAGTTGTTGCTGTATGACATAATGTCAATGGACTTCTGACTTTGTTAAAATCTCGAAGGTGTTTGATTGGCTGTCGAATTATCGATTGTTTGACTGATTTATTGAAATGATCGATCAATTGCAAAGACTGATTGGAATCTTGGCTGGCATTTTAATTAGGAGCCAGACGGAAGGTATTAATGCATCGTTCTTTGAAATCTGTAATGAAAGTATAGCAACATGGCAACTAATATACCAGGTGCCACAGAAAATTTTTATTTGTTGGATGCAAATGAAATGAAAATTTGATAATTTGAATAGCAATAATAACGATACCACGAAGTGTTCCAGATAAAGTCTATGTGACATTATAAATAAAGATGTATTAGAGCAGCGCAATATTATGGCACCGATTCGTTTATGTCTGTGACGTTATTAACTTCAATTTTTCCCCATATAAATGATTTCATCAGAAGAAAGCAACGCCCAGAAATGTGATTCATCATTCACCTTTTTAATCCAGTCTGAAGCATCGGCCAACACTGCAGGGAGCCCCTTCTAAAGTAAGTTGCTTATAAGCACTTGCAATCGTTCGCCTTTTGGCTCCTATAGGAAGTATAGGCTTTTATTACAACTCGTCCTTTACAGGAAGCCTGTATCCGGGCTTTTCTAGTTCTTCTTTTCTTCTTCTTCTTTGTGTTCGTCTTATTTATCTAACCCCCGAGGCGGTGCGCGTTCCACTGTGGTTTTTATTTTGCGTCTGTCGGCTTAGTGCATTCGACTTCAGCATGCATTTAATGTAAGTGTCTGCTTCCTCCTGCATTTTCTAAGGGTATGCTTCTCCGGGTTAACGACCGGTGCTGTGATGGGGATCGAACCTATCACCTTCGGGTTGTGAGCTCCGCTACGTAACCACTAGCCCAGCCGTCTCCACTAGCTTTTACAGTAAAAAGTAAAGTACAGAAAAAAAACAACAGATCTCGTTTCACGTTACGTGGCGTGTGGGCGAACTGGCACATAGTATGTACAGGAAATACGGAACACAATGAATGATGTAATCATTATCGTATCGGCCGCCTTGACTTCCCAGACTTTTTCTGGACCACCAAGCCGGTTTGTAATCGGAAAAAACATTATGCACCAGCTGGGGATTGAACTATGATCGCTTACGCTATCGCTGCCCACCCCCCACCCCCACCTAACTCCCTACACTCAGCTCAGCTTTTACAGTGGCTAATTATACTAGCAATTTTTTTACAGTCATAAGCACAACTCTCTTCAGCCACCTTTTACGACTTGCTAGAAGGTGACCTGGACATATTTATTCACTCTCTAATACCATCGCGACAGTGATTCGCCAGCAGTATTCATTATAGCACATTTATTGTCATCATTATTCATCGCTATCGCCATCATTATAGCACATTTATTGGCATAATTATTCATCGTTATCGCCCTTGTGAAAACAATGTTCCTCATCGCGAGATTTACCATACTAGTTTCCCCATTACCATATTGACGTCATCATCGCATAATTAGCATCATCTTTCCTATTTTAATTCAGATCTGCAGGTTCGTCGCAACCATCATCATTATCAATACGTCTGGTCAGGCAATTCACACTGATCAGATAATGTTTGGGTCAGCAGAAATATACTGACCAAGATCCCACATCACTTCCATGCAGTTCTCCAAGGACAAAGGCTGTTTCATTGTAGCCTGGATAATGTGATGGGGATGTATGCGCTTCCCGTTTTAGTGAGCGACACAGAGATGTGAGGAAACACTTTCACGCCATTTTCAAATTTCCCTAGATCCTCAGTGAATACGCCATAGTGTGTATTCCTCAATTATATATTAACCAAGAGCTTGATCTCGAGGCAACCGAGTCTGAGGTCAGACACGTGATCAGCTCGTAGTCCAGAGGTAAGGATGCCTGGTTAGATTTCATCGGTCCTGAGATTTACAAAGAAGGAAGTACTGTAGCTCGTTATACTCTTGATGGGCATGTGGTAAGTCCAACACGTTCTACGGGAGATGAAAGATTGCACCACTGTACAAGCAAAAGGGTAATCACCAATCCTGCGACAATCACAGAGGCATAGCTCTACAGTCGATTACCGGTCTGGCCCGAGTCTTACTCATCCTCCTAAATGACCCTATGACATACTCCTAGAGAGCAATTGTGGATTTCTGGTAGGTCATGACACAACAATATGATATTTGCAGTACGTCAGCAACTTGAGTAATGTAAATAAACACCATTGTGACGTGTACACGGATTTTACAACTTGACCCAGGCTTTTTTGCGCCATCAACAGGGAAGGATTCTGGCAAATCATGATGAATTTTGGTTACCCTTAGAAATGCATTACTGTTCTCTACCAGTTTTATGATGTCATGATATCTCGAATACTGCACGTAGCTCTAAGCTTTCGAGTCACAAACAGTATCAAACATGGATTTAAGCTGGCACTGTTTAGCATGTTTTTTGCAACAATACTCTGTGATGCTGTACAGTGCACTGATACTGCCATGCATATTAGGTACATGTTCCTTCCGAGTCGCCTAAAGTCTTATAATCAGATGAATCAAGCCACCATCCAGAATCTCCTATTCGCTAACAAATGCGCTCGTAACACATGTACAGAACAAAATATGCAGTCCACCATGACGGAGTTTTTTGGTGCCTAGCAGTAGATAGTTTCAACTACTTAAGCAGTACCGTCTCCAGAGAAGTGTATATCGACTTATAGCCTGGCTAATATGATTGCAAAGGAAGGCTCTCGTTTGTGAGGCTACAATGTGGGGTCTGGAACCGACGATGGACAGGTTGTAAAAAAAAAATTATGATAAATAAATCATTTCCAGGTGAGCTGGCTGTACCGGCTGCCCAGGATCAGCTATGAGGACAAAGAACTGAACTCTGAAATTCTTAATTGCAAGTTAAACATTTTGAGCATACATACGTTCCTGTAAAAACCCAGACAAGATAAGCAGGACATGTGGTCCGCATGATCGATGAGCGAGGCAGGACATGTGGTCCGGATGATCGATGAACGAGGCAGGACATGTGGTCCGGATGAACGGTGAGCGAGACAGGACATGTGGTCCGGATGATCGATGAGCGAGGCAGGACTGGGGGTCCTCATGATGGGTGAGTGAGGCAGGACTGAGGGTCCGCATAATCGATGAGCGTCTACCGAAGCAGCTGCTATACCAAAATGTCTGAACGGACATACACAGACGCTCATCGAGGCCGGGAATGGTGGTTGGGGACGAGGGTTTTAATCTTGAAGAGACGCTACTAAGAATGCTTAAAAATGTCTCCGAATAGCTTTATTATTTATATATCGTCTCCTGGAAGTTCTCACAGAAACGTTCCATCTAGCGTTCTAGCATCACACGAGGCACTTAGATGTAAGGCGAAAAATCTTCACCTTGGATCAGAAAAACTGAGTTGGCAGAAGAGACAGAATATTCGACGACATTCACAACGGACACCTCGTATGTGTGCCCCAAATGCGACCGGTCCTGCTGTGCCAGGATTGCACCTTGCAGTCACACGAGAACACATGTCGGATGTTAACGCTATCGCCGCCTATGACTGGCAACTACCAGTACTACTTAGGCTATATGTCCTTCTCATTTGCGGAGGTCACGTTGGGACTTAAAATAGTACGGCCACCAGGAGGTCCTATTTTGTGCCAATCTGTTGTCAGACATACGCACCACGTGTCCTGTACATCTGAATGTCCTTAAAAACGCATTATCTACGACGTCATTAAAGATGGTTCGCCGCCTGATTTATATGTTGCGAGTGCGGTCCTGCAGAGAGATTCCCAATGGTGTTGCGTTTCATTGTCTGTTGGGCAGCTTCTCTGCAGCTGTTTGTTTTTTAGGTTTCATACCTTGCAGCTATATAACATTGCTGGAATAATCATGCTACCGAAGGTGTGAGCTCTTTCTTTGACTTTCCTCATCTGTGGAAGTATTAGTTTGATACGATTACAGTTGAACTCTGCTATCCCACTTGTACTCTGACGATTTACTTTTGAAGAAGTTTGTAATTTCTTGGCTCGTGTCAATGTACGAATTCATGTTTTGGACGGGATAGTTTCCTAGTCGTCCTGAGTGATCAATCAGGATGTTGTGTATAACAAAGACAAGAAAGGCACCACTGCCCCACAGAGAGCACGTCGCATGCGATGACTAACTGTGTGGCATAGCATGAATAGGTCGACTAAGAATTAAGAAGAGCTAAGTTTCCTAACCGTAGTTCCCCTTGCAAGCAAAGTGTCCAATATCTGTTGGCTTTTCTTTTTATTAAATGTGAGACATAAGCGCTGCTTGCTTCGTTGATATTCTTTGTCCATATTGTCAGCGTCCTTGACTCTGTGACTGAGGATGCTATACCCTAAAATCAAACATGCTGTACCAACAGAACAAAGATGCTGTACCATCAGAACAAAGATGATGTATCATCAGAACAAGGGCGCTGTACCATCAAAATATAGATGATGTACCAACAGAACAAAGATGATGTACCAACAGAGCAAAGATGATGTACCATCAGAACAAAGATGATTTACCATCAGAACAAAGATGCTGTACCATCAAAACAAAGATGCTGTACCATCAGAACAAAGATGCTGTACCATCAGAACAAACATACTGTACCATCAGAACATGGGTGCAGTACATCGGAACAAAAATGCTGTACCATCAGAACAAGAATGCTGTATCACCAGAACAAAGATACTGTACCATCAGAACAAAGATGCTGTACCATCAGAAGCACCATCAGAACAAAATCTTAAGTGGCTGAGCAATTATGCGACTTCGCTGATGTCTTGATTTTCCAAATGTAGTTTTCTAAAGGCATCCTCAAGTGTCGCCATGAAGGGTAATTGAGAGATTGTATATCTCTGATGAACGCCGTGTTATATTGGTATGTTGATTATCTGATAAAATTTATAATGATCGGTGAGCATTCCAGGTTAATCTATATGATCAGCTGGGCATACCCTTTTTCAAAACCATGATTTCTCAGAACATTTACCACTGCAATTGTTTCAATACTGGCGAGCAATTGTGTATTCATGTAACAAAATTCTTATTTGAAGTAAAATAAGCAGGACATTTCAGCCATCTCTGTGTGAAATGAAAACTACCACATTTATGCAGGGCTTTTCATTTTCCATGGACAAGCGTTAATAGTCTAGATAAAGTAGTTTTTAGAGGAGTCTAGTCCTAAAATGTTGAGTAAACTTCCTGAAATTTAATGTTTCCAAACTATATCAGAAGTTCAAGTTAATAACTAAGAAGTGTATCCCCTCATAAAATATGTCTTCGTTAGTCACCAGTAAAAGTAAATATAATAAATATTGCCAGAATGGCTGTTACCACAAGAACAGAACAAGATTTATTTTGAGATGAATTGTCTTCAAGGGCCCAGCAAATGAAAGCAAAGATTAATAACTGAATGACCTTGATCCCTTCGCTAATAGCGTGCGAGTGTTGGAATTGGCAGAAGTGTGAAAGGACTTGACTAAAAACCTACATTTGTGAATATCGAACAAATTAAACTCAAGGATACTTTTCACGCTGTTATAGACTAATTTTTCTTTGCTTTAAACCTATGTTTTGGACAGTAAATACAATTTCATTTATCCAATGTCTTTTCTCTAGTTAAGCAATATTTCTGATTTGGATTAAAGTACATTACTTCTATGGTGTATAATATCTTCTTCTTGTTTTTCATCGATCAACTGATGCGATGCTTCTAGTCTGGTAAGGTTCACGAAGGAGCCTGTGAATTTCGGGTCTTCGCCAGTCCTCCACAGCTTTTCGAACATGGTCGGTCCCCCAGGTCAGACTGCCTTTCTTTGATCTGCATAGATATATCAGTTCTACAGAATATGTTCTGGTGTTTGCTTGGTTGCTCCACAATCGCATGTGGCCGTATCTCTGAGACCCATTCTGTAGAGGTAGTCCCTGAGTCTACTATGTCTCGTTCTGATTCTGAAGATCTTTGTCTGCCCATCTCTGCCAAGTTTGTCTATGCTGTCATTTTGTGGCCTGTTTTCTTTTTGCTGGTCTCTCCATTCTGTCGTCATGGATCGTTTGATGAACGTCTTTGTTTCTTTATAGCTCTGTGGGTGGGGAATATGCGTGCTACCACTTCCAGCTTTTGCGAGCTCATGTCGTTTCAAAGGATACCACATTGGGCCGAAATTCATCGTAGGACTAAATATGTTGTTTGAGACAGCAATTCTATGTTGTATTTTATTTACAGTGAGAGTCTATCTTGACCAGGGCTTGAGATGGCTTAGAGAATGCTCTTCTAGTCTGACAGAATGACCGTTTTCCTTGAAGTTATGTTTTGACTAATTAGAATCCGAGTTGCAGCATGAACAGCTGTTGCTTCAGCTATGAAATTGGTAGAGGTCTCTCCTGCTGGTATAGAGGGATTTTCTATGTCGTCATTTGAGTGTGTGATGTAGACTCCACTGCCTCCCCTTTTATCACTCATCGAGGCCGATCCATCTGTAGACACGTATGTCTAAGAGTTGTTATGGTACTATCTCTTCAGTTCCTGCAGAACGTGGCTTTTTTGTTCTGTTGCTGACTGCTAACTTTTCTTATATAATATTATATATTCCTATCCTAAGTTTATTATGGCTAATTACGTGATAAAATTCCAGCCACGTCGCGTGTCGCTGACAACATCACCGAGAGCAGCACCGCGGGTAGTGTAAGACCTACCTCTGTTTTAGAGGAAGTAACACATGAGCTTTCTGTGCGTTAAGACGTTATGACTCAAAGCGGTTTTGCGATACCCTGAAGGCGGACAACTGTACCAGGTCATATCATTCATCACATGTCCTTAATGTTTATGGAACAACACTGATGACCGACAGAGTCGAGATTCTGGAGCGATGGTTAGAGCACTTCAGTACTTTCCTAAACTTGTCCATCTACCATTAGTGAATTAGTCATAACACGCATGCCTCATGTTGCAGTCAATGGAAGGCTTGGTATCGCGCTCAGTACAGATGAGCTTGAGAAAACAATCAGCCTAATATCCAATGGCAAAGCCCTAGAGTCAGAAAAGCGCCGCCATCAACAACTGCTGTACGGTGACTTCAGGACATGACATCGCTCGCCTGGAGAACAAAAGCAACGATACAATGACACTAGAAATGTTTCTTTGAATAGTTGCTCCATCGATGTCGCTGCCTGGGATCTGCTTGCTCCTTACCATTCAGTCTGGCGCACTACCATCTCACATGGTGCTTGCACCGCTGAGCGGAGAACCATTACAGAGGCGCAGGAAGTGCGAGCTGCACGAAAGTACAGAAGGGACGCTGGCTCAATTACTAACGCTGTTCACGTATGCACTACGTACGCTACAGTTTGACACGCTCAGATTGGATTGTACAGTCACATGCGGTCACATCTGAATAAACATGTTGACGTTGTCGTCATCTTCGCTTGCCTTGGGCAATTAACTAAACTAATTAAGCACTGTATATAAGTGTGTACTTATATCCCAATTAACTAATTAAGCACGGTATATAAGTGTGTACTTATATCCCAATTAACTAATTAAGCACGGTATATAAGTGTGTACTTATATCCCAATTAACTAATTAAGCACAGTATATAAGTGTGTACTTATATCCCAATTAACTAATTAAGCACGGTATATAAGTGTGTACTTATATCCCAATTAACTATCCATTTATTTGGAGGGTGATTTTCAAGGTTATAAGGATGCATTTGTCCCCCAGAAAATAAAAACGTTAGGTCTTGAGCCTGTGTAAAGTAAGTAAATTAAGTAGTACGTACTTTGGAGCTACACATTTCTCATTATGACCATTCCAACACCTCATCCTCTACAACATTATGTGTTACATTTATTTTGTCAAACATTCTTGGGGCAATACACGCGCTGTTAAAGAACATGCAGTCTTTTTAGGCTACTTTATGACATATTAGCGAGGAAAATATAATAAGTGCAAAGGCTGAGAAAGTAGGTGAGAATATACTGCATCAGTCTGTTCTATAAAACTACACGAAATATGGCTCACCAATGGCGGCTCGGACACTAAGCTTGAGAGACAGCGACAGGGAATGTGCCAAGGAATACGTGGACTCTGACAGTTCTAAATAATCATGCCACACATAACAGAAAATAATAAATGTCAATGAAATTAGCTGCATTATAACATTGATACTCGCAGTATATTAGCAAGTCCAATCCATTCTGATCTCACTCCATGCGGCAGGGGCGTTTATCATAATTTGATTTTAACAGCATGGCTTACCTGGCAGTAACAAGCTGCTGAAAATCCACATTTAATGCTAGCCATTTTGCTTGATTAAACTGTCCTCATCTAATATGGAACTCGGCAGAACTCTCAAAGGACAACAAGGTTATGCTGTTCAGCACTCATTTAAAATTGGTCCTAATAAATGGCTTAGAAGCATCGCGTGTGACAGAGTATTGCACCCAGACTCTAGACACAAAAACAACCAATGCAACTGGATGTTTATAAGAGAAAGTAGAAAGTTTATAAGAGAAAGTAGAAAGTTTATAAGAGAAAGTAGAAATATGATAAAATATCGTTAAGACACCTTGCAGCATAACCAGATGCACACTGAATTGGAACCCACTGGTAAAAATAAAAATGGCGATGTAAAAGAACATCTAGAAAAGAACAGTAATTAAGGAGCTATAACACTTGCAGTTGGAGGAGATAACGGACATTGCAGTCCTGTATTCTAAGGGGATCTTGAAGGAATAAGCCATTTCACTTAACTAATTCGCAAAATACAGATTAGCAGCCTTTTTCTAAATTGCCCATACAATTCCATGTTTAAAATGCTTGCTAATTTTATAACGTCTTTGTCAGAATTTCAACTGGTCACTAGAAATCCATAGTCTGTCGTGGCTTTACACAGACAACAAAACTTATCACAAAATATAAAGTAATCAATTATTTCAACATAATGCATTTGCTTCTCGTCTTTCCGTCTGGTTCCTGTTTGTTTACACTTGATCTTTAAGCTCACTCAACAGAGCAGCAATATTTACCTTTCCAAGCTCCGCCTGATCGATCACGTTTTTATCACGTGTCTTGCTCTCATTGTTACTTGAACTTTTTTTTTTAACGTGGAATGACTGTCTCGTCACTATCATGAACACAGAAAACATAACGCGCCGTTTGCATCACGACAGAAAAAAAATATAAATCAAACAGACTGATTTTAATCATACAAGCTCAGTACTAGCATACATACATAGAGAACACACCATCATATAAACAGATAATAGAAAACATAGCATAAGCAAATACAACACAGAGCCAGATTTTAATGTGGATATTCTCTGCATCAAAATTAATACACATAAAATACAGGAACATCAGTACATATAAAACACAGCTGACTATTAACCAGGACAGCTTCTGCACTAACACTAACATACGTAGGAAAACAACACCATAAACACATATAAAATACAGTGACATTTTAATGTTAGCAATCTCGGTACTGACATAAAGACATGGAACACATAAATGTTTACAGCTCAACAAACACAAACCAAACACAAGAGTTGCTTTAATAGGCAATTACGCAGCATTTGTTATTGGATACTCAAGTAGAGCGTCTGAAGGGCTGAGCGGTTAGAGTGATTGTCTCTGTAAAGAAACCTAGCTCAATCTTTGGTCTTGACTCGCTCCAGTTTATCAAGCCATAAATGTGTATCGTATGCACAGTTTGAGAATATAAGAAAGAAAATTTTTAAAAACTGGTCAACGCAACGCGCCTCAGAAATAGTTGAGACCTAGTGCAAAGAAGTGCCCAACACTTCATCACTACCAGCAGTGTATGTTGTTAGACTATCTTACCCCCATCACTTTGTTTCATTCTCACAACTGGCTCTCATTGGTTGAAGTAGATTAGTGACCCTCAAGAAATTAAATATGCAGTTGGGTCTCACGAGCTTAACCAAACTGCTCAATTTCATCCTCTGAATCGTACATTACTTGAAACGAATAAGGCCACTGTAACTCTCCAAGCATGTTGGTAAAGGCGATAATAGAGCACGTGTTTAAATACCTTATCATATTAAACAAATTGCTGTTGAAACCCCCACAGCACATTCTTTGATACAGGCTTCCTGTGAAGGATTTAGCTATAGTGGTATCCCTATGCTTCACTTGGAGCGCTAATGTTTAATCCCAAGAGTTGAACTATTTCAGTTTTTTAAGTGTGTGAAACGTCAAGCTTATTATTCTCAGATCTCAACAATAGGATCTACCAAGTTTTTGGTTCAGTGTTTACAGGACAGATACATAAAGGTCACATGGTTTAGGTGCTGTATTGTGGAAGCATTGCACAGATCAGTAATGTGATTGTTCTTACTGCTTCATCCATGATACAACGTTATTTCTACTGCTTGGAGTTTTTAGGCAGAGGACCACAGGCCGCTTCGCAAATGCTGTCGCCACGTCATGTACTGGGTATGTTCATTTTGCCCGCAACAGAAAAACAACATATGCCTTATCAGGAATTCGATCCTCTGATCTCCTTGTCAGCAGGCAGGCATCGAAACCATTCGGCCACACCTCTATCAGTCAATCGGACACGCTACCCATTCGCCATGCGCTTCCCATTTAGATTGGTAATAATTTTGGTTTTTCCTATTTTTGTCAAGAGGATTATTGTTCTTTCTGTTTTGTTTAGTTCAGTACCTTTATCTAGTATATGTTTATACGTGTTTGATAGGATGGCTATGTTGTCGATATAACGGACTTATTTAGCATTGTGGAAGGATTAATGTTAAACCACTTGATGTCTGTTCAGTGGTATTTTTTAAGACCCAGTCAATTGTAAGGTTAACAATAAAGGCTGACAATACATATTCCTGTCTTGCTGCAGACGTCACAGACTGTTTCATTAAAGTTCTCTCAGTCATAGCAGATAACAATTGTAAGGTTGACAAGAAAGGCTGACAATACATATTCCTGTCTTACTGCAGACGTCCCAGAATGTTTCATTAAAGTTCTCTCAGTCACAGCAGATAACTCTACCGATGCGAAGTATAATGTTAATTACTTTCAGTGGTATGGCGAAGTATCATTTAATATTTTCAAGAGGATGTCCCTGTGAATACTGACAAATGCTTTATTCGAAAGTCTATCAAATTGTTGTAGATACATATTGCAAAAACTGTCAGTTTCCACACTTTTGCCATTTGCTGACAGAGAATGAGCACAAATGAATATTTCCGGAATGCAGTGAAGTCAATTCTTAGGAATATTAGTGAACAGCTGATTAGAAATGGGACACACTGACATGTACTCGTGTCAGCTTGTCTGAAGCAGCAGAAGGCACTTTCCAAGTCCGTCGGCTGTACAAGTGAGCAGAGACAACATGGCTTTCTCCAATCCCATTAAGGTTTACGCTGTTTGAAGACAAGAGTAGGAGAAACCACAAAGTTAATGTGAGTAATATATGTGATTATTGAAGACGAGAGTAGGAGAAACCACAAAGTTAATGTGAGTAATATATGAAATTATTGAAGACGACAGTATGATAAACCGGAAAGTTAATGTGAGTAATATATGTGATTATCGAAGACGATCGATCATAATGAAAAAAAGAACGATAATAAACTGATGAAGATTTAACTACATCATTCTTCTTCGTCTTCTTCTTCGTACGCAATCAGACAGTAACCATTATTTTTTCGAAAAAAGCGGCGGTCATCCTGAGGCTGTCGCCACTGCCATAGAGCTTGTCTTGCAGTTCCACTGGTGATGGCCACATCTGCTCTCTCTGATCCTCGTATGTCGGGCAGTTCTGCAGCAGATGTTCAGCGGTCATTTTACCAGTACCGCACGGGCATTCGTCGGTACCACCTATCTTCAATTTGTTGAATAGGTGGTACCTCAGTCTATTGTGGTCAGTGCGAAGTCTGAAGACAACGACCTGCTCTCTTCGGTTCAACTGGTAATAGGCATCGTTTTTGGTGTAACCAGTATGTTCGGTTTCCCATTTGGTCATGTATCTGGCCGTTTTGATAAGCCGTTTTGACTCTTCGTACGTCATACTAGTATCTGTTTGTGGTAGTCTTGCACCTTCTTTTGCCAGTCTGTCTGCCTCCTCGTTGCCTTGGATGTTGCAGTGTGATGGGACCCACTGTACCACTACCGTTTTTGGTGCAGACTGCTGGCACAGTTTGCAGAGTGCTGCTCTTAGGTCATTGGGCTCAGTGTTTTTCTGGCTTTTTAGCGCTGTGACTACGGCGAGAGCATCTGTAAGCAGGACTATATAGCTTGCATTTTCATTGTGTGTCACCATTTCTTCCACAGCCCTCAGTGCCTCTTCTGCCTCCGCTCTGAAATTGCTTGTGTACTTACCAGTAGCGAATGACAGTGTTATTTGTCTGCCATTTGGTAGGTTCAGGAATGCTCCTGCCCCTCCGTTCTGTGTAGTGTTTGTTACAGAACCGTCGGTGTATGTATGGGTCCAGTCCATGCTTTGTTAGCTTTTCGATATGAAGCTTAGGGTAGTATCTCTCCTTTCTTTTTCAGTCTGGCAGTTTTTGTTTCCAATACCTGGTATATTTTCTACCACCTCTGGAAATATATTCTGCCTCCAGGTTAACTACATCATTCAAACAATCAATGGCTGGTGTTTAGTGCCGCTCTGCCCAATATGTATTATGAAACTCTAATAGTTATATATCGCAAACAATGATGACAACAGCAGTCAGACATGGTGTGTTGAGTTCGGAGATGGATGAATAGTCCAATTTAGTCACGGAAAACCTTTCCACATATGCAGAATTGATGGTCAGAATTGATCATGTGTGTGTCAGTTTTCTCTTCAACTCGGAGGCCCGCGTTCCTTGGCAATAAACGCGTCTTCTTAGTCTTTATGGACTACGGTCTGGGGTGGAAAATGGCGCGCCTACGCCAGTAGAAACTAGTGAGGCAAACATCTAAGCAAAAAAATTAAAAAATCCCTCTTATCAGTCGGAAAAAACTGGTTTCCACTCCATTCGTTTAGATGATAGTCACAACTTCGCCATGCTGTCCACTCTCTCTTCCAGAATAGAATATTGTTTCTAATATTGCTGTGTTTATCCGTTCTGATCGCTGGGGGCAACTCTTCCCCTTCTCTCTCCTCTTACCTCACTCTATTTCATTTGACTCTATCCTACAGTCACATTCTATTTCATTTGACTCTATCCTACAGTCACACTCTGTTTCATTTGACTCTGTCCTACAATAACACTCTGTTTCATTTGACTCTGTCCTACAATCACACTCTATTTCATTTGACTCTGTCCTACAGTCACACTCTATTTCATTTGACTCTGTCCTACAGTCACACTCTATTTCATTTGACTCTATCCAACAGTCACACTGCTGCACAACTTTCACACGCGCCCTCATGGTGAGGCCCTTCCATTGCACTTTGGTTGGGCTACCTTCTGAGGGCGCACAAACCTAGCATAGGTACATACAGAAGCACACATGCATCCGAGCACTGATATCGCCCAATGGACTACGGTCTGGGGTGGAAAATGGCGCGCCTCCGCCAGTAGAAACTAGTGAGGCAAACATCTAAGCAAAAAAAAAAAAAAAAGGTCCTATGCCAGGGATTCCCATGAGTTTACGTCGATGTTTAGTGTGCTAGAGATATTTTGAGAGAGTCTTAGAAACGCTTCTTTTGCCAACTGACCAGACGCAAACCCTTTTTCAGCTCACCATATATTATTTGTTTTTGGATGCTGGTGTTTGGCATGCGCACGTCGTGGCCGGCCTACCTAGTCTGGATCTTCTGCAATAGTGTTTGAATGCTCGGCATGTTGACCTTATTGAGGATATCGGTGTCTGGTACCCTTACCTGTCACTGTTCTCAACAATCTGCGGAGACATCTTGTTTAGAAGTTGTTTATTTTTCTAGCATGCCTGCTGTACACATCCCATGTCTCACTGGGATACAAAAGGATGGTGAACACTGTGTCTCATAGGACTATGCGTTTCGTATGAAAGCTAAGACCCCTCCGATCCCAAACACTGTTTGGCAGCCTTCCATAGGCAGCAATGACAATAGAAATTCTAAAGCTGATCTCAGAGTCAATAGTAGTTTCAATAAAAAGAGTGCTTCCAAGGTAAGTGAAGCTGTCTACTGATTGGAGGCGCTCTGATTCTGAGTCGCGATATGCGTTACTCGGGGAAGTCTGAAACGTGACTTGGTTTTGTTTTTTTATCAATTGTAAAACCGAACATATTACAGAATGTAGAGAACGTCCACATATATATGTATGTCTTTTTCAGTGCCGGCAATGAGGGCACAGTCATCAGCAACAAGTAGGTTTGAAATGGTTGTGTCCTTTTCCTTGGTGTGAGCTTTGAGTAGCCTGTGATTGAAAAGTTTTCCGTCAGTTCTGTATTTCATTTCCACTCTAATTTGGATACAGCCCTGAGAGATATCGCTGAGCACTTTATGCTGAAGAGGTGGGACTAGTACTCAGCCCTGCTTGACGCCATTTGACACATGAAAAGTATTTGACGTTTCCCCATCTCTCAAAACATGAGCATTACTACTTTCATGGAACTGTTTGACGATCTTGGTAAATCTGCTTGGACAGCCGAATTTCCACATGACCTTCTCAAGTCCATTTCTGTTGACGGTATCAAAAGCCTTTGTTAGGCATAAGAAAGTTAGGTATAGCCCACTTTGCTGTTTTTGCCATTTGTCCTGGAGTGAATATCATATCCCCAGTTCCACGACCCGATCTGAAGCCACATTGGCTCTTTAGAAGAAGACCCTGTTCTGAGTGATCGATCAATCGGTTGAGAACTCGTGCCACTATCTTATCAGCAGTCGATAGTATGGAGATTTCTCTACGGTTGTGGCATGATTGACAGTTTCCCTTACGTTTGTATAAATGGACGATGGTAGCATCTTACAGTTCCTGTAGGACGGTCTCAATAGTTCTAATTGTGCTGTACAACTTAGTCTCTGTGTTAAGGCAAAGCTGTCTACTTTGTAGATCTCAGCCAGTATCAGGTCCGCCCCTGAAGCCTTCCCATTTGATAGTTCGGTGATCGCTGATCTGACCGTTTCGATATTGGGAGGAACGGCCAGTTCACTGTTCATGGTTGTCTGAGGAAGGTTTCCTGTGGCTTCATTGCAGATGGACGGTTGGTTGAGAACGGTGCGGAAGTATTCCACCCAGCGTTCAAGAGTTCTCCGTTTTTCGACGTGAAAACAGCAGTGGCGAAGCGGCCTTTAGTCCTAAGCCTCAAAACATCTCGACTGACTCAGCAATGAAAAAAAGTTGTAGGATGCAATTTTTTTTTTTTAGTTAATACCAGCATTGGGGGTGTAGATAGTAGTGTTATAATGAAGTCAGTCCCTCGAAAGCGATTGGCTACATTCAAGGATGCGAGTGATGACGTCACTTGTGGTGTAAACAGCAGATACCAAGCGTCAAGTTTGCAAATTTCATTATCCTCCGACTCATAGTCTCCTCAACGACCATAGATTCGGTTTCTAACAGCTGAAGGATGTCGACCAGTTGACATTCATCACAGAATGCAGGCAGTGTATGGTGACAAAAGTGTGTCGAAGACAGCAGAAAAGAACTGGATAACGATGTTTAAAAAAGGACTTGAGTAAACGAAAGGGCTTCCGAGACCAGGTTAGGCGCATATTGTTCCGTCAGAAGATTTCATCGCCAAGATTGATGCAGCAATTCGGGTCAACCGCAGAAGGAGCTGTCGTTCGCCACACTTTTGTCACCATACACTTCCTGCATTCTGCGATGAATGTCAACTGGTCGACATCCTTCAGCTGTTGGAAACGAATCACCGCTCGCTGATCAACTCTGGACGGATTCCGTATCATATCGTCCTAATTTTCAACCAAGAGTAGGAGGATGATTAAATCTTCCAAACTTCACGGTTGGTATTTGCTGTTTTAATTAGAAGTGACGTCATCAGGCTCATTGTACGTATGTCCACTTGGTGCAGTTAGATCCGGTTTCATATGAACACGCCTCATAGTTTTTTTTCGGATTATCGAGTCAAACATACTCAACAGATCCGTAACTAGTTAGGAACTCCTAACAAACCACCTAATGGCGGTCGGTGTTATGCCATGTCACATAGTTATCTCTGTGGAGCAGTGGTGCTAATATTGTCTTCGTCATACACAAAGGCCCCAGTGGACCATTGGAGAATAGACGGATACAGTTACTGATATTTGAAACGACTGAAGTGTTGTCGAACATTCTGTGTAGCAGCTAGCAATGATACTGACACGAATATAAGAGGATATATGCTAACATTTAGAGAACATTTAGGAGCTGCAAACGGAGATACACGACTACATACTGCAGTTTAGAATAATTGTACTAACTGTGGACAAATATAAGAGGCGAAAAGTTACGATTTTAAGCAGTTCCCTACTACAAACGGAGATACACGACTACATACTGCAGTTTAGAATAATTGTACTAACTGTTGACAAATATAAGAAGCGAAATGTTTCGATTTTAAGTAGTTACCTACTACAAACGAAGATACACGACTACATACTGCAGTTTAGAATAATTGTACTAACTGTGGACAAATATAAGAGGCGAAATGTTACGATTTTAAGCAGTTACCTTTTACAAACGAAGATACACGACTACATACTGCAGTTTAGAATAATTGTACTAACTGTGAACAAATATAAGAGGCGAAATGTTACGATTTTAAATAGTTACCTACTACAAACGAAGATACACGACTACATACTGCAGTTTACAATAATTGTACTAACTGTGAACAAATATAAGAGGCGAAATGTTACGATTTTAAGTAGTTACCTACTACAAACGAAGATACACGACTACATACTGCAGTTTAGAATAATTGTACTAACTGTGGACAAATATAAGAGGCGAAATGTTACGATTTTAAGTAGCTACCTACTACAAACGGAGATACACGACTATATACTGCAATTTAGAATAATTGTACTAACTGTGGACAAATATAAGAGGCGAAATGTTACGATTTTAAGTAGTTACCTACTACAAACGAAGATACACGACTACATACTGCAGTTTAGAATAATTGTACTAACTGTGGACAAATATAAGAGGCGAAATGTTACGATTTTAAGTAGCTACCTACTACAAACGGAGATACACGACTATATACTGCAATTTAGAATAATTGTACTAACTGTGGACAAATATAAGAGGCGAAATGTTACGATTTTAAGTAGTTACCTACTACAAACGGAGAGACACGACTACATACTGCAGTTTAGAATAATTGTACTAACTGTGGACAAATATAAGAGGCGAAATGTTACGATTTTAAGTCGTTACCTACTACAAACGAAGATACACGACTACATACTGCAGTTTACAATAATTGTACTAACTGTGGACAAATATAAGAGGCGAAATGTTACGATTTTAAGTAGTTACCTACTACAAACGAAGATACACGACTACATACTGCAGTTTACAATAATTGTACTAACTGTGAACAAATATAAGAGGCGAAATGTTACGATTTTAAGTAGTTACCTACTACAAACGAAGATACACGACTACATACTGCAGTTTAGAATAATTGTACTAACTGTGAACAAATATAAGAGGCGAAATGTTACGATTTTGAATAGTTACCTACTACAAACGAAGATACACGACTACATACTGCAGTTTATAATAATTGTACTAACTGTGGACAAATTTAAGAGGCGAAATGTTACGATTTTAAGTAGTTACCTACTACAAACGAAGATACACGACTACATACTGCAGTTTAGAATAATTGTACTAACTGTGGACAAATATAAGAGGCAAAATGTTACGATTTTAAGTCGTTACCTACTACAAACGAAGATACACGACTACATACTGCAGTTTAGAATAATTGTACTAACTGTGGACAAATATAAGAGGCGAAATGTTACGATTTTAAGTAGCTACCTACTACAAACGGAGATACACGACTATATACTGCAGTTTACAATAATTGTACTGTGGACAAATATAAGAGGCGAAATGTTACGATGTTAAGTAGTTGCCTACTACAAACGGAGAGACACGACTACATACTGCAGTTTAGAATAATTGTACTAACTGTGGACAAATATAAGAGGCGAAATGTTACGATTTTAAGCAGTTACCTACTACAAACGGAGAGACACGACTACATACTGCAGTTTAGAAAACATTGTACTAACTGTGGACAAATATAAGAAGCGAAATGTTACGATTTTAAGTAGTTACCTTCTACAAACGAAGATACGATACATGCTACAATGTAGAGGAGAGTTACTTTCTGCGAAAAGAAATATGAAGAGACTTGCTGCAAATTAGAAAGAGTTTAAAAAGTAAAGGCTTGTCTCCCATAGTAGTTGAACTTCTGTTGGGAAATATTAGAGAGTTCAGTATACTATCCACATCTTGTGGGAGGTACGGTGACTAGTTGATTTCCTCTCCGTCTTTGACATTTCTAGTCGTATGCGAAGTACCCATTTACACCTGGGTCGCGGGAGGAAGTCTAACGTCTGGTCAGGAAAAATATACTGATCAGACATGTTAGTCAGGGCCAACAAAGTATACTGATCAGACATGTTAGTCTGAGTCGGCAAATTATATACTGATCAGACATGTTAGTCAGGGCCAACAAAATATACTGATCAGACATGTTAGTCAGGGCCAACAAAATATACTGATCAAACATGTTAGTCGGAGTCAGCAAAATAAACTGATCAGACGTGTTAGTCAGGGTCAGCAAAATATACTGATCAGATATGTTAGTCAGGGCCAACAAAATATACTGATCAGACATGTTAGTCGGAGTCAGCAAAATATACTGATCAGACATGTTAGTCAGGGTCAGCAAAATATACTGATCAGACATGTTAGTCGGAGTCAGCAAAATATACTGATCAGACATGTTAGTCGGAGTCAGCAAAGTATACTGATCAGACATGTTAGTCAGGGTCAGCAAAATATACTGATCAGACATGTTAGTCGGAGTCAGCAAAATATACTGATCAGACATGTTAGTCGGAGTCAGCAAAATATACTGATCAGACATGTTAGTCGGAGTCAGCAAAATATACTGATCAGACATGTTAGTCAGGGCCAACAAAATATACTGATCAGACATGTTAGTCAGGGCCAACAAAATATACTGATCAGACATGTTAGTCGGAGTCAGCAAAATATACTGGCCAAAAGCCTCATCAAGGTTTCCTCAGTAACCTCCCTGGAAACTGGCTGTTGTCATTGCAACCTGACTAACGAGGTGAGGGATCGACGTTATCCCCGTAGCAGTGAACGATACGCAGATGAAGCTAAGCAAAGCACAACCCCCTGGAGGACCTCGGTCTACCTTCATCAGCAGGCTCGGGATTTAAGGAAGGCTACTGCTACCAGCCACTTAAAGTCCTTTTCAGGGTGAACAAAAGAGTAAACCTACTCATTGTTGGCATTCGAAACAACAATAGCTGGGTAGACTGGAGCGTTCCGATGGCGGCATTTGTACCACCTACCTTTCCCATGAAAAGCCAGTGCTCTACCATCACGCTAATCGTACGCCTAAGAAGAGAGTTACCAACTGCAAATGAAGATGCGACGAGCGAGCTAACATTTGTAGGTTTGTTACGAACTGCAAACAGCGATGTCAGGAGATGCTATATTTAAAAGGAGAGTTGGTAGCTGCGAACAAAGATTCAAGAAGATGCTACAATTTAGAGGAGAGATGGCAGCTACGAACAAAGATGCAATGAGATGCTATAGTTATAAGGTTAAAATCTATAACTACAAATACCACGACATCAACTACAATTTGAAGTACAGGTACCAGCTGTAAATAATCCAAAAAGCTAGTAAAAGATGCGTCAGTAGCTTGTTCGAAAGTTCTATTTCGTATACAAAGTATCAACCAGATATAACGGCATGCATGCAAGAAACACATATGCGGTCTATTAATGAACAAAAAGAACATCAAAAGCAAGTGAGAGACAGAGAGACAAAGATAGAGAGAGGAGAGAGACACTGAGAAAGACGTTATATAGAGCGAGAAAAGATTAGGTTTTCTACATCAATTCCAGCTGGATGCAAGTTGTTCTATAGATCATGTAACTTCATCATGTGAACAACCATTAAAATAAATGGGCTTGCAGTTAATTAATTCTGTGATTGATGTTCATCCGATTCCACTCGTCGACATATATGGATGTGCATGTGAGTGAGGAAGCCAGTGAGTGAGTGAATGTGTGAGTTAGTGAGCGAGTGACTGTTGGTTGGTATGTGTGTGAAGACAAGGATATTTCGGAAGTGTGTAAGGTTGTGAATGATTGTATCTGTCGTAAGTGAGTGTAGGCGGGGAACGGGAAGTGGTGTACGTGTGCGTGCACGAATGCGTGAATGGTTGTGTATGTGGATGTAGATAGGGTTTGTATGTCTGTGTGTATGTGTTGACCAATATATGTTGATGTACTCGTATGTTTGTTTTAAAACTTTTGTTTGTTAACGTCATTTAAAATCAAATCCTTTTATTATTTACCGCAATCGATTTATCTTTGTCTATACATCATGAAGATTAATATTAAAAGCTAATGAAAATATTTAGACAAATGAAGACAAGAATGGATGCTCTTTGCACATACATAGTTATGTGTGCTGTTGTGATCACTATTTGCGCTCAATGTAATAAATATAACATTTTACTTCCTTTTTTGCTAATGAATTGACCGACAATTGGAAGAAACGGCAGAAGAAGGATATAACCGTTTATTATTGAATGATAATGTTCCATGTGGTAATCGTGCATGGTATGTTGTTATCAAAAAAAGGTTAAAATAAGTTTATCTTTAATGGGATGTATATGGGATGTATGTGTTTGCTTATTCTGTCACAATAACTTGAATCGAGGCTTAATATTCGACACTGCAGGTCTCATACCAATCTCGATGTTCTTAAGACTTTGGTGCTGGGACGACGTGGCCTAGTGGTTAAATGGAACGGCTCACAACACCGAAGGTGCTGGGTTCGATCCCCATCACAGCACCGGCCGTTACCCCGAAGAAGCAAACCCTTAGAAAATGCAGGAGGTAGCAGACTCTTACATAAAATGCATGCTGAAGTCGGATGCAATGGGCCGACAAGCGCAAAATAAAAACCACGGTGCAAGGCACACCCGCCTTGGGGAATAGAGAAATAAGGCGAACATAAAAAATAAAAAAATAAAAATAAAAGACTTTGGTACCGTCGATGTTGAAAATGTAGATTCACATACACATGTGGTTATAAATTACAATAGAGCTGCCGTTGTTTATCCGGCAGTATTGGAAACTGTTTAAACACAAGCCAAAAAAGTGTTCATATCAATTATCTTCAAAATTCCAGTTTGAATCACGTGAAGTTCTACAAATTCTACCTGAGCTTACCACGAGAGATTCTTCACATTTTCCCATTTCCATGATAAAAGGGTTTTGAATCCAATCTAACCGATTATTGTCTATCTTCGTTAGAAAATATTTCTGAAAATTGTTTTCCAAGCATACCAAATTATCCATTTTCATCTGCTTAATCAAATAAAAACGAAACATGTTATCTACAATAAAATTCTCATTTACATGAAAACATTTCAAATCAGTTATTTACTACTTTATGCTTCTATATGTGTCATTTTTGTTATGATAGCCTGCATTATATCTTTCAGTTTTAAAATATTAGTTGAAGTTCTCAAATGAATCTGCCAAAAAACATAATTTGCACAGTTCATTTTCATTGTAAAATAAATTGACAAATTTGAAATTTTTTTCAGTCATAAATAATATTATTTCATTTTTACCACAAATAGCGTCTGAAGGATCGCCCCTTTGACAGTCATCAAACATTTAATAGCCATCGCACATTGGACAGTCACAGCAACTTTGACAGTCATCACACCTTTGATAGCCATCG
Source organism: Ariolimax columbianus (assembly GCA_036924085.1). Lineage (NCBI taxonomy): Eukaryota > Metazoa > Mollusca > Gastropoda > Stylommatophora > Arionidae > Ariolimax > Ariolimax columbianus. Next base: position 130,665,650 of record JAVGWX010000003.1, on the reverse strand, counting down.
CACATTGGATAGTCACAGCAACTTTGACAGTCATTGTACCTTTGATAGCCATCGCACATTGGACAGTAAACAGCAACTTTGACAGTCATCACACCTTTGACATTCATCGCACATTGGATAGCCATCGCACATTGGACAGTCACAGCAACTTTGACAGTCATCACACCTTTGACATTCATCGCACATTGGATAGCCATCGCACATTGGACAGTCACAGCAACTTTGACAGTCATCACACCTTTGACATTCATCGCACATTGGATAGTCATCGCACCTTTGACAGTCATCAAACCTTTGACAGCCATCGTACCTTTTACAGCCATTGCACCTTTGACATCGATCACATCTCTGTATGTGGTTAAAAGTGTGCAGAAATGTGATTCCATTTCATCACATACATTCGCAAAGAGGCGGCTATTAGTGCACGACATTTAATCAAATTGATCACTTTATCCACATCCTTGTAGCACAACATTCAGATCTGCAGACATTTTCTTAACCACGAATTCCTCTTGATGAATTATGCATAGAGTGAATATAGGCATGCTAGAAATGTTACAAAAAAAGAGCTACAAAAATTGTCTTGGGCTTGTAAAATCATAATTATGAAGAAAGACACAGAAGAACTGGTGTACTGTGTCTAGATAAGAGAGTAATTCCAGGTGACTTAATATAAGTTCAGAAATTAATCAATGGAAAGGATAATTTAGACTATACGAAAATTTTCAAAGCGCAACCGGCTACAAGAACAAGATGGCACAGTTTCAAATTATTTAAAGGCAGGTCCAGATTAAATATTAGCAAACGTTTTTTGATCAGAGAGTAGTGAATGCTTAGAATGCTTTGCCACGGGTTGTAGTGGATGCAGGGTTAGTTAACGCATTCAAAAATAAATGTAATCCTCACAATTATTTTAAATATTATTTTTTTAACTGGCTGTATACAGACTCTGTAGAGCCTTCTAAACCATTATAATTAAGTTATGTTAAGTGTGAAAGTAGTAGGTTCATTGTTTGCATATTTCACTTTATCCTGAAATGCAGCTTTTCTTCTTGTTATTGCCGCTGCGCTGTCGGTACATAAGCAACACAGTTGTTCCATTCTAACTCTACTTCCTCAATAAATTAATTCTCTTTTTTGAAAAATTTCCTCACCAATTCTACGTCAAGCTAACGACCCCCAAGATTGCAAATCTTCGTGTACACTGTTATCGTAACAATACCTGACATATGCCAAAATCTGTGCGAAGTTTGTAATGTCAGTCTATTCATCTAGCTGACTTGCAAATTTTGAACTTTCTGTAATTCGTCTAGTAAGTTGCTCCCATTGGATATTGCTAAATTGCAAAATTCGTCTACCAACAGTATCATTTGCAGTGAATTTTAAAAAAAAATTCGTCTGCATATTTTTGCCCGTGAATAATTTCATTTATTCAAATTGACATTGGTAACACAAGATCTTCATCAATGGTGTATGATTTCTTAGCATTTGCAATTAAGTAAAAGCCTTCATAATATGCTCTTAAGTATCTTTTTTTTAACCAATGCATGAGCTATTTTATGTTTTTCTTTACGATTTCAATGAGTCGTCGTGAGCGAATTGTCATTTATTGCGTCGTTGTATGTCGAGTCGTCGTGAGTGGATTTGCATGTTGAATTGTCGTTAGTGAAGTTGCCTGTTGAATTATTGTGAGTGGAGTTGCATGTTGAATTGTTGTTAGTGAAGTTTCATGTTGAATTGTCGTGAGTGGAGGTGCATGTTGAATTGTCGTGAGTGGAGTTGCATGTTGAATTGTCGTGAGTGGAGTTGCATGTTGAATTGTCGTGAGTGGAGTTGCATGTTGAATTGTCGTTAGTGGAGTTGCATGCTGAATTGTCGTGAGTGGAGTTGCATGTTGAATTGTCGTTAGCGGAGTTGTATGTTGAATTGTCATGAATGGAGTCAATGTACGTTGAGTGGTCCTATGTTGAGTCGTTGTATGTTGAGACGTAGCAAGCTGAGTCGTCGTGAGTTGTCGTATGGTAAGTCGTTGTATGTTGAGTCGTCCTGAGTTGTCGTATGGTAAGTCGTTGTATGTTGAGTCGTCGTGAGTTGTCGTATGGTAAGTCGTTGTATGTTGAGTCGTCGTGAGTTGTCGTATGGTAAGTCGTTGTATGTTGAGTCGTCGTTAGTTGTCGTCTGTTTAATCGCCGTGAGTGGAATCGATGTATGTTCAGTGGCCATATGTTAAGTCGTTCTTTGCTGAGACGTCGTATGTTAAGTCGTCGTATGCTGAGTCGTCGTGAGTGGAATTGTCGTTTGTAGAGTCGTCGTGAGCCTTTTAAAAACTGTAGTCTTATAGAAATAGAAAGTCGTGTATTTAGACGTCATTTTAATTTTACAGGTTTTAGACTTTTCCCCTTCAAGCATTCATTGCAAATCAAGAAAATAGGTCTGTCTTCAATTTTTGTGGAAATAAAACTGAATGAATATTGCCAAAATAATATTGCATTTTCTCTTCTGTGTGCGAATGCGTAATATCTGCATTTTTACCTGTATGCACATTCTTGTTAGTACTGGGTGGTCCCCCTGGTACTGTATCAGCTATAGCTTCAGCATTTACTGCTGTCTTATTCTGAGACAAATTTAATCACCAAAGCATGGATAAGATATTGTCAAATTAGTTGCGACTTGACTCTGAAATGATGGCAGTCAATAACTGTGACAGTTAATTTTATCGCTCGCACAGAACAAGTTCGTACGTTATAGATACTTTCAGAACGCTAAACACTGAACAACTAGCAAGAGCTCCGAGCACGAAGTATCACAAACAGTTGTAAAGGACATCCAAATACTGCGCACCTATTTAGTAACTCAAGTTGGACAACTTTTGTCAAACTCGACAGGTTAGTAACTAGTTAGCACATGAAGAGAGTAAAGATGGCCTCTGCCTAGAGGAAATGGCGTATCGTTCATATTGTTGCACTGACATGACTCCTTAGCTCAGATCTAACTTGCATGGTTTGCACTGCCCAATAAGGCTCAGCCGACTCAGGGGCGCCCTAAAACTCGAAAACACTGAATATCGCACGAGCGAAATTGTTAGAACTTAACTAAAGCGACTCATTTTCCAACAGTTGTAAAACGTTCGCTAAAGCGTTGTAGAAACAGAGTAGCCAAAATGCCACAATAAGCAATACTGTCAGTGTTGTCAAAAATGTTTCTGTTCCTGTTTCTAAGAATCGACGTCACTGCATTTCAGGATTACCCATAGGTGCTCAGTCTCTCTCAGCAAATGACGTAGGGTATGGATGGTGATGGTCCTTGTAGTGTGCTGGTTGTACACTCTCCTGCTGCGTCCTCTCATGTGCCATACTCCGCTTGAACCTCGTTTACTGTCGAAACTTTGAAGCCTGTGCATTGCTGCTTCATCTGTTGCATTGTTCTCATCTAAAATGCGGTCATTGATTGATTTCAAAAAAGGCACTTCAACCCATCACTAATATGTTCATGATAGGAGCTTGTGGAGCCATGATGTCAGCTCTTTCATTGCCCTGAACCTCAGCATGGGCAGGACAGAAGCAACCCATGGAGATGTGAGGTTTTAATAGCAACTTTCCACTCGTACACAAGCCATCCCTTATGTAGTACGGCTTGCGCGTCTGGAATGATGACAGCCCTTGCTATATAAGTCTCAAATTTGCATTTCAGTGCTAAGGTCATTGCTTTCGTCTCCATTCTCAAACTGGAGGTTGTTGACATTTATGCCCTACTGCCCTCAGCAACGACCTGTCTTTTCACTCTAGCCCAGAAACTACATGCCTGATGTCCCAATGCGCAGCACTGATCCGTCAGTGTATATGACGGCATCACTCTTCTGCATGTTCTCAGTTAACGGCTGATTCGTCACGTGCTCTGCTCTCCCGTTGCTCCATTCTTTGCTTACCTTGCCTAATGTTATGATGACTCTCTGGTACTCTAGCAGTCTATCACCAGTGTGGACCCATTCTTCCCCTTTGGCTATCGTCTCAGCTGGAGTGACGTATCCGATTGTTTTCTCTGCCTGTGCCATCCATGACGCCCCTCTCTTGATTCTTGATGTCTGAGATACTATTGCACAGAGAGTGCCGCGTGTCTCTGGTGACATTCACATAGCCTTTGACTTGTGCCACTTTATGTCTGGATGTCACCGATAACAATTCCAACATGTACCGCATCATCATAATCGGGGTATCTCTAGTGCAACCCAGAACGAGTCGGATACCTTCATGCTGGATGTGTTTCAACATTCCACACTGTGTTCGTGATAGTGTGGGGATGCTCAGTCCGTAATCTTCTTCTTCTTCTTCGTTCGTTCTCAATCTCCCACTACCAAACCCTGAAAGGGTAAGTAGCAGAATGTAGTGCAGAGAACGGAATGCCTTGTGTCGTAGTTTACAGCTTGCCTGCGATATTTGCACCTTTCGGTCGAACACTCCGACTTCAGCAATCATTTTTTGAGTACCGGGTTAGCATTCCCTCTTCGATCCCTTCTCCTTAGCCAGTCTGCCCTGCTGGAGCCTATTATCCAGGATCTTCTTCTTCTTCTTCTTCTGCGTACACAGTCAGACAGTAACCATTATTTTTTCGAAAAAAGCGGCGGTCATCCTGAGACTCTCGCCACTACCATAGAGCTTGTCTTGCAGTTCCACTGGCAATGGCCACATCTGCTCTCTCTGATCCTCGTATGTCGGGCAGTTCTGCAGCAGATGTTCAGTGGTCATTTTACCAGTACCGCACGGGCATTCGTCGGTACACCCTATCTTCAATTTGTTGAAGAGGTGGTACCTCAGTCTGTTGTGGCCAGTGCGAAGTCTGAAGACAACGACCTGCTCTCTTCGGTTCAACTGGTAATAGGCATCGTTTTTGGTGTAACCGGTATGTTCGGTTTCCCATTTGGACATGTACCTGGCTTTGATAAGCCGTTTTGACTCTTCGTACGTCATACTGGTATCTATTTGTGGTAGCCTTGCACCTTCTTTTGCCAGTCTGTCTGCCTCCTCGTTGCCTTGGATGTTGCAGTGTGACGGAACCCACTGTACCACTACCCTTTTTGGTGCGGACTGTTGGCACAGTTTGCAGAGTGCTGCTCTTAAGTCATTAAGCTCAGTGTTTTTCTGGCTTTTTAGCGCTGTGACTACTTCGAGAGCATCTGTCAGTAGGACTATATGGCTCTCATTTTCACTGTGTGTTGCCATTTCTTCCACTGCCGCCCTCAGTGCCTCTGCCTCTGCTCTGAAATTGCTCGTGTACTTACCAGTAGCGAATGACAGTGTTATTTTTCTGCCATTTGGTAGGTTCAGGAATGCTCCTGCCCCTCCGTTCTGTGTAGTGTTTGTTACAGAACCGTCGGTGTATGCATGGGTCCAGTACATGCTTGGGTAGCTTTTCTGGATCACCGCGTGGGGGTGTAGAAGGGTCTTGGCAGCTATGGTTCGCTGGCCCTGGCGCTAGCAGTCAACTATGGGTCGCTGACCACTGCAGCTCATGTGCTGCTCAGCATCTTGATCCCAGTCCGTAATCGATAACAGCAAACACGATCTAACAAAATAGGATGAACAGGATGCGCTCTTTCAATCTGGCAGCAGCCATGATCTTGAGTGCTCCTAACGCTCGCTTTCATCTTTGTACGACATATTCAACATGGCAATTATAGAAGAGACTGCGATCAAATGTCACGCTGAGGTATTTCAACATGTCACCCCTGTCAATGGTGCAACCATCAAATGTGATGCGCGAGACTTCAACCTTTATTTTGGAATTATTCAAAGAGCACTACATCATGCATGCCTTGTTGGGATTGATCTCGAAGCTTGAGTCACCACGCCACTGTGAGATTGCTTGCAAGGTTTTCTGGATGTCTTTGACCAACTCTTGCCTGTCTGATCCAGTCCTGTACGTTAGGATGTCATCGACAAATGTAAACGTTTGCCCTGTCTCTGTGGGTTGAATAGTGGCCACTTTTACTGTGTAGATGTTGAACAGCACCGGTGAGAGCGGAGACCCTTGAGGCAGTCCTGGACATATTCGCCTCGGTTCTGATGTCCACGATCCCACCGGTAGTATAACTATTCTTTCCATCAGGGCAGCTGATATTCAACTAACCAGTCACGGGCTTAATCAATACTGCTTCAGACATGTAATTAAAGTCCCAACATCGACACGGTTGTATGCGTCTTCTAGGTCGAGTGCCACCGCGACTGTTTCTTGCTTTGACTGAAAACCCTCACACACAACATACGCGAAAGTTCGAGTGCCTGATCTCCTTCGATGTTCTATAACTGCCCCGCGTATCGGGTAGGATGTTCTAGGTAGGCCATTATTTTCCTGGCCACTATCTTCTCGAGCAAATTTGCCACACACATTCTGTATGGTGATTATTGGATAGCTTCTGGGAGGCGGGGAGTCCTTACCAGGTTTAGTCGGTGGACACATATAGCCTTGAATCCAGTCCTTAGGCATAGATGACTTCTCTATAGTGTGTCAAAATTGAAGGATAAAATAAGTTCAGTTCAGTTCAGTTCATCCCGTAACCCATCAGGTCGTTGGGGCACACATGAAGACATGAAAATCCCACGATAATAGATTTCGTTTTTGTCCTCATGTGTGATTCTTAAGCTTGAAATCACCTGGCGGCGCCCATCTCCTCTCCGAGCTGCGGTGAGCCAACATCTGCAAGTAACCTGAAGGAGCCCGTCCCCCCAGGCGAGCCATTGCCTCGTTAGCCTAGAGCCACACGGTTTTAGTTACCCAGTGTGTACCCCTAAGAGGTGAGGTTGGCTTGTGAGCTCACTTTAATCGGCAGGCTACTAATTTCATTTTTCACTCTTCCAGGGAAGAGCTAGCCGTCCTCAGCGCCACTGGAATGCGGCGGTCTGGCACGCAATTTCCAAGCAGGTCGTGCACACCAACCAAGGACGGTGCGCAATCCGTAGTGACGTCCTATCCAACAACGCGTATTCTATTACACATGAAGAACAGATCGTGTATCTCCGAATTCCGATGAAATTTACACACATAGGCTTCCTGTGAATAGCGTAGGACGTGCTAGAAAATGATCGTCACACAACATCGCGCCCCACACATGAAGTGGAACGAACAAACCACACGAATATCGCAGACCATGAGAGCAGCTGTTGCTTGGTCGCCATCTTACCGGAAATTTAATAAGTTACGTAATTATTAAGTAATTTTTTTTTAAAATTTACTTGGACCACTTATCGTATTTACGCGACAAAGGTCACGAACCCTAGTTTGATATGTTCTGGTCTAGGGCGTGACTGTTGTAGTGTAAATTCATGAGCGTGTGTGCATGCGTATATATGTGTAAGTCCTTTACAATATATATATATATATATATGGAGGCTGCGTGGCCTAGGGGTGAAACTCGCTCGATTTTTACAGTTCCAACGTTCCGGGTTCGATTCCCACTTGTGTTCAGTTTGGCAGACACTGGGTTTTTTATCTCGCGCGAATGCTCCTTCACGTACGAAAAGTAATGGCAACCTACCGTACTGCACACTTGCCAAGAAACTTATAACAGCCAAATAGGTGGCAGTTGTAAGAGGCGATGTTCTGTAAAAGGACATTCTACTTACTTACTTATATGTATGTATGCAATAAGTATGTGTCTGTACATGTGTGGTTTACGTGTAGGCTGTTTCTGTGTGTGTGTGTGTATGTGTGTATGTTAATATTAGAATGTTGTTGTGTGTGAATGTTATTCCCTGAATGTTTGTATATTTGTACATGTGCACGTGTCTGTGTGTGTGTGTGTGTGTGTGAGTATATGTGTCAGTCTTTAGGGAGATTTCCACCCTGTAAACGCGATCGACAATTGCTTTGTTTGTCCTCACTCACGTCTCCCGGCCAACAGAGACTCGCTAATCCAGGGACATCATTAGCTGTTGTAATGGAAGGAGTGAGTAAAGAGACGGACTTGGCCGCTATTACTGCTCAGATTATGACAGATAAACGCTTGAGTCTGATCATCACCTCAAATCAACAGTACAGGAACGGTTTAAATACATCAGTTTATTCAAGAGATCGCTGTTCCTTGGGCTAAATTGATTCCTCAACTTCGGGGTAGTTGTCTCGCCGCGGCGACTCAATTTCAACCAGTGTTCGTAAAGCGATCTCAGTCCCGCCAGGCGGAGCGATAGCGCGGGCTTGCGGAAAACGCTCGCCTGCCTTTCCCCGTAGTGCGAATTGGGTGCGGTTTGTGGTAGTGGCTCCTCCACCGAGGTGCGCTAGTCTGGTCCGTATCAGGAAACGTGGTCCGTCCGTGGTGATTTATCTAAGGCTTATAGCAGAGCTCGACAGTACGTCTCGCTGGTGGTCCGACTCTCGCAAAGAGCTTGTGACCGGCAAATGGAAAGCAGGAGTCGTTGCCTCGAGGCCCTGCGTTCTCCCTACGGAGAAGAAGGGCAGGCCAAATTGTGTCTCTAGTCCCAGTGAAATTCGTCGCCGAGGTCGTTGGGATCCGTTCTGCACAGAGCGCTGCCATCCCTCCTCGAGCGAGCCCGGTCGGTCGGTCGTCTGGTGCGTGTGGGAGGCCCCTGTCCGGCGGTCCTAGGTCGACGGAGTGAGGGACGGGTGGAACAAACCGTCCGTCCCGTCAGTCGGTCCCTGCGGCCGTCGTCCCAGCGAGGCTTTTTACACACCCTTCCTCCGCCGACCGGTGTGTGCTGCACGTACGTCTCCGACAGATATCTGGTTGATCCTGCCAGTAGTCATATGCTTGTCTCAAAGATTAAGCCATGCATGTCTAAGTTCACACTGTCTCACGGTGAAACCGCGAATGGCTCATTAAATCAGTCGAGGTTCCTTAGATGACACGATCCTACTTGGATAACTGTGGCAATTCTAGAGCTAATACATGCTTACCAAGCTCCGACCCTCGCGGAAAGAGCGCTTTTATTAGTTCAAAACCAATCGTCGTTTCCCCTCGCGGGGTTGCGGCGTCCCCACTGGTGACTCTGGATAACTTTGTGCTGATCGCATGGCCTCATGTGCCGGCGACGCATCTTTCAAATGTCTGCCCTATCAAATGTCGATGGTACGTGACATGCCTACCATGTTTGTAACGGGTAACGGGGAATCAGGGTTCGATTCCGGAGAGGGAGCATGAGAAACGGCTACCACATCCAAGGAAGGCAGCAGGCGCGCAACTTACCCACTCCCGGCACGGGGAGGTAGTGACGAAAAATAACAATACGGGACTCTTTCGAGGCCCCGTAATTGGAATGAGTACACTTTAAACCCTTTAACATCTGGGGTAGTTGTCTCGCCGCGATCTGGGGTAGTTGTCTCGCCGCGGCGACTCAATTTCAACCAGTGTTCGTAAAGCGATCTCAGTCCCGCCAGGCGGAGCGATAGCGCGGGCTTGCGGAAAACGCTCGCCTGCCTTTCCCCGTAGTGCGAATTGGGTGCGGTTTGTGGTAGTGGCTCCTCCACCGAGGTGCGCTAGTCTGGTCCGTATCAGGAAACGTGGTCCGTCCGTGGTGATTTATCTAAGGCTTATAGCAGAGCTCGACAGTACGTCTCACTGGTGGTCCGACTCTCGCAAAGAGCTTGTGACCGGCAAATGGAAAGCAGGAATCGTTGCCTCGAGGCCCTGCGTTCTCCCTACGGAGAAGAAGGGCAGGCCAAATTGTGTCTCTAGTCCCAGTGAAATTCGTCGCCGAGGTCGTTGGGATCCGTTCTGCACAGAGCGCTGCCATCCCTCCTCGAGCGAGCCCGGTCGGTCGGTCGTCTGGTGCGTGTGGGAGGCCCCTGTCCGGCGGTCCTAGGTCGACGGAGTGAGGGACGGGTGGAACAAACCGTCCGTCCCGTCAGTCGGTCCCTGCGGCCGTCGTCCCAGCGAGGCTTTTTACACACCCTTCCTCCGCCGACCGGTGTGTGCTGCACGTACGTCTCCGACAGATATCTGGTTGATCCTGCCAGTAGTCATATGCTTGTCTCAAAGATTAAGCCATGCATGTCTAAGTTCACACTGTCTCACGGTGAAACCGCGAATGGCTCATTAAATCAGTCGAGGTTCCTTAGATGACACGATCCTACTTGGATAACTGTGGCAATTCTAGAGCTAATACATGCTTACCAAGCTCCGACCCTCGCGGAAAGAGCGCTTTTATTAGTTCAAAACCAATCGTCGTTTCCCCTCGCGGGGTTGCGGCGTCCCCACTGGTGACTCTGGATAACTTTGTGCTGATCGCATGGCCTCATGTGCCGGCGACGCATCTTTCAAATGTCTGCCCTATCAAATGTCGATGGTACGTGACATGCCTACCATGTTTGTAACGGGTAACGGGGAATCAGGGTTCGATTCCGGAGAGGGAGCATGAGAAACGGCTACCACATCCAAGGAAGGCAGCAGGCGCGCAACTTACCCACTCCCGGCACGGGGAGGTAGTGACGAAAAATAACAATACGGGACTCTTTCGAGGCCCCGTAATTGGAATGAGTACACTTTAAACCCTTTAACGAGGATCTATTGGAGGGCAAGTCTGGTGCCAGCAGCCGCGGTAATTCCAGCTCCAATAGCGTATATTAAAGTTGTTGCAGTTAAAAAGCTCGTAGTTGGATCTCAGGCGCAGGCGGGCGGTCCGGCTCGCGCCGGTTCACTGCCCGTTGTCTCCTGCCCTACCGTCTGCCGGCTCTCTCCCACGGGTGCTCTTCGCTGAGCGTCCTGGGTGGCCGGCGCGTTTACTTTAAAAAAATTAGAGTGTTCAAAGCAGGCCTCGACTGCCTGAATAATGGTGCATGGAATAATGGAATAGGACCTCGGTTCTATTTTGTTGGTTTTCGGAACTGGAGGTAATGATTAACAGGGACAAACGGGGGCATTCGTATTGCGGCGTTAGAGGTGAAATTCTTGGATCGCCGCAAGACGAGCTACTGCGAAAGCATTTGTCAAGAATGTTTTCATTAATCAAGAACGAAAGTCAGAGGCGCGAAGACGATCAGATACCGTCGTAGTTCTGACCATAAACGATGCCGACTAGCGATCCGCAGGAGTTGCTTCGATGACTCTGCGGGCAGCTTCCGGGAAACCAAAGTGTTTGGGTTCCGGGGGAAGTATGGTTGCAAAGCTGAAACTTAAAGGAATTGACGGAAGGGCACCACCAGGAGTGGAGCCTGCGGCTTAATTTGACTCAACACGGCCAACACCGAAATGATTGACATGCCGAGACCACTCTTCTGGAGTCTAATAAGGAACTGGTACTGGACTTAGACCCCCAGAAATCTGGGGTTATGTCCCCTGTGGCTCGGTTTTGTCTGCATCCAGTGTTTAATAAAGGAATTGACGGAAGAGCACTATCAGGAGTGGAGCCTGAGACCTAAGTTAACTTACCACGCCAATACTGCAGAATGACTATCAAAAAGTACACCTTCGTGGGGTCTAATAGAGAACATGTGCTGGAATTAGACCCTCGAAAATTTTTGGGCTACCCTTTAAGAAACTTGATTGTCTCGCTAAGGGAATTGACGGAAGGGCACCACCAGGTGTGGAACCTGCGGCTTAATTTGACTGAACACGCCAATACTGTAGAACAACTGACAAATTGAGAGCACTGCCGTTTGGGTCTAATAATGAACGTACGCTGGTATTAGACTCACGGACGACAAACCAGCTCTCAAACACTCAAATGAAAGAACGCTACGGAAATCGTGTTTAACTCCGCAGAAACCGCAGATTTCAAATACCTGGTCATTGACAAACAAAAGCCCTCAATAAATTCGTCTGACCAAATAGTGAACGGGTGCTGGAAATAGATCTGAAGACAGGTCAGTTTTACCCTACAAATGACAGGGCGTTGCTACGGAAAACCAGCTCAAATCGAGAGGAGCCGCAGACACTTTGGTTCACGTACCAGGCTGATAAGCCAAGGGCGCGAGGCTACCATGTGGGGGATTACGGCCGAACCCTTGTAAGCCGCAATCCCGCAAAAAATCTCAGCACCACTGCAATGGGAGGCTCCTACATGCTCGGGACCTGGGGCTTGCGCCCCAGCCCTATCAGGTAGAGCCACAGTAAGAGGTCCTTGCCGCCCGCAAATCAAAGCGGGCGGACAACTGCTTGATACTCACCCTATACGGCGATGGGGTGCGAAAAACACCAACCAAAGACTTAGAACCTGGTCGGGGTGTCAAAAACAGTAGAGCAGCCACCACACTGTGAACTGTCAAGACTCAACCACTGACCATGAGAGTTGTCCGCACACCAGGCGATCAACATCTCTGTGACATTACCAGGCTTGTCCTCTGGCTAAATGCACTCCGGTTACGATATCTACCTCTGTACGTTATCAGCCATAACTATCATGCTGGACGCAGAAGAGATGCAGACCAGCGGACATTGCACACCTGCCCCACTGTGTCAACACCCCAGGTGGCGGGGAATGCTAGGCGTACCATCCCTGCATAGAAGCCAAGAAAATAAAGGGAAAAAGAGATACCCCACTCACATGCAAATGCTACGTTTCTGGCAGGACGTGACGATCCTGGGATACAGACACACTGGACTGCCTCTCTTCCGGGTAAACCAGTCCATCTCATATATCACATATCATCATTGCACCCTATAGACACGAGTAGTGAAGACTCGATAGTCTGGTAAGACAACTTCCATAGGAGAGAAAACTCCGATCGTAAACAACTGCTGCCTTGCAGATAGGCTGGGGACAGCCAAAGGCTAAGGAGGGCATCCCTACAGAAACGCCTGTTGAAATCGGATGCACGGGGCCGCAAGCCTAACAAAACAGTGCAACGTAAATCACAGTATGATGGCAGCACAACCTATTCGAAAAACGCATGGCGCTCATCCTGAGGAGACCCGCCAGGCAGCGATAGCGCCGGGCCCCACGCCTCGAAGGGGCCCACCCTTGACTACTGGTGGTCACCCACCCATGTGTCGTGGAGTCAAGGCACATGGCTATGGGGTAACGTCTATTGGCCAAAACCTCAAGACCCTCAAAATATTACAGTGGAATGCGGAGGGAGTCATTAACAAAAAACTTTCCCTAACACACCACCTGCATGAAGGTGATTGACGTGGCATGTATCCAGGAAACGCACCTCAACAATAACCATAAATTCTCAATCAGAGGATACCAGACCTTTCGTCTAGATAGAGAAGGCCACAAAGGAGGGGTCCTGATACTGACCAGAAACAGCATACCGAGTAGCGCGGTACCTGTCAATCACACCGGACAAGCAGAAATTGTAGGAGTTGACATAATGGCTCAAGAGACGAAGCTCCGCATTTTCAATCTGTACGGACCACCAAACAGAGACCTATCGCTCTCGAGTATGGAGGTCAGAGACTCCAACTGCATAGTAGTTGGAGATTTCAACAGCCACTCGGAGAGATGGGGATACTCTGACACAGACAGCAGAGGTGACGAAGTGGAAGATTGGGAGATAGATGCAAATCTATCCCTAATCAATAGGCCGGAGGATAGCCCTAGCTTCTATTCAAGAACATGGCATACAACCTCGACTCCAGATTTGGCCTTCTCCACACAGGACATACACTATAAAATAGACCGCCAGGTGCTAAACCAACTGGCAGGTAGCGACCACAGGCCGATCAGGCTAACCATTGACATGGAAGTAGGCCCACAGGAAACAAAACCGCTCCCACGTTGGAATTACAAACGAGCCGACTGGGACAGATTTGCAATCCTGACAGATGGGCTGTGTGAAACCATCAACACACGAAACACCAAAATGAAGCCCATGGTAGAGAGCCTAAGCAAGGCAATAATGCAAGCCGCCACTGAAACCATCCCAAGAGGAGCTAGGAAAAACTATAAGCCCTACTGGAATGATGAGTTGCAGAAAGTGGAAGATGCAGTAACAAATGCTAGGAACATGGCAGAACGAGAAAAATCCATGGAGGCAAACATCGCCCTCAAAGCCGCCACGGCGAAGTACAAACACACTCTCAAGCAAACAGCAAGAGAAAGTTGGAAAAATAAAACGGAAAGTTTAAACCTGGACAAAGAAGGGAACAAGCTATGGAAGCTAGTCAGAGCCATAAACGACGAAACCCCGTCAAATAAACAAATTACTATCAAGCAGGGCGAGAACTTGATCACAGGTAAGAAAGCCGCAAACGCCTTTGTCGATCACTATGCCAGAGCAAACCACATCGAGGTCCCTGCAGAAAAGCATACAGACATTAGCGAAGAGCTAAAGGGACACGAAAACATAAATACGGCTCCTGAAGAGCACATGATGGCCAAACTAACAATGCGCGAAATGGAAGAGGCTATGAGAACACTTAAGAAAAGGAAATCTCCCGGAAAAGACGGGATAACAAACGAAATGCTGATGGGGCTGGGCCAAACAGCGAAGAAAAAACTACTATCAGTCCTGAACCAAAGCTGGAAAAGGGGTATTGTACCCCAGGCATGGAAAGATGCAATACTGGTACCAGTACCAAAAACAGGAAAGGACAAAACAGATCCGAATGGATACAGGCCCATAAGCCTACTGAGCTGTGTCGGCAAGCTGATGGAACGGATGATAAACACCAGACTGATGTGGCATCTGGAAGAAAAACGAATACTAATTCCACAGCAAGCCGGCTTTAGACAGCACAGATCCACTGAGGACCAGGTCATCCTCATAGCCCAGGAGATAGAAGATGCCTACCAGGCACAGAAACACACAGTAGCTGTTTGGGTGGATCTGGAAAAGGCATTTGACAAAGTCTGGAAGGATGGACTTAGAGTCAAGCTAAGGAGAAGTGATGTTTGTGGGAAGATGTACAAGTGGATCAACCACTACCTCAAACAAAGAACGGCCAGAGTCCAAGTACAAGGGCAGATGAGCAAAAAGGTGACACTCGAGCAGGGAGTACCCCAAGGGGGAGTACTGTCACCCACACTCTTCCTGGTATATATAAACGACATTACAGAGAATATACCAAGAAGAGTCCATAGCTCAATGTTTGCAGACGATCTGGCTATGTGGACCTCTGAAAAGAATCTCACCATAGCAAGAAATCGGATGCAAACGGCCCTAACATCGCTGGAAGAGTGGGCGAACTCATGGCTGGTCAAAATAAACGAGGAGAAAACCACGTGCACAATATTCTCGCTCTCATTAAAACCCCAAAGTACCAAATTAAGCCTAAATGGCAAAATCCTGCAGCCAAACGACAACCCAACCTATCTGGGAGTCACATTTGATCGGCGCATGACATGGAAAAGTCAGATTGAGAGAAACCGAATGAAAGCCAGAGAAAGAATGGCAATCATGAGGAAACTTGCTGGCACAAGCTGGGGAGCAGACGAAGGCATACTAAAGAAACTGTACACTGGAAGAGTGAGACCAGTTCTCGAGTATGGCATCGCGGCATGGACAACAGCAGCGAAGGCGAACTTCGATAAAGTTAACAAACTTCAAAACCAAGCCATGAGAATTATAACAGGTGGCATGAAGTCAACGCCAATTGTAGAACTTGAAAAGATTACAAAACTGCAATCCATGACCGACAGAAGAGACTGCAGAGCCCAGCTGCAGTCAGAGAAACTCCGAAGACTGACGGACCATCCAATGTACCAGAGGCTAAACAATTTGGGAACTGGGAAACTAAAGCGGAGAAACTTTGCAGAAATAGCCAAAGCAAAGATGCACGAAGATCCCATAAACGCACTAACAACACCAAAACCCATCACTACTGTACGAAAACCTACTTGGAGGCAGGATATATTTCCAGAGGTGGTAGAAAATATACCAGGTATTGCAAACAAAAACTGCCAGAGTGAAAAAGAAAGGAGAGACACTACCCTAAGCTTCATAACGAAAAGCTACCCAAGCATGGACTGGACCCATGCATACACCGACGGTTCTGTAACAAACACTACACAGAACGGAGGGGCAGGAGCATTCCTGAACCTACCAAATGGCAGAAAAATAACACTGTCATTCGCTACTGGTAAGTACACGAGCAATTTCAGAGCAGAGGCAGAGGCACTGAGGGCGGCAGTGGAAGAAATGGTAACACACAGTGAAAATGAGAGCCATAGAGTCCTGCTGACAGATGCTCTCGAAGTAGTCACAGCGCTAAAAAGCCAGAAAAACACTGAGCTTAATGACTTAAGAGCAGCACTCTGCAAACTGTGCCAACAGTCCGCACCAAAAAGGGTAGTGGTACAGTGGGTTCCGTCACACTGCAACATCCAAGGCAACGAGGAGGCAGACAGACTGGCAAAAGAAGGTGCAAGGCTACCACAAATAGATACCAGTATGACGTACGAAGAGTCAAAACGGCTTATCAAAGCCAGGTACATGTCCAAATGGGAAACCGAACATACTGGTTACACCAAAAACGATGCCTATTACCAGTTGAACCGAAGAGAGCAGGTCGTTGTCTTCAGACTTCGCACTGGCCACAACAGACTGAGGTACCACCTCTTCAACAAATTGAAGATAGGGTGTACCGACGAATGCCCGTGCGGTACTGGTAAAATGACCACTGAACATCTGCTGCAGAACTGCCCGACATACGAGGATCAGAGAGAGCAGATGTGGCCATTGCCAGTGGAACTGCAAGACAAGCTCTATGGTAGTGGCGAGAGTCTCAGGATGACCGCCGCTTTTTTCGAGAAAATAATGGTTACTGTCTGACTGTGTACGCAGAAGAAGAAGAAGAAGAAGAAATGTCACGCTGAGGTATTTCAACATGTCACCCCTGTCAATGGTGCAACCATCAAATGTGATGCGCGAGACTTCAACCTTTACTTTGGAATTATTCAAAGAGCACTACATCATGCATGCCTTGTTGGGATTGATCTCGAAGCTTGAGTCACCACGCCACTGTGAGATTGCTTGCAAGGTTTTCTGGATGTCTTTGACCAACTCTTGCCTGTCTGATCCAGTCCTGTACGTTAGGATGTCATCGACAAATGTAAACGTTTGCCCTGTCTCTGTGGGTTGAATAGTGGCCACTTTTACTGTGTAGATGTTGAACAGCACCGGTGAGAGCGGAGACCCTTGAGGCAGTCCTGGACATATTCGCCTCGGTTCTGATATCCACGATCCCACCGGTAGTATAACTATTCTTTCCATCAGGGCAGCTGATATTCAACTAACCAGTCACGGGCTTAATCAATACTGCTTCAGACATGTAATTAAAGTCCCAACATCGACACGGTTGTATGCGTCTTCTAGGTCGAGTGCCACCGCGACTGTTTCTTGCTTTGACTGAAAACCCTCACACACAACATACGCGAAAGTTCGAGTGCCTGATCTCCTTCGATGTTCTATAACTGCCCCGCGTATCGGGTAGGATGTTCTAGGTAGGCCATTATTTTCCTGGCCACTATCTTCTCGAGCAAATTTGCCACACACATTCTGTATGGTGATTATTGGATAGCTTCTGGGAGGCGGGGAGTCCTTACCAGGTTTAGTCGGTGGACACATATAGCCTTGAATCCAGTCCTTAGGCATAGATGACTTCTCTATAGTGTGTCAAAATTGAAGGATAAAATAAGTTCAGTTCAGTTCAGTTCATCCCGTAACCCATCAGGTCGTTGGGGCACACATGAAGACATGAAAATCCCACGATAATAGATTTCGTTTTTGTCCTCATGTGTGATTCTTAAGCTTGAAATCACCTGGCGGCGCCCATCTCCTCTCCGAGCTGCGGTGAGCCAACATCTGCAAGTAACCTGAAGGAGCCCGTCCCCCCAGGCGAGCCATTGCCTCGTTAGCCTAGAGCCACACGGTTCTAGTTACCCAGTGTGTACCCCTAAGAGGTGAGGTTGGCTTGTGAGCTCACTTTAATCGGCAGGCTACTAATTTCATTTTTCACTCTTCCAGGGAAGAGCTAGCCGTCCTCAGCGCCACTGGAATGCGGCGGTCTGGCACGCAATTTCCAAGCAGGTCGTGCACACCAACCAAGGACGGTGCGCAATCCGTAGTGACGTCCTATCCAACAACGCGTATTCTATTACACATGAAGAACAGATCGTGTATCTCCGAATTCCGATGAAATTTACACACATAGGCTTCCTGTGAATAGCGTAGGACGTGCTAGAAAATGATCGTCACACAACATCGCGCCCCACACATGAAGTGGAACGAACAAACCACACGAATATCGCAGACCATGAGAGCAGCTGTTGCTTGGTCGCCATCTTACCGGAAATTTAATAAGTTACGTAATTATTAAGTAATTTTTTTTTTTAATTTACTTGGACCACTTATCGTATTTACGCGACAAAGGTCACGAACCCTAGTTTGATATGTTCTGGTCTAGGGCGTGACTGTTGTAGTGTAAATTCATGAGCGTGTGTGCATGCGTATATATGTGTAAGTCCTTTACAATATATATAAATATATATATATATATATATATATGGAGGCTGCGTGGCCTAGGGGTGAAACTCGCTCGATTTTTACAGTTCCAACGTTCCGGGTTCGATTCCCACTTGTGTTCAGTTTGGCAGACACTGGGTTTTTTATCTCGCGCGAATGCTCCTTCACGTACGAAAAGTAATGGCAACCTACCGTACTGCACACTTGCCAAGAAACTTATAACAGCCAAATAGGTGGCAGTTGTAAGAGGCGATGTTCTGTAAAAGGACATGCTACTTACTTACTTATATGTATGTATGCAATAAGTATGTGTCTGTACATGTGTGGTTTACGTGTAGGCTGTTTCTGTGTGTGTGTGTGTGTGTATGTGTGTATGTTAATATTAGAATGTTGTTGTGTGTGAATGTTATTCCCTGAATGTTTGTATATTTGTACATGTGCACGTGTCTGTGTGTGTGTGTGTGTGTGTGTGTGTGAGTATATGTGTCAGTCTTTAGGGAGATTTCCACCCTGTAAACGCGATCGACAATTGCTTTGTTTGTCCTCACTCACGTCTCCCGGCCAACAGAGACTCGCTAATCCAGGGACATCATTAGCTGTTGTAATGGAAGGAGTGAGTAAAGAGACGGACTTGGCCGCTATTACTGCTCAGATTATGACAGATAAACGCTTGAGTCTGATCATCACCTCAAATCAACAGTACAGGAACGGTTTAAGTACATCAGTTTATTCAAGAGATCGCTGTTCCTTGGGCTAAATTGATTCCTCAACTTCGGCGGTACGGTAAGCTGTCGTATGTTGAGTAGCCACGAATTAAGTGGCCCTCCGTTGAGTCGTCGTATGTTTTACTGACGTAAATTGAGTCCCCGTATGTTTAGTCGCCATGAATAAAGTCGACATCAATTGAGTAGTAAATGTTGTCGTCTGTTGAGTCGTATGATGAGTCGTCTTGAGGGGTGGTCGTATACTGAGTCGCTGTGAATGGAGTCGTCCTGAGTGGAGTCGTCGCGAGTGGAGTCTTAACTTAACTTAACTTAACATCTTTATACTGGTTTAGAAGACCCTGCAGAGTCTGTATACAACCAGTTACATTTACATCACCTTGGTCTAAAATCTATGCGCATCCAGTTTATTCTTAAATGCATTAACTGTCCCTGCCTCCACTACCTCCCCTGGCAATGCATTCCAAGCAGACACCACTCTCTGACTAAAAAAATATTTCCTAATATCTAACCTGGACCTCTCTTTAATCAGCTTGTAGCTATGCCCTCGTGTTATTGTAGGTGGCTGTATTTTAAAAAACTTGTTATAGTCTAATTTATCGATTCCTCTGATCATCTTATAAACCTGTATTAAGTCACCACGAATTCTTCTCTCTTCGAGACACTGTAGGCCGGTTTTTCTGAGTCGTTCCTCATAACTGTAATTCTGGAATCCCACTATCATCTTTGTCGCTCTTTTTTGTATTCTTTCTAGCATGTTTATGTCCCCTCTATGATAAGGACTCCACACCTGTACACAGTACTCCAATGTAGGTCTAACTAAAGCTTTATACAGTTTGACGATCACTTCCTTGCTCCTATGTTTAATATTTCTTTTTATCATACCTAACATTGCATTTGCCTTTTTCACTGCTACCTTAACTTGCTCACTCACCTTTCCTGTATGATCTATTATAACACCTAGGTCCCTTTCCTTATCTATCTTTCTAATATTGTTTTCTCCCATTCTGTAATTATGTTCCATATTGGATCTACCCATGTGGATGACTGTACATTTATCTATATTAAACTCCATTTGCCAGCTTACAGACCATTCTCGAATTTTAACTAACTCCGACATCAATATATCCACTTCCGCTTTAGATGAGACACTACTGCATAGTTTTGTGTCATCAGCAAATTTTGCAATCATGGATCTCATATCAATGTCCAAATCATTTATATATATCAAGAACAAAATTGGTCCCAAAACCGAGCCCTGTGGCACACCACTTTTCACTTCACTCCACTCAGAGTACTCCTTATTTATACCCACCCTCTGCCTTCTTCCCGTTAACCAATTTTCAATCCATTTGGCAACTTCGCCACCTATTCCATGTGATTTTAACTTTCGAAATAATCTTTGATGAGGTACTCTATCAAAGGCCTTTGCAAAGTCTAGATAAATAACATCCATTGGCTCCCCTTTATCTATGATTTTAGTAACCTCCTCCATGAATTCTAATAGATTTGTTAAGCATGATCTCCCTCTAGTAAACCCATGCTGACTATTTCTAATTAGATTAAATTTGTCTAAATGCATTACAATGTTTTCTTTGATTATTGACTCTAACAATTTACAGACTATGCTAGTTAAACTCACCGGTCTATAATTTGCCGGATCTGATTTTTTGCCTTTTTTGAATAAGGGGATCACTCCTGCATCTTTCCAATCCCGTCGTCGTGAGTGGAGTCGTCGTGAGTGAAGTCGTCATCAGTGGAGTCGTCGTTAGTGGAGTCGTCGTGAGTGGAGTCGTCGTGAATGGAGTCGTCGTGAGTGAAGTCGTCGTGAATGGAGTCGTCGTGAATGGAGTCGTCGTGAATGGAGTCGTCGTGAGTGGAGTCGTCGGGAATAGAGTCGTTGTCAGTGGAGTCGTCGGGAGTGGAGTCGTTATGAGTGGAGTCGTTGTCAGTGGAGTGGTCGGGAGTGGAGTCGTTGTCAGTGGAGTCGTCAGGAGTGGAGTCGTGAAGTCGTCGTGAGTGGATAGGTCGGGAGTGGAGTCGTCGTGAGTGGAGTTGTCGTGAGTGGAGTCGTCGGGAATGGAGTCGTCGGGAGTGGAGTCGTCGGGAATGGAGTCGTCGGGAGTGGAGTCGTTGAGAATGCAGTCGTCGGGAGTGGAGTCGTCTTTAGTGGAGTCGTTGTGAGTGAAGTCGTCGTGAATGGAGTCGTCCAGAGTGGAGTCGTGAAGTCGTCGTAAGTGGGGTCGTCGTAAGTGGAGTCGTCGTGAGTGGAGTCGTCGTGAATGGAGTTGTCGTGGAGGGAGTTGTCGTATGTTGTGTGGTCGTGAGGGGAGTTGTCGTATGTTGTGTGGTCGTGAAGGGAGTTGTATTCATTATCATTGAAAATGTTTTCTGTGCATACATCAAACAAGTAAGGGGACAGCATACACCCATATCTAATCCATTTATGTAAATATTTATACTTGGTAACCCCTCATCTCAAGTTATCAAACACACCGATTGATCCAAATACAAGTTTGTTTTATGTTTGATATCTTTGCCGTTCGGATTGTTATCTTCCAAACATTGTATTAGCTGTTCATACTTCACGTTATCAAATGCTTTAGTGTAATCATTTTTAAAGTATTTTCTTAAGTTGGCTGCTAGCCTAAACTACTGAGCATTATTAGGTCTTTTCATGTGGGCATAAAAGGTAGTCCTGCATTACGGACAGGAATCTAAGGTCTTCAACATTAACAGCGGAGTTAAACAATGCTGTATCCTGGCTCGGATTCTATTCGGCATTTTCTTTGCCATCGTGCTTAGCCACGCCTTTGGAACTGCCACATAGGGGTCTTTCTGAATATTAGGTTAGATGGGAGACTATTCAATCTAACGAGTAAAAGGTCAGAGAAGGGAGACTATTCAATCTAACGAGTAAAAGGTCAGAGAAGGGAGAATGTCATTCTGGATATGATCTTCGCAGACGATGCTGCCCTGGTCGCCCACACCGAAGCCGAATTACAGATCCCCATTAATAGGTTTGCAAAATTATGTTATCTGTTTGAACTCACCATCATCTTACAAAAGACGAAAGTGATGGATCAGGGCACAGATCTTCCAGACATTGTCTTAAACAATATTAATCTAGAGGTAGGAGATCACTTCAACTACCTCGGATCTATCATCTCCGACAACCTTTCACTGGACGCAGAGCTGCAGAAGCGATTAGTAATTGTCTAATCAGCAAATGTCAGGCTCTTACAAACAGTGTGGAATAACAACATGCTGACCATCTCCACAAACGTTGCTGTCTACATATCATGTGTGATTAGTACCATTGTAGCAGATCCCACTGTTTGCCCTCGGGTTATTCTAACTTAGAACACTATTACACTCATCCACATAATTCCTGACCACACACTGCAAATAATACAGCACACAGCAGATGGCATATTTATTATTTAATACTCATTTCAGAAAAAATGAGTAGTGAAATTACAAACGCAATACAATACATATCATCTTAACTAAGTATTTCTATATTATATATATGTTAATATAAATATTACTAAAGCGTAAATTTTAAGCATTAGCTATTGATGGAATTCCCAACTATCTTTACCCAGTTCTATTGCCACACACATCACACATACATCTCTTTAACTGCATCCTCAACACACCTTATCAAAAACTACTCCTCACTCAAAACCCCTCAGGCGGGCGATCTGGATATACCTCGTTCACAATGTGTTCTGCGTACAACACACATTCATATTATCTATTAATACCAAACTCACATACCTATTTGAGCGATCCTGTTCTATCACTAATATTCGTACGACAGTCTATCAATCGCTCCTCTAAGTCGGTGAGCTAAGCCAGACTCCTATCTACATTCATTCTCTCGCTCTCCTCTCCTTTCCATCCAGCCTTCTCCGCTAAAATTTTTCTCGACTTATAAACACTAAAGCAGTATCAAAGCTGACCAATGGATCTCAGGGCGATGGCTCTACTCAGTCTTATTGGAACGAAATACTTTGAACACCTGTCATACATCTCTAGCAGCAAGCTCCGTTACCATCCCGTCTGTCACTCATTCTCCTCCTACCCAAATCGGAACTCCAGTTGTCAGCTCCTACCTGTCCACATTCTTTGTTCCAATTCTGTTTTCCTTTTTTGAGACGGTGAGTGACCTTGACGCGCATTCAGGTACCTTTTAAGTTTTAACATGTTCAGGTACCTTTATTATCAGCAACCACATCACCCCTGTCCTAAACTCTCTTGCTCCGGCGGGAACTGTTACACCTTCTCTATGACAGCGAAACATGGACTATGTATGTCTCACATGAAAAAATGCTAAATGCTTTTTATATTTGTCGCCTGAGGCCCATACTTGGAATTTCATTGAGTGACAGAGTGATTAACAACAAAGTGTTAGACTGGCAAAGATTGTCAGCTTAGTTAGGATCCTCCGCCAATGCTGCTTGCGGTGGCTTGGTCACGTGTGCAGAATGGAGGACGGGCGAATGCCAAAAGATATCATTTACGGAGAGCTGACCACAAGCAAGCTTAAAAAGGTAGACCCTTCCTCTGCTACAAAAATGTTTGCAAGCGTGACCCGAAGGCGTCGGATATGAACACCTGCAACTGTGAGGAACTTGCCAAAAGCAGACCAGGCTTGGGGCAGGCTTTGTGTGTTGGTCTGTAATCAGTTGAAGACAGGCTGCGTCAAGACGCAGACTCCAAACGTTTGGGGGCGAAAGCAAGAGCAACAACTGACTGTCCCCTCTCTAGGATGAAGTCCATTGTCTCTCGAGACTGACAAGATGCCAATCAATCAATCAGTGTAATCATTGAAACAAGCATCTACATTTCTAATTGTTTCAAACAATATTTTTCTTGCTTTGACCTTAATTCTACCTCGACATTTGCGGGATTTATTTTTATTTCATCATGAAGTTCTCTTTTTTGTGTTTTGCTTTCATAGTTTCTGTACTGTTACATTTGTTCTCTAATCATATCTACCTGCACATTGATCGTATTTCTTTAGGTTTGTTATTCGGAGTCTCAGACCCAAACTGACTGTAGAAATAGTTAAACATGATGTTGCTGCTTGTCCCACTCACACACCTCTTTGTCTGGCACTAAGACATGCTTGAAGGTTATAGAGGTCCAACATTACCGCCACAGCTCCATTTTACGACATGCTAGAAGGGACAAGAATATTTGAAGAAATTAAGATGGCCGCGTCGTAATAGCTGCGCTCTCTAATCGTTCCGGTGTTTGTGTCGAGATTTCTTATGTTTCGTGGTTCCTGTTCGGATTACAATTCTCAACTCCTTTACCAGGTGGTATCAGGGACTTTGTTCTGTGGAATTGATGTGCTTTCGATCGGTTATCCTGTTTTTTATGCTGCATTTCGCTACATTGCATGCCTGGTTTGAACCGTGTGAGGCCAGTCAATGATGGATTTTGGCGCTCCGCTTGGCTGCACAATAGAGTTTTGTTCAGGTCATCACTACTCAAGAACCTTCCTGCTCGGCATTCCTTCTGCCCGCCCCTCCCTCTACAGGAGGTTACACGATACCTCTCCCAACCTAATATTCTCAGCATAGCAAGGGTCACGCTGACCAAAAAGGTGGACACAATCTAGAGGACTCGGCGGTGGGACACGGGAAAAAACAGGGAGCTCGACACAAACAGACACGGAAAGCCTGACACAAACATTGATTTAATACACTCCTCGCGGCCCTAATTCGAAGGGAGCGGAGTACTCGGCTCCCCCTGTGGAGTCTGGAGGGATTTCGGTCGACACTGTACGCATGAACACATCCTCAGCAGTTGGACATGGTAGTGGTCAATCGACGCAACGGGCTTTTGACGCCTACACGAACATTATTAGAAGGGTACAACGACTCTACATCACAGCTCTCTTTTACGACATGCTAGAAGAGTACAGCGACTCCGGATTAACGCCACAGCTCCCTTTTACGACATGCTAGAAGAGTACAGCGACTCCGGATTAACGCCACATCTCCCTTTTACGACATGCTAGAAGAGTACAGCGACTCCGGATTAACGCCACAGCTCCCTTTTACGACATGCTAGAAGAGTACAGCGACTCCGGATTAACGCCACATCTCCCTTTTACGACATGCTAGAAGAGTACAGCGACTCCGGATTAACGCCACAGCTCCCTTTTACGACATGCTAGAAGAGTACAGCGACTCCGGATTAACGCCAAAGCTCCCTTTTACGACATGCTAGAAGAGTACAGCGACTCCGGATTAACGCCACAGCTCCCTTTTACGACATGCTAGAAGAGTACAGCGACTCCGGATTAACGCCACAGCTCCCTTTTACAACATGCTAGAAGATTAAAGCGGCTCAACACTATCGCCACACCTCCCTTTCACGACAAACTAGAAGGACGCATCGGTTCAACATTACCGACACAACTCCATAGATGGAAATATTAACCATGTCGATTCCCGAACAATAACTGATTACCTGTCCATTCGATACCTACTAACACGTGGCTATTGTTACGTGTCAAAATAGAATTACCATATGTCCCTTTCCTATTGATTTATGCTCCTTAACTTTGCGATTGAGAAAATGGACGCCTTGATAACAAGACATTTATCTGACAGCTTTCTTAGAATATTTACTAAACAGTAGTTATAATGTTACATTTGATAATACCTCATGTGACAATCTAAAGACAATTTTGTCTACTTCGAATGAGGTTTGCTTTACCACAAGAAGGATTTTCATAAAGCAGAAAATAGATAATCTCTGATAATAAAAAGACAGAAAATAAGTATTAACTTTTCAGTAAAAAGCATTTAGTGACAGGCAAGAATGAACTCTGAGAGAATCTGACAATACTTATTGAAATATTGAGTCCGTTCTATTTTTTTTCTATTTTTTTATTGGTTAATTTCTTTATTTGTGTTCTCCTTATTTCTCTATCCCCCAAAGCGGTGTGCGTTGAATTATGGGTTTTATTTTGCGCCTGTCGGCCCAGTGCATCCGACTTCAGCATGAATGTTATGTACGGGTCTGCTTCCACCTGCATTTTCTAAGGGTTTGCTTAACTTGGGTAACGGCCGGTGCTGTGAAGGGGATCGAACCCAGCACCTTCGGATTGTGAGCCATGTCACTTAACCACTAGCCCCGCCGTACCCCTTTCGTGAATGATTTGTGTTGTTCATGGCACATGAGAGATTGACCGAATTTCATAACATCCAAGAAATGTTGAATTTCAATCCCGACATTTAGTGATTGCGCAATAATACATTGTGGTGTCACAATGCCAGGCTTTTGTCAGTAACAGAAAGCAATTTGACAGTGAAAGAAATGGTATGCTTACATTTCCGCGACTATTTAAACGAAAATCCTGAGTAATAGAGAAGGCTACTGTCAACAAAATTTAATATGATTGTATGAACACTGGTTACTGTGTGAGAAATGTCAGTTATTGATATGGTTTGAAAGATATTTGAAAGCACATTTTATTTCCTTTTGTTAACACTGTCTTTTACGTCTAGTTGTTAGATAATTATAATTAATAGGCATTGTATTTCGTTCTATATTTCTTCTTCAGAAGTCCTCTCTTTATTCTTCAAACGTCTTCTTTTTCATCTTCTAATACTCAATTTTTACTCTTCTAACGCAATATTGTCACCATACTAATGAACTATTTTTCATTCTTCTAATTCACTATTTTCACTCTTCTGCCGCTCAATCTACACTCTTCTGATGCCCTATTTACACTCTTCTGATGCCCTATTTACACTCTTCTGATGCCCTATTTACACTCTTCTGATGCCCTATTTACACTCTTCTGATGCCCTATTTACACTCTTCTGATGCCCTATTTACACTCTTCTGATGCCCTATTTACACTCTTCTGATGCCCTATTTACACTCTTCTGATGCCCTATTTACACTCTTCTGATGCCCTATTTACACTCTTCTGATGCCCTATTTACACTCTTCTGATGCCCTATTTACACTCTTCTGATGCCCTATTTACACTCTTCTGATGCCCTATTTACACTCTTCTGATTCCCTATTTACACTCTTCTGATGCACTATTTACACTCTTCTGCTGCTCAATCTACACTCTTCTGATGCCCTATTTACACTCTTCTGATGCCCTATTTACACTCTTCTGATTCCCTATTTACACTCTTCTGATTCCCTATTTACACTCTTCTGATTCCCTAATTTACACTCTTCTGCTGCTCAATCTACACTCTTCTGATGCCCTATTTACACTCTTCTAATGCCCTATTTACACTCTTCTGATTCCCTATTTACACTCTTCTGATGCACTATTTACACTCTTTTGATGCTCTATTATCCCTTTTCTAATGATTCTTTTCACTTTTCTAATGATTTATTGTCACTATTTTAGTACTCCTTTTTCTTCTAATGATTTGTTACACTCTTGCTCTGCTTCTTATGCCTTATCGTTATTCTTCTATATGCTTGTTCTTTCGCTTCTATTTCTCTCTTATATTTCTTCTAGTGTCTTTTTTTTACTCTTCTGCTGTGTCTTTCCTCCACTCTTCCAATGCCCGATTGTTTTCCATTCTAGTGTGCTCTAGCTATTCTTTCATTGTTATTCTTACATCGTCCCCTTTTTATTCTTCTTTTGTCCCGATTTTTATTTATATTTTTATATATTGTCCCTTTGCTCTTTTATTATTCCTTGTTATTCCTATATTGTCCCCATTTTTATTTATATTATTTTTATATTTTATTATTATTATTTTAAATTTTTTTTAAATTTTACGTGTTTGCTTCAATAGTTTCTACTGGAGAAGGAACGCCTATTCCATCCAAGACCGTAGCGATATTAAGACGCATAAACCAGTGCTTTGATGTATGGGTGCGTCTGTGTGTAAATATGCTAGGTTTGTGCGCTCTCAGAAGCCAGCCAAACCAAAGTGTAATGAAAGGGCCTCAACCTGAGGGCGCGTGTGAAAGTTGTGCAAGAGTGTGATTGTTGGACAAAGTAAAATGAAACAGGAATGTGATTGTTGGACAAAGTAAAATCTTCTTCTTCTTCTTCTTCGTACGCTGTCAGACGTCAACTTGAATTTGTTCGAAGAATGCAGCTGTCATCATGAGGCTGTCGACACTGCCATAGAGCTTGTCTAGTGTTGGCACTGGTGATGACCACATGTGCTATCTCTGGTCCTCGTATGTCGGGCAATTTTGCAGCAGATGTTCAGCGGTCATTTTCCCTGTGCCACAGGTGCATTCGTCAGTGCCACCTATATTCGATTTATTGAATAGATGGTACCTCAGTCTGTTGTGGCCTGTGCGGAGTCTGAAGACCACGACCTGCTCTCTTCTGTTCAGCTGGTAGTAGGCATATTTTGTTGTGTAGCCAGGATGTTCTGTTTCCCATTTGGCCATATATCTGGCGTTAATAAACCTTTTGGACTCTTTGTAGGTCACACTAAAATCTGGTTGTAGTAGTTTTGCACATTCTTTTGCCAGTCTGTCTGCCTCCTCGCTGCCTTGGATGTTACAGTGGGATGGAACCCACTGTACCACTAGTCTTTTTGGTGCGGACTGCTGGCATAGTTGACAGAGTGCTGCTCTTTAATCATTCAGTTCAGTATTTTTATGGCTTTTTAGTGCTGTAACCACGGCCAATGCATCTGTAAACAGGACTATCTGGCTTTCATTGCTTTCGCCTGTGAGCATTGCTTTTACTGCAGCCTTCAGTGCCTCTGCCTCCGCTCTGAAATTGCTTGATAATTTTCCAGTTGCCACTGACAGTGTTATTGTTCTACCATTTGGTAGGCTCAGGAATACCCATCCCACTTCATTCTGTGTTGTGTTTGTTACAGAACCGTCGATGTATGGATGGGTAGAGGCCATGTTTGGGTAGTTTTCCGCTATGTACCTCAGAGTTATGTCTCTCCTTTCTTGTTCACTGTGGCTGTTCTTGTTTCCAATACCTGGTATATTCTGTCGGTCATGGATTGCAGATTTGTAATCTTTCCAAGTTCTACATTTGGCGTTGACTTTATGCCTCCTGTTCTAACTCTAATGGCTTGGATTTGAAGTTTGCTAATTTTATCAAAGTTCGCCTTTGCCGCTGTTGCCCATGCCGCAATGCCCTACTCGAGAACTGGTCTCACTCTTCCAGTGTACAGCTTCTTCAGCATTCTTTCGTCTGCTCCCCAGCTTGTGCCAGAAAGTTTCCTCATGACTGTCATTCTTTGTCTGGCTCTCATTCGGTTTCTCTTGATCTGACTTTTCCATGTCATGCGACGATCAAATGTGAGGCCCAAGTAGTTTGGGTTGTTGTTAGGCCGCAGATATTTGCCGTTAAGACTTATTTTGGTGTTCTGTGGGTTTTTTTGAAAGCGAGAATATCGTACATGTTGTTTTTTCTTCATTTATTTTGACCTGCCTGATTTCGCCCACTCCTCCAACGATGTTAGGGCCTGCTGCATCCGATTGCTTGCTACGGTGAGATTTTCTTCAGAGGTCCACATGGCCAGATCGTCTGCAAACATGGAGCTGTGGACTCTTCTTGGTATATTCTCTATGATGTTGTTTATATACACCAGAAAAAGTGTGGGTTACAGTACTCCCCTTGGGGTACTCCTTGCACCAGTGCCACCTTTTTGCTCATCTTCCCTTGTACTTGGACTCTGGCTGTTCTGTTTTTGAGGTAGTGGCTGATCCATCTGTATATTTTCCCACATTCTTCACTTTTTCGTAGCTTGACTTTAAGTCCCTCTTTCCACACCTTGTCAAATGCCTTCTCTAAATCCACCCAAACCGCTACTGTTTGCTTTTTCTCTTGGTAAGCATCCTCTATTTCCTGGGCTATGAGAGTGATCTGGTCCTCTGCGGATCTGTACTGTCTAAAACCTGTTTGCTGTGGAATTAATGTGTGTTTTTCTTCCAGGTACCACATCAGTCTGGTATTTATCAAACGCTCCATCAGTTTTCCTACACAGCTCAGTAGACTGATACGCTTGCATCCATTTGGATCTGTTCTATCTTTTTCTTTCTTTGGTACGGGTATAAGTATAGCATCTTTCAATGCTTGCGGTACAATTCCCATTTTCCAGCTTTGGTTCAGGACTGAAAGTAACTTCCTCTTTGCTGTTTGGCCCAACCCCATCGGCATTTCATTTGTTACCCCATCTTTTCCGGGCGATTTCTTTTTCTTTAAAGTGCTCATGGCCTCATTCATTTCATTCATTGTTAGTTTTGCCATGTGCTCCTCTGGTGCAATCTTGATGTTGTCGTGGCTCTTTTTCGTTCTTCACTTATATCTGTATGCCTGTCTGAAAGAACATCGATGTGGTTTGCTGTGGCATAATGTTCTATAAAAGCGTTTGCTGCTTTTTTTCCGGGAAGCATGTTGTCGCCCCGTTTGATGGTAATTTGTTTATTTTATGGTGTTTCGTCGTTCATGGCTCTGACTAAATTCCATAGTTTGTTCCCTTCTTTATCTAGATTGACGCTTTCTGTTTTGTTTTCTTCAACTATCTCTTGTTATTTGGTTCAGTGTTCTTTTGTATTTCGTAGTGATGGCCTTGAGGGCGATATTTGCTTCCATAGATTGCTCTCTCTCTGTGCTATGCTCCTAGAATTTGAGAATTCATCCTCATTTTTCTGCACTTCTTGATTCCAATATGGCGGGCGTGTAGTTTTTCCTTGGGATGGTCTCGGTGGATGCTTGCAGTTTTGCTTTGCTTAGGCTTTCCACCATAGGTTTCAGATTGCTATTTCATGTGTTGATAGTTTCACACAGCCCATCTGTCAGCATTGCAAATCTATCCCAGTCGGCTCGTCTGTAGTTCCAACGTGGCAGCAGTTTTATTTCCTGGATGCCTACTTCCATATCAATATCTAGCGTAATTGGCCTGTGGTCGCTACCTGCCAATTGGTCGAGCACCTGCCGGTCTATTTTGTGGTGAATATCCCCCGTGGAGAAAGCCAGGTCTGGAGTGGAGGTAGTATGCCATGTTCTAGAATAGAAGCTAGGGCTGTCGTCCGGTCTATTGAAAAGATAGAGATTTGTGTCTATCTCCCAGTCTTCTACTTCATCCCCTCTGTTGCCTGTGTCTGAATATCCCCATCTCTCTGAGTGGCTGTTGCAGTCTCCAACCACTAGGCAGCTGGAATCCTTGATTTCCATACTCGAGAACGACAGGTCTTTGTTGGGTGGGCCATACAAGTTGAATATTCGGATTTTCGTTTTTTGTGTCATTATGTCGACTCCTACAATTTCTGCTTTTCCGGTGTGATTTACAGGTACTGTGCTACTTGGTATGCAGTTACGTGTCAGTATCAGAACCCCTCCTTTATGACCTTCTCTATCAAGTCGGAAGGTCTGGTATCTTCTGATTGAGAATATGTGGTTGTTGTTGAGGTGCGTTTCTTGGATACATGCCACGTCTATCTTGCCTTCGTACAGGCGATTTGTTAGGGAAACTTTTTTGTTAAGGACTCCCGCATTCCACTGTAGTATTTTTAGGGTCTTGCGTTTTCGGTCAATAGCTCTTGCCCCATCTCCTTCTGCCTTGACTCTACAGCACATGGGTGACCACCAGTAGCATTAGGTGGGTCTCTTTGAGGCGTTGGGCCCGTCACTTTTACTGCCTGGCGGGACTCCACAGGATGAACACCATACTTTCTTCTTTTAAGTTTGACGTCATCATACAGCGATTTACGTTGCACTGTTTCGTTAAGCCTTTGGCACAGTGCATCCGATTTCAACAGGCGTTTCTGTAAGGTTGCCCTCCTTAGCCTTTGGCTGTCTCCAGCCCATCTGCAAGGCAGCAGTTGTTTGAGGTCAGAGTTGTCTCTTTTAGGAAAGTTGTCTTGCAGGACTATCGCGTCTTCCCCACTCGTGTCTAAAGGGTGTGATGATGATGATGATGATATGATATGATGGGCTTATGTACTAGTTTTTCAAGTATCCCGGAAGAGAGACAGTCCAGTGTGTCTGTGTCCCAGGATCGGCACGTCCTGCCAGAAACAGCATATACATGTCAGTGGGGTATCTCTTTGCTCTCTTTATTTTCTCGGTTCCTCTGTAGTGATGGTACCCCTAGCATTCCCCGTAACCTGAGAGGTGAACAAGAATGTGATTGTTGGACAAAGTAAAATGAAACAAGAGTGTGATTGTTGGACAAGGTAAAATGGAACAAGAATATGTGGAAAGAAGAGTGAGTTTCTTTTTGATTCTATATTGTCCCCTTTTTTTATTCTTAAATTGTCCTCCTTTGATTCTAATAATGTCCCCTTTTGATTATTATATTGTTCCCCTTTTCTGAAAGTGTCTCTTTTTTTAAAAATGTTATCCCCTTTTTATTCCTATGTTCTCCTTTTTGTTTTTATATTGTCCCAATTTTGTTCTTATGTTGTCCCCTTTTTATCCCAATGTTGTCCCAATTTTGTTCTTATGTTGTCCCCTTTTTATCTCTATGTTGTCCCAATGTTGTTCTTATGTTGTCCCCTTTTTATCCCTATGTTGTCCTAATTTTGTTCTTATGATGTCCCTTTTTGTTCTTATGCTGTCCTCATTGCGTTCGTATGCTGTCCCCTTTTTATTCTTATGTTGTCCCCTTTTTGTTCTTATTCTGTTCGCATTTTGTTCTTATATTGTTGGCTTTTCATTCGTTCGTTGTCCGATACCTTTACTCTTATAATAAGTTTTTTTATATTTCAATTACATATTGTTATTCTTTAACTGTCTTTTCTTCGACTCCAAACAGGGAGAAAATATCTATGTTTAAGAGAACAAAATGCTAAAATAAAGATTATTTGGTTCTTTCCCAATGTGCGTAGCAGAATGCCCTTAAACCTTGGACTCACTCAATACTCTATCATTAGTCTGTTGATCAACAAACTATTAATTTCATTATGACATCTACCTCTTTGCCACATTCACATTTTTAAACATCCACGATTCATTGACACGTCTGACTTCATATAACACTAAAGAACATGCATGTGTCGTGGCCTATATCTATACCAACAGTCATTGAAGACGGTACATAATTGTTGACATGGTTCAAATTCCACATTCTTGTAGAAGGGAGATTAAAACAGTAACTTTCTTTAATGCAGACAATTTATATTGCAGTTTGATTTAACTAAATGTGACAACGAAGGAGGAAAATGTAAGAGAAAGAGAGGCATAGAGAGGGAAATGAAAGAGATGGGGGTCGGGTGAGGAGTGAATGAGTGAGAGAGAGAGAGAGAGAGAGAGAGAGAGAGAGAGAGAGAGAGGAAGAGAGAGATAGTGCAGGGTCAAGTTGAGCAATAGTGGAAGGTTTTGTACATTTTCGATGTCAGGGGATATAATTCATTGAAGTACTTGTGTCAACATACATACATTGTAACCTCCCCTTAAAAAGTGCGAACTAATGAATTTGTTCAACTAATATTCGCTATTGTGATGAAAGACACGAATGTAGATGCATCAAAGATAAGTAAGAGTAAGTCACAGATGTAGGCTGACGTATTACGATAGATAATAATACATATATGCTCTGAACATGTACAAGATGTATGACGCGCTAGGCGGATTACAGATGTGCAACGACATCTCAGGGGAGGAACTGGTGACATGAACCGATAACTTTTATAACTATGCAGCACTCGTGAACATATCGGTTACAGGCCTTGGTTCGACTAGAGACACGACCTCAGAACAGGCAGGGTTGACCATTTGCTTCGACCCTATGAACGACGCGAGCCAAAAACGTAAAGTTCCCGACCAATTGATAATACAAATAGTTTTACAAAATGTATCGCTAATGCGAAGAACTGATATCTGACGACATGTGGATATGTTGACTTTAAGAGTTGCTGGAACTAGTTTGCCTGACTTTACTCTAGACTCTACTTCCTTCTCCATCTAATAGTACACTCAGTCTTAGTCCATCAAGGTTGTGATTGTAAAGAAGATTACAACACCTGGGCCATAAAAGTTTGTCCCTGAACTTAAAACCTGTTAAGAGGTATCAATTACTTGCTCCATTAACTGAGGTCTTTTGTTCCCAGTTGGACAAACTTGCCCATAGACCAAGACCCACCACTCTTCCTGTCCCCCAGTGGTCAATTTATTATCTCCCTTCTATCGACTTCAGTTTTCATGGCGACCATTTGAGAAGACTCTGCCACAAATAGAACAATAAACAGAAAACAGAGTGGATTTTTATGGCAGTAGTCTCGCAAATAAATACCAGAAGTCAAGGTGAGAGATCTCTAGGGAAGAAAATGGCCCACCTGTAAGCCAATTTTTTAACATCTGACCTTGATCAATTGTTTGACAAAATTGTAAGCTCTTATAGAAGGGTAATTCACCTCTTCAAGTTATAATATCAATTGATATCTCCTTGTTCCCCTGTTATATTAACCACCATCTCCCATATTTCTCCTGACTGTAGACCTTTGCATTTAAAACCTATATCATGATGACTGTATGTAGGTATGTGTACATGTACTGGATGTGTACTTATATACAAGTGTGTGGAAGTAGTTATATGTACATGCATGTAGGTTTTTTTGGGGGCATAATGTGGCAGAAAATGGTTAGATAATGGGTATAATGTGGCAGAACATGTGAGATAATGGGCATAATGTGGCAGAACATGGTGAGATAATGGGCATAATGTGGCAGAACAAGTGAGATAATGGGCATAATGTGGTAAAACATGGTGAGATAACGGGCATAATGTAGCAGAACGTGAGATAATGGGCATAATGTGGCAGAACAAGTGAGATAATGGGCATAATGTGGCAGAACAAGTGAGATAATGGGCATAATGTAGCAGAACGTGAGATAATGGGCATAATGTGGCAGAACAAGTGAGATAATGGGCATAATGTGGCAGAACAAGTGAGATAATGGGTACAATGTGGCAGAACAAGTGAGATAATGGGTAGAATGTGGCAGAACAAGTGAGATAATGGACATAATGTAGCAGAGTAGGGTGACATAATGGGCATAACGTGGCAGAACAAGTGAGATAATGGGCATAACGGGGCAGAACAAGTGAGATAATTGGCATAATGTGGCAGAGTATGATAAGGTAATGGGCATAAGGTGGCAGAACATGGTGAGATAACGGGCATAATGGGGCAGAACATAATAAGAAAAAAGACAAAGGGAAAAGAGCCAACAACAGTCACTGGAATAACAAATGAAGCGACGAAAATGGGGCTGGATATAATATATGCTACGAAAGGCACGGTCCAACATAGCCAAAATTGCTCTTACATGGATTCCTCATAGGAAGAGAGAAAGAGGTAGATCCGAAATTTCATGGGAAGGGATTGTAAGAAAGAACTAAGAATAAATGATTACACACGAAGAGGCATAAAAGGTATCACAGGAGCGTGCATGTTGGCCGCGAGATTTTGTCAATGGGCTATGGACTGAGAGGAGCAAAGGGCTTTGATTGATTAAGTGACTGATGGATTGATTACGCAACGATGAGAGTATATGTTCCCTCTACGATGGAGAGAGAGAGAGCCAGAGCTTTACTGGCTGACTTTGGCCCAGGGTGGAAAGTAAGTACAGAAACTCCATAGCATAAATTTCTAGTCTCTAAGAGCAAACTGGTCAGGGAAGCTGGCTGACAAACAATAAACACATTCCTGAAATCATCACGTCTATGTCTCTCATTAAACATAATTGTTTAGCTTAAACGTGTCTCTATAGTTCATCCGTAATCTTCAATGAAGAGAGACATATTGCAACGTCCCATCTTGTGAACTAATGTAGATATCGTGCAACACTATCGGTTCCTTTATCCCATATAGGATATATTTTAGACTGTTAAGTGTCGTACCTTGGAACTGATCAGAACATAGAGCGCAGTTATTTATAGAACACCGGCTTAACATCCACACGGTATTTCGTTGTAGCTGCATACACGCTGATCAGAGTAACAGTCCTCGTGTTTCCCAATGGACTTTGTAGAGATACAAGACATTGTTCTTGACGACTAATGCTGGAGTGAAGATTACCCATCGGACTTGGGAGGGGACAAGTAGTATACCAGACATGGAGAAATGCATCAGTAATCGATTCCGTCTTCTGAACTCCTGTGCCACACAATCTATCACAAGCGAAATGTTTCGCCTGCACACCCACCAAACGGCATCATGGATGCATTTTCGCTTCATAGCATTGATACCTTATCGAATATGTAATCACCAGAAGAAGCGACGTATGTGATGTGCAGGTGACATAGGTTATATGTGATGTCGAATGCTGGATTGATCCCAGATTGATTGTGTCAAAATGTAACCTCTATATACAGCCCATGAGACGACATCAATGTCGGAGACCAGTGAAGAGGATTAGAATCCCAAAACTGCAGAGCTATTCAGTCATTGAAAGTGCTTCAAGTGCTCTGAGCATTCAGCAGAAAGATTGACAGTTTTGTCATTCTACTGTGTAGGGGAAATGGGCCACTCTACAGAAAACAGTGTGCTCTGCCACGTTAGAGGCTCTGGACCGTTACACGCGCAGGAACTGCGACTGGTTAATAGTTGTCCATCACAAGTGATGAAGACCACTCTCTTTGTTCAACCGTGTGGACAGTCGTATCTCTTGCTGTGTCCGCTGAAATGGGTGACATTTGTCAACCTCACTCACAGAGCCTAAGCTACCTTTTGCCAGTGGCAAGACATTCATCGAGACGACTGGAGATAGCATAGGATGCAGATTTTGCTTCAGGGTTACCACCGAAGCCTTTCCGTAAACATGTAACCCGCAGGGTAGAAAGGTGGGATGGCATCTAACGCAGATTGTCGTGCCTTTTCGATAACCACAAGAGGTCGTATGGACAACACTCAGCGTGTGAGTGAGTCTGGCATCTCTCTCCAGCTGTATTCAGCTCATCATAGTAGCATCTAAAATTCCCACACGCCAAATTCGTGTAGGTGAACCGGCAGAACTAACCAGTGAAATACGACACAGGTATTAGCGAAGTGCCATTCAGCCGGCGTTCAGACCAGGATAAACGGATGGAAGAAATCACAAAAAAAGAACGAAATAACAAGTCCAGACGGAAAAAACACCATGTTTTCGTGAACACAAGTGTAAGTCGTCGACTAGTGTGAATTCCAGGCAAATCCGTGGTCTGGCGGCATCCATAATGATCCAAAACAGTAGAGAAATGTAGACTCGCAGCAGTTATGGCGCCATCTTTGCCAGATTAGACAAAAACAATGGAGTCATCAAAACTCTGATTGCTGAAAAGCACCTCCTGTACAGTTCCTACCAAAATGATCCCTCTTCACCTTTAAAAAAGGCACCCTTCATCAACGTGCGAAGAATAGTTTTTAATTAGCTTAGATATATGCAAAAGATATGGCTCAGCAACAAAGGGGATGCGATTCCGAAAAATGCAGACACGAATTAGTCAAAGCGGGGCTACGATGCACTAAAGACATTATTTGGTTCACAATCCAGTCACCCATTTCATGTTTTCAATACCCATAGCACAACAATACTAACGAACAAGAACCACATTCTTGAGCACTGGACGGTGCATTTCAATGAAATCTTGAGTGAGCAATCTATAGCACGAATGGCAAGTCGCAACCAACGATGGGCTAGACATTTAAACAAACTTTGATGAACAATCAGCTAAATGTCTAGCGGTAAGTTGCATGGGTTAGATTTATTCATGATCAAGTTAACATAGTAATTGATAGTAACCTGAAATTGATAAGAGAAGGACACCCTACATATCTTGGAGTCCCCCTTGACCGACAATTTAGCCTCAAACATCACATCCAGAATGTAAACAATAAAGTCTTGGGACGTCTACAGTTATTGAAGAGCCTTTCTGGTACATCATGGGGATCAGACAAGAATACTTTTAGAGACTTATACCTTGGTTCTGTGCGCTCAGCAATATAATTTAAAAGTGTACTATTAACAACTTGTTCATAATCTAACTTAAAATTCCAGGACAGGATGACAAATTGTGCTCTGCGCTTTACAGATGGAGCAATGAGGCAGCTTGCAAGATCCACACACAGGTGGAACCATTTAAACGCGGAAGGATAAATCAGTTATGAAAGCTTATGAACTAATTAGTAGAATTAAACGGGATCATCGCAACAAATTCCTTGTAGAAAACGCAGCCAAAGATCAGAATTAAACAAAAGTGTGTACTTCACTACGTTAATTAAATCAAATACAATCTCCCAGAATAAAGACAAGAGCTACAACGAGCATTAAAAGATATGCCCCAACAAACATTACATAAGACACTAGAAATACTGATATCATCTTTCACTGATGGCTTACAATGCTGGTAGATCTGGCTACAGGGCAAGAGGGCGGCCGCGAAGTAGGTGGATAGGTGACATTAGAGTGATTGTGCAACGACAAGGGCTCACATTGACCGACCCAACGCACTTGGTGCAGGATAGACCACTCAAGCTCCCCAGGACGCTAAATGGCACAAGTGGAAAAAAAACTAACTAGTTAACTGATGGATCTGCATGTAAAGCCACCGTCAAAACAGGTTATGGCGTTTATATATAACATCTGATGTTTGCGGGGAAGGTCGCTCCAAATATGAAGCTGAAATCGTTGCACTTGAAGCCGCATTGTACCATCTGAAGTTAGTTTTTGTAATGTTTCTTTCAAAGGCCCAAGACATTGTTATTTTCACAGATTCGATGTTAGTCCGTCAAGCATTAGAAGGAGCTGGTCATTGTAGACCTAACCTTATCCAAATATCTTTAGACATTTATCACATTATCACTTCACATGTTGTCAAAATAATTATGCAGTGGATCTCCTGGCACTCAAATACACCTGCCAATGACAAGACAGCCAGTCTAGCAAAGAAGGGATCAAGACAAGAACAGCCACAACAGCAACAACTTAACAAACAGCTCATAAGAACAACAAACAAAGTAACTTGGTTGAACAGATGGGTCATGGGAAACATGTGAAGGGAGGTCTGCAGACATATGGTAAGCCCCAGTCCTAATGACAGTGTAAATCAACTCACAAGGAAGGATCAGAGCACCATTTTCTGACTGAGAACCCAACATTTCTCACTTAACAGCAACTAATACATAGGTGCATATACCATTACAGGGCATTGGGCAGAAGTGCGTGAACCCTGATGCTGATGGATACGTAATAACAACAACAATATATATATATATGCATACATATACAGCAGATTTACTAATGAATATGTGTTACTTCTGAACTGGGTAAATCATTTTCTGGATAGTGTATATATCTTTTTATCAATAGGATAGATCATTTTCTGGATAGTGTACATCTCTTTTTATGAATAGGGTAGATCATTTTCTGGATAGTGTACATCTCTTTTTATGAATAGGGTAGATTATTTTCTGGAAAGTGTACATATCTTTTTATGAATAGGGTAGATCATTTTCTGGATAGCGTACATCTCTTTTTATGAATAGGGTAGATCATTTTCTGGATAGTGCACATCTCTTTTTTACGAATAGGGTAGATCATTTTCTGAATAGTGTACATCTCTTTTTATGAATAGAGTAGATCATTTTCTGGATAGTGTACATCTCTTTTTATGAATAGGGTAGATTATTATCTGGATAGTGTACATCTCTTTTTATGAATAGAGTAGATCATTTTCTGGATAGTGTACATCTCTTTTTATGAATAGGGTAGATTATTATCTGGATAGTGTACATCTCTTTTTATGAATAGGGTAGATCATTTTCTGGATAGTGTACATCTCTTTTTATGAATAGGGTAGATCATTTTCTGGATAGTGTACATCTCTTTTTCTGAATAGGGATGATTATTTTCTGAATAAGGTAGAACTTTTTCTGAATAAGATAGATCTTTTTCTGAATTGGGTAAATCTTTTTCTGGATAGTGTACATCTCGTTTTATGAATTGGTTAGATCAATATATGAATAGAGTAGACAATTGTCTAAATAGGGTAAATCATTATTGGAAGAGAGCCAGTGGATATTTTGTGTATAAATTGTGCGAATGCAAAAAAATTAAAGATTGTTTAGTGAGACAACACTGGGCTACAACCCGATAGAAAGTAATACAACACTGGGCTACAAACCGATAGAAAGTGAGACAACACTGGGCTACCATCCGATAGAAAGTGAGACAACACTGAGCTGCAACCCGGTAGAAAGGGAGACATCACTGGGCTACAACCCGATAGAAAGTAATACAACACTGGGCTAAAATCCGATACAAATCAAATGTAATAGGCGGGAAAGTTGCCAAATGGATTGAACATTGGTTAACGGGAAGACAGCAAAGAGTGGGCATAAATAAATATTGCTCTGAGAGGCGTGAGGTCAAAAAGTGGCGTTCCACATGGCTAGGTTTTGGGATAAATTATGTTCTTGATATATATAAACGATTTAGACATTGCTATCGGATCCATTATTGCTTAATTTGCATATAACACAAAACTATGCAGAAGTGTCATATCTGAAGCTGAGGTTGATATATTCAAGTTGGATTTAGCTTAAATTCTGGAATGGTCTGAGAGCTGTCAAATGGAGTTCAATTTAGATAAATGTGCAGTCATTCACACAGGTAGATCCAATGTGGAAAAAAATAAAGAATGGGAGAGAAGACTTTTAGAAATATGGATAGGAAAAGAACCTAGGGGTTATTAAAGATCATAGAAAGGGAGCAAGTCCAGGTAGCAGTGAATAAGACGAATGCAATGTTAGATATGATCAAAAGAATTATTAAAAATAGGATCAAGGAAGGCAGAAAAACACTGAGCTTAATGACTTAAGAGCAGCACTCTGCAAACTGTGCCAGCAGTCCGCACCAAAAAGGGTAGTGGTACAGTGGGTCCCGGCACACTGCAACATCCAAGGCAACGAGGAGGCAGACAGACTGGCAAAAGAAGGTGCAAGACTACCACAAACAGATACCAGTATGACGTACGAAGAGTCAAAACGGCTTATCAAAGCCAGATACATGACCAAATGGGAAACCGAACATAGTGGTTACACCAAAAACGATGCCTATTACCAGTTGAACCGAAGAGAGCAGGTCGTTGTCTTCAGACTTCGCACTGGCCACAACAGACTGAGGTACCACCTATTCAACATATTGAAGATAGGGTGTACCGACGAATGCCCGTGCGGTACTGGTAAAATGACCACTGAACATCTGCTACAGAACTGCCCGACATACGCGGATCAGAGAGAGCAGATGTGGCCATTACCAGTGGAACTGCAAGACAAGCTCTATGGCAGTGGCGAGAGCCTCAGGATGACCGCCGCTTTTCTCGAAAAAATAATGGTTACTGTCTGACTGTGTACGCAGAAGGATCAAGGAAGGGATAGTCAAACTGCGTAAAGCATTAGTTAGATTGGAGTACTGGTACAGGCGTGGAGGCTTTATCATAGAGGGGATATAAACATGCTGGAAAGGATAGAAAAAAAAAACGATAAAGCTGAAAGTGGGGTTCCAGAATTACAGGTATGAGTAAAGACAATGAAAAACCGGCTTTAAGTGTATAGAAAAGAGAAGAATTCGGGGCGATCTAATACAGGTCCATAACATAATCAAAGATAAAAATAAATTAGAATATAAGAAGTTTTTTTTCAAAATACAGTCGCTTGAAAGAACAAGAGAACACAGTCACAAATCAATTAAAGAAAGGTGCAGATTAGATCGTATTAATTATTTTGTTGTCTCACTTTCTACCGGGTTGTAGCTCAGTCTCGTCTCACTTTCTATCGGGTTGTAGCTCAGTCTAGCCTCACTTTCTATCGGGTTGTAGCTCAGTCTAGCCTCACTTTCTATCGGGTTATAGCTCAGTCTCGTCTCACTTTCTATCGGGTTGTAGCTCAGTCTAGCCTCACTTTCTATCGGGTTGTAGCTCAGTCTAGCCTCACTTTCTATCGGGTTGTAGCTCAGTCTCGTCTCACTTTCTATCGGGTTGAAGCTCAGTCTCGTCTCACTTTCTATCGGGTTGTAGCTCAGTCTAGCCTCACTTTCTATCAGGTTGTAGCTCAGTCTAGCCTCACTTTCTATCGGGTTGTAGCTCAGTCTCGTCTCACTTTCTATCGGGTTGTAGCTCAGTCTAGCCTCACTTTCTATCGGGTTGTAGCTCAGTCTCGTCTCACTTTCTATCGGGTTGTAGCTCAGTCTCGTCTCACTTTCTATCGGGTTGTAGCTCAGTCTCGTCTCACTTTCTATCGGGTTGTAGCTCAGTCTCGTCTCACTTTCTATCGGGTTGTAGCTCAGTCTCGTCTCACTTTCTATCGGGTTGTAGCTCAGTCTAGCCTCACTTTCTATCGGGTTGTAGCTCAGTCTCGTCTCACTTTCTATCGGGTTGTAGCTCAGTCTAGCCTCACTTTCTATCGGGTTGTAGCTCAGTCTAGCCTCACTTTCTATCGGGTTGTAGCTCAGTCTAGCCTCACTTTCTATCGGGTTGTAGCCCATTGTTGTCTCACTTTTTATCGGGTTGTAGCCCAGTGTTGTCTCACTTTCTATCGGGTCGTAGACTAGTGTCGTCTCACTTTCTTTCGGGTTGTAGCCCAGTGTTGTCTCACTTTCTATCGGGTCGTAGACTAGTGTCGTCTCACTTTCTTTCGGGTTGTAGCCCATTCTCACCTCACTTTCTATCGGGTTGTAGCCCATTCTCACCTCACTTTCTTTCGGGTTGTAGCCCATTCTCACCTCACTTTCTTTCGAGGTGTAGCCCATTCTCACCTCACTTTCTATCGGGTTGTAGCCCATTCTCACCTCACTTTCTATCGGGTTGTAGCCCATTCTCACCTCACTTTCTATCGGGTTGTAGCTCATTCTCACCTCACTTTCTATCGCGTTGTAGCCCATTCTCACCTCACTTTCTATCGGGTTGTAGCCAAGTCTCGTCTGACTTTCTATCGGGCTGTAGCCCAGTCTAGTCTCACTTTCTATGGGGTTGTAGCCCAGTCTAGTCTCACTTTCTACCGGGTTGTAGCCCAATGTTGTGGTATGTATTTTTCTTTAGTCTCTCTCGTGGCTCGAGTAACATTTGTCTCCATTTTACGGTAGTTCTCTTTTAGAATGTATATCCACCTCTACCTCTAGCTATTCTTCCTGATGTTCTCCTGTAGAAGGTTGCACGAACAAAACGGTCTGGTTGCATTCAATTTGACCAAACCAATTCATTCTCTGTTCTATTTACTGTAGGCAGGGAATTGTTCCAAACTTCTCCAGAATACTCATATTTGTGATTCTGTCTCTTCTGGTGTTGTAAGTGACATTTCGTAAACACCGCATTTCACAGGTGGATAACTTTCGTTCCTGGGCCTTATTCAATGTCCATGTCTGGCACTGGTAGCACAGGGTTGAGATGAAGATACTATTTATCATCTGCTTTTTTGCTTGGAGGGAAATCTTAGGGTGCATTAGTAGTGGAGACAGCTGGTATGTGACAGCGTTTACCCTCTGCACTCTCGTCTCTATCTCTCTGTCGAGTCTGCCAGCCTCAGTAAAACAGCTCCCAAATACCTACATTCTTGTACCTGCTTTAGTTTTGTTTCATTCACATGAATATCAAGTGTGCTGTGTTTTCTACTTATATTCATTGCCTCTGTATTTTATGTATTGATTTTCATATCGCACTTTTGACAGTTCAAGTAGAGTGAGTCAATGTGACTTTGTTGGTTTCGTTTATTGGAGGAGATTAAACATTGGTAGTCTGCAAGGACCATTTCGTTGGTACTTTCCTGTTCTGAATTTGCCTCATGTGTGATTTTATTCATATAAGGGAGAGAACACAACCCTGTCTGACACCTGATGAAATGGGGAACCACTCCGGCATACCTTCTGCTGTCCTTACTGCACTCTGGCTGTCCTGATAAAGGACTTTGATGTTACGAAGGAGAGGACTTTGAAGTCCATAATCTGCCAGGATCTCCAATAGTTTACTTCTGTTGACTCTATATATGCCTCTTCTTGATCTATGACTATAAGGCTGTTATTTCCATCATTGACTGTTGGCATATTAATCTCAATGTAAATAATGCGTCTATGCAGCTCTTTTCTCTCCTGACCGCAAACTGGTTATTTCCAAGTTGGGGTTCCAGTATCGGTTTTGCTCTTCTTTCTAGTATCTTAGCATATGTCTTGCCTATGTGGCTTAGAGAAGACATAATTCCCTTTACGTTTCACACTCTCGCTTGTCGCCTTTATTTGTCCATATAGGAACGATGATTGCCCGTTTCCAGTATGTAGGTAGCTTTCTCGACGTCCAGGCGAGATTAGATACCAGAAAACTTTCTTTTAGTCAAAGAATGGTGAATGCTTGAAATACATTGCCACAGGAAATAGTAGAGGCAGGGTCAATTAATGCTTTCAAGAATAAATTGTACGCGCAAAGGTATTTTTTTTTCAAGTGAATGTTAAAGAAACATGGTGTATACAGACTTCGCAACGTCTTCTAAACCAGTAT
Source organism: Ariolimax columbianus (assembly GCA_036924085.1). Classification (NCBI taxonomy): domain Eukaryota; kingdom Metazoa; phylum Mollusca; class Gastropoda; order Stylommatophora; family Arionidae; genus Ariolimax; species Ariolimax columbianus. The sequence goes on along the minus strand of JAVGWX010000003.1, from coordinate 130,621,114 downwards.
AAAGACGTTAAGTCAGTATCTAAATACGGTATATCATTATCCGAATAGAAAATATGGCTATCTGAATGAGGAAGTAGGGTATCTGAACAGGGCAGATCATTATTTGAATAGAGTATTTCATTTTCCTAAACAGAGTAGATCGCTATCTGTATATGATATTTTTATTGTATAAAATATTGCAGTGTACAGATTAATTGGTTAATCTATTTTGTCTTTGCATTTTGGATTGACTACCTCCCATTGTTCTTCATTGGGCAAGAATGGCATCACCTTTAGATGTTTTGTTAGAACAACGGCCGACTCTTCTTTTCTAGTTGTAACTGTCAACGGTTCTTTTACGTGCACAATTGTTCATCCGTATCCGATATGTCCAGGCTCTCCCATGAGATTAGTCGTCGCTTGAAACATGTGGGATTAAAACACCCACCATTTTGTAGTTTCTTTTCTTGAGAGACGAGCGCCTTATCCATCAGCTGTGGCACACCCCTATCCCATGCTTTGTTATGGGGCGAAATGCAGACCTGAAGAAGATGAAGTGGTACGATATGTTAGGAATTTAGAGTTTAGTTGAGATTCAAACAACAAAACAATAACCGAACTAGGATCTGGCTAACAATAGTGTAAACAAAAAAAGAAGCTTCATAGCCAGCACAGCTGTTTTGGATAAAGTGTTAGAGTCTTCATGTTAGGTCTCAGTGTATTATAAGACAGTATAAGTGTACCATGTCTTTCCTTATTTCGTACAAGCATACCCCGTGTTTGTTTACAGTTCGGTCGACTGGAGCATATTGATAAGAGATATCGAACCCAGGACCTTTGCTGCGAGAAGCTAGCTTCCTACCAATCTACTACTGAAGACGCTCAGTAATAGTGTATAAGTAGCCCTCTACCAATCTACCACTGAAGACGCTCAGTAATAGTGTATAACTAGCTCTCTACCAATCTACCACTCAAGACGCTCAGAAATGGTGTATAACTAGCTCTCTACCAATCTACCACTCAAGACGCTCAGTAATAGTGTATAACTAGCTCTCTACCAATCTACCACTCACGACGCTCAGAAATGGTGTATAACTAGCCCTCTACCAATCTACCACTCAAGACGCTCAGTAATAGTGTATAACTAGCTCTCTACCAATCTACCACTCAAGACGCTCAGTAATAGTGTATAACTAGCTCTCTACCAATCTACCACTCAAGCCGCTCAGTAATGGTGTATAACTAGCTCTCTATCAATCTACCACTGAAGACGCTCAGTAATAGTGTATAACTAGCTCTCTACCAATCTACCACTCAAGCCGCTCAGTAATGGTGTATAACTAGCTCTCTACCAATCTACCACTGAAGACGCTCAGTAATAGTGTATAACTAGCTCTCTACCAATCTACCACTCCAGACGCTCAGTAATAGTGTATAACTAGCTCTCCACCAATCTACCACTCAAGACGCTCAGTAATGGTGTATAACTAGCTATCTACCAATCTACCACTCACGACGCTCAGAAATGGTGTATAGCTAGCTCTCTACCAATATACCACCCAAGACGCTCAGTAATGGCGTGTAACTAGCTCTCTACCAATCTACCACTAAAGACGCTCAATAATGGTGTATAACTAGCTCTCTACCAATCTACCACTCAAGACGCTCAATAATGGTGTATAACTAGCTCTCTACCAATCTACCACTCAAGACGTTCAGTAATAGTGTATAACTAGCTCTCTACCAATCTACCACTTAAGACGCTCAGTAATGGTGTATAACTAGCTCTCTACCAATATACCACTCAAGACGCTCAGTAATGGTGTATAACTAGCTCTCTACCAATCTACCATTCACGACGCTCAGTAATAGTGTATAACTCGCTCTCTACCAATCTACCACTCAAGACGCTCAGTAATGGTGTATGGGAAAAACCAAATTGAATGTCCAGGCTTATTTAGTCATTTTTTAATATCCCAGGCATGATGAACTTCCTTCGCACTTGGTGAAGCAACTATCGACCTTCAGTTCTCCGGTGTTATCGACAGCCGGTTGTACGCATCGATCTTTCATTAAATCTTATTTTAATTAACGGTTGGATACGTTTCTCGCAGGAGACCGGACCTGCGATCAGTTTATGACTTAGAGTTATCATCTCATCACACGAAGTGCGCGTAAGCGAAGACAGTGGATCTCATGTTTACATTTGCCGTCTCAACAATCAAACTCTTTCAGCGAAGTTCAGCAGCATGCACCTGTAATAATGCAACAATGAGGCACTTTGTAAAAATAACAATCGGAGAAGATGGAGTAAAACGGATATGTAAGGCTGCTAACAGGCGATGCATTAGACATTGTTTGAATTTCACTTGTTAGAGGAAGTGGTAAAAGTAGAGTCAGTACAGTAGTAACATAAATTGTCGTCAGTGATAAAGTGTTCGAGACTTCATTGAACGAGGTGTCAGTTGGGTTTTGTTCGGACATTTCGTACCTTCCCTAAAAGTAAGTAAGTTATCAGTTTATATTCCGGAAGGTGTCGACACCTGTGTGTAAACCCTGCCGATTTACCGCGATTGGAAATCATTCTAATCGCTCTGCAGCTCAGATACTTGTAATTGGAAAACTGTATAAGTACGAATGTTATTAGAAACAACCTATGTCAGTCTGTCGTTAGTGTGAAAATATAAATAGAAAATAACATCACAAAGTAGAAATTCTCCTGTTTGAATCCACGTGAATAACAGAATCACAGTACATTCGAAGCATGTAAAAAACGATAAAAGATGAGTGTGTTTGGGCTAGCATCCTCATCATGTAAAGAAAATTGCTACAAAACCTGCAACTATAAGAGCACTCATATAAATTGGGAAAATGAAAGTGACATTAAAGGTGAAAGTAGTCTTATATTTGACACTGTTCTACTGGGTGAAGTGGTATACACGACATTGTGCTAGTCCCCGGTCTTTTGTGACGTCGTGTGATCAATTTGCTTCACCTCCGCTAACTGTAGCTCAATGTCAATACAACTGGGTAAACTGGAGCGCCTCGTTACCAAGAAGTGAAAACGGTATATGTGACTTGAGAAAGAAAAGCTCTAATGATGATGTCTGTCAGATACAAAGTAAACTGTTATATAGCGAGGTCAGTTTGAAGGAGAGTGTGGCCGAGAGGTTAAGCATACCGGCCATCCAATCAGAAAACACTAGTTCGAACACCGGTAAAGCCTATACTTTTTATATCTGGGGTAAAATAAGAGAAACTGTACCCACAAACTGAGTGGCAAGTGTCATAATCTTTAATAGATATCAGTTTCTCCGGCGCCATCATAACCCGACCAAACATCAGAATAGTAACAGATAAATTGACTGTTTTACAGATCTTCATTATGTTAACTTATTAAGCCGATCTAGTATCTAAATGTCCCTGTGATTATGCAAGGGGGCTTCAATAGAAAACATTAAATGTATTTGTTGGGTACATTTGTTCTTAAAAAGTAAAACACAACTCATTTTTCGACGTAGTCACCATTGCGTTCAATGCAAGGTTTCCATCGCCTATAAAGTACAAGGATTCGTGTAGAAAAAAAAATTCCTTGGTCGTGTGTGTAACCATGTATGCACCACCTGCTAGACCTCTTCGACAGACCTGAAAGTCCTTCCAATACCTCTTTCAGTTGTCTAAAGCTGTGGAAATGACGTGGGAGCTAGGTCAGTGAGTAGAGCAGATGTTGTAGACATAGAAAGCCATGCCCTCGATGATTGCAGCCGCCGCATGAGCAGCTTGGGAATCAAGAATTGTCAGGTTGCAAAACGACACCTTAACTCACAAGTCTACGTCGTTTGGATTTGATAGATTATCAAAAATGATTCCCGAGAAAGTATGTAAACTTTGAGCTGGTGACAGTGTTCTCCCTGGGTATGCAGTTCACTAAAATAACGCCTCGTTCATATCAAAAGAGAGTCAGTAAAACCTTCACTGCAGATTGCTGCGTGCGAAACTTCTTCGGTTGCGATGAGGAGGGATCGCGCTATTCCTTGCTTGCTCTCTTTGTTTGAGGCTCGTGTTAGTGAACCCATGTATCATTTTCTCTAACATGTCCTGCTAGGAAACCAACAGCTTCTGCTTCAAAGCGCAGCAAACGTTTCAGACAGACATCATTGCGTCGTTATTTTAGTTCTGGAGTAAGCTGCCGTGGCACCCTCCTTGCAGACAATTTGTGGTACTGTAGTAAATCATTGATGATGTGGTGTGCTGTACCTTGACTGATGTCCAGATATAATATGCTGAATCTTGACTGATGTCCAGATGTGATGTGCTGTACCTTGACTGATATCCAGATGTAATGTGCTGTACCTTGACGGATATCCAGATGTAGTGTGCTGTACCTTGACTGATGTCCAGATGTGATGTGCTGTACCTTGACTAATGTCCAGATGTGATGCGCTGTACCTTGACTGATAGCCATATGTGCAGTGATTTGATTCAGTCAATCAACGATTTTCCTTTACGGGGATATCAACGGATGTAATCGATTCTGTGGTCACTGCTCAGTATGCCTGACCCGGTCGTGAACAGTCTGTCACAGAACTCATGCCTTTATGGAACCTCCAACTCCACTCATAGACTTGGTGGAGTGAAAGGCGTACATCACCATACTGGACCTGCATTTGACGATGAATGTCTACAGGTTCCATTCCTTCACCGATCAAACAACGGATAACAGAACGCTACTCCTCTTTCGTGCATGTCAATAATGGATCGGCCATAATTTAACTGCAATTATGACATCATGTTGTTCGTTTGCACCGTTCAGGACACTCTTGACATTCTTAGCAACCATATTAACAAGTTACAATACAAAGGTATGGTTATTCTAATTACTATTTCCATTTTAAGGTTTCATTTAAAACCACCTTGTATTTCCAATTGAACAGGAGCTTTTAACGTTCTCCAGTATTTTATAATATTTTATAATCTGCAGGGCTGATCTCGTGTCTTTCTTACTAATCGTCGTAGTTTTCTTTTCCTCTAGGCTATTATCAAATCTAACCCTTGATTTATGTTGTTCACTCGGTTCACTAAATCATCTAGCAGATCTGCGTCATCTACATTAATCATGCCTTTTTTAACATTACACTGATGATATGTTTCATTTTTCTGTAAAAAGTTTGTATCGTGTTATCATTAGAAATAAAAGTCTTTAACATGCATTCTAGTGTCCCTCCTCGTATCACATCTACATTTGGAGAGTATAGCTGAACCTGCAATACGGTTTAGTAGAACGCTGACTGTCGCCTAATATAACACACCCAATAAGACAAAGACACCTTAACTTAAATCACTTTAAAGTTAATAATGTTTGACTAGAATTCGATTTGAACTTTTATCATCCTTGTTCGCACGCATGTAATCATCAACATTTTGCTCAATTTTATATACTGTATATGTATATCAGGTGAATAGTGGGGAATATGACACATCCTTAACACAGACATCGGACAATCGCTATTTTATAATGAAGAACAATTTCCTCGTTTAATTATACTTCCTATGGGTAAATGTAGGCCTATAGTAAATATTGCCGTTGGGGGTGAAGTGTAAAAGATTTATTGTACTACGTCTATTGTAGAAGTGGAGGTTACAGGTGACACGGTCTCACACATATCTGCCGTGTTTGTCATCATTTATTAAGTATCATATATATCTCAGGTGGTGGTCATCACTTACTAGGTATCATATATATCTCACGTGGTGGTCATCACTTACTAGGTATCATATATATCTCACGTGCTGGTCATCACTTACTGGGTATCATATATATCTGACGGGGTGGTCATCGCTTACGCTGGCTCTAAACTCATGTAAACGAAGCTCGTTAGCCTGCTCAGTCAGTTCGCCTAAGAGAACGGGAACTCTGATTTTAAGCCCCCAAGTTCCAGGGAGTGTTGGCTAGGCTAGTCCTTGAGCGATGAGAGTATCGTCGGATATCTCGAGTAACTTGCATCTGCGGGCAACGATTCCACTGCCTTGTGGAAGCCTCGGGAGAGGGTAGGACTATCGGAGTAAACCCTGACAGAAAATCCGGAGTGCAAGCACCTAAAACGGATGGTTTAAAAATTACGAACTCATTCAGGCAGCTCCTGCAGCTGAGCTGGTGCAAAATTGTCATACTTTGCATTCCTTTGGATTACACCAGTGAGGTCGAAAGGGGAATCCTGCAGTTTCGGCAGCTCATGGTCTCCATATTCACTATATTACTGGGTATTATTTATCTCTGACGCAGTGGTCATCACTTACTGGGTATTATATACTATTGTATATCTGAGATGGCGTTTACCATTTACTTTCTTTGGCGTCATGGCATCTCTAATTCTATTTAACGTACGTGTTTGTAGCTGATCTTACAGAATGTGTCCAAATTGAGGGGGAATCGAAAACGCTTCATATCCCTTTAGAAACAATCACTCTAACCGCAGTTGTATTTAACGACGATTTCTCCTCCTAGAGCAGCCAAAAAGCCTTTAAATCTATCACATATTTGCTGTGTTGATATCAAATGTATCACATATTAGCTGTATTATGAACAAATGGATCTCATATTTGCTGTATTAAGACCAAATGTATCACATATTCGCTCTGTTATGATTAAATGTATCACATATTTGTTGTACTGAAACTAAATGAATCACATATTTGCTTCTTTGTGGTCAAATGTATCATACATTTGCTGTGCTGAAATCAAATGTATCATATATTTGCTGTGCGGAGATCAAATGTATCACATAATTGTTGTGCTGAAATCAAATGTATCACATACTCGCTGTGTTAAGATCAAATGAATCACATATTTACTGTGTTTTTCACTTGTTTGAAAAGTCCCACGTTTCAGGTTAGTTCAGGCGAATAATTGCTGTTGGTTTTACTTTGTGCGACAGATAACGAAGATTGGCGTATTTTCGGATAATCGATTTGAAATTATTTGCTGTGTGGCATACATGACATCACTGTCGTTAAGGCAAACTCAAAGGTATTTAGTCTCTTACAGTGGATGGTGTCGTGTGTGCACTGAAGGGTCATGTAGCTCACCAGTTATACACATGTAACACATCCTGCTGGAGCATGGGCGATTAGGACAGGGGCGATTGAACTGGTGATTCTGGGAACAAAAACGTTGCCTGAATGCATGCCAAGGTCAAGCACCGTCTCGAGACTAGGTCGACAAAGGAAACGAGGCGTTTAAGTGGAAGAATTCGTCTGGTACAGGTGGAGGTTCGGAGCTGACCACTCTGGGGTTCCGATATAGTGTAATGAGGGGTTGATGACAGTCAGAGACTGCCACTACCGGCCACGATATTTAGAGGGACAGGGATTAAGTGATAATCATCCAATAACAACAAGTTAGGGTTAATTCTAATTAGAGTGATGGCTATGTCTGACTACCGACATGAGACTATTAGACAGCCTTGTTGCTTGAGACTATAAAATACTCCACAAAGATGAACTCAGGAGACTGGCTAGGAGAGAGACTGGCATTGAGAGATACTGGCTAGTAGAGAGACTGGCTAGGAGAGAGATCGAAAGGCTGTTAGTAGTCTAGCAGGCTGGCTAAGAGATAGGCTGGCTAGGAGAGAGACTGGCTAAGAGAGAGACTGGCTAGGAGATAGTCTAGCAGGTGGAGAGATAGAGTGAGTTTGCAAAGTGACTGAACCAGCATTCACCTTCCAGTTTTGGCCATTCGCTCTATACGTATGTGTGTTGGACACTCTATGAACAGTAAGATAATTGAATGCATGTCGTTCGTGCAGGACCCCTAGTGATCTGGTTGCAAATAAATGTAAGAATAATTGAGGAGATCGAGTGAATGTCCAGATCGCCTAAGTAGGAGATCTGAATGTCTGTCGTATTGTGCAGGACACTTTGGGAATGATGTTAGTTCTGAGGTATTTGTATGCACAGATCGACTAAGAGGGTGACCACTAATGAGTACGTGATCCGCCTATAATAACTTGATCTAATTGCATATGAATGCACAGATCGCCTGAGCATACGTGAACCGATTGAATATGGATGTACAGATCACCTGACTGAAGGTGATCTGATTGTGTGTGAATGCACAAAAGGACAGAGTACGCAATACGAACTGAGGACGATTTTTTGAGTGTGTATAGAGTGTACAAATAAGGGGAGTGTATCGGAAAGAATCTGGGTTACTAGTTGGAGGAAATATTCAAAAGCTAGTGCTTAAAACCTCTTATGTAGTTTTAAGATATATATACATATATATATATATATATATATATATATATATATATATATATATATATATATATTATGAATATTTAGTTCAGATGTATTTTGTTCTTTTTGCTAATATTGTTTTGTGGAGATTGTTATTAAATATGTGACATTTTGTTAGATATTGTTTATTATGTTATTTATTGTGTGAAGTCGTGTCGTGGTGTGAATACGTGTTGTAACACTTTAGATAAGTAACTACTCAGCGAAATCTAGGCTCTGCTACACACTCCAATCCCATCTTGACAGGCTTTCTAGCCACTTCTTTTTGTAAAACTAATTCGAAATCCTAGCAGTCTCTGAGATACCTGATTCATCGTCTATGAATTGTTCGTTCTGTGACTTCAGTTTTTCCACTTTCAGTGATTAATTAATTTTGTTGTTCCAGTATGAAGCAAAAAACCACCACCTTTAAATTAGGTATGTCTCCACGCATTTACAATCATTCACCATTTCCTTTAAATGTAAAGCAAGAGCCCCCACTCCAGCTAACTCAATTGAAAGTAAGACTGTATCCGGGCTTTGACAATGGCTGATTATAGTTGCAATTCTTTTAACATGTGGAGGTTACAAGCCCCAAGCACAACCCCCTTTAGCCGTAATTTACGACATGCCGAGAATGTACTAGTGGACCTATTCATGTCATCCCGTTTCCCACTCGGTGATTTGTTCTCTTTGCCCACAGGTAAAACGCTCCCACACAAATGCTGTCAAAATGATGAAATTAGCTTGTTAATTGTCGTGAGCCATTGAGTAATAAGGACATCAGACTTAAACGCACTCAGACCTCAAATATATGTACACATGCTATCTACTGCCCTGAAGATATATATTGTAAATCTTCTTAGGAATGGACATAAGTGTACGTGATATCAGCTTGAATCTCCATTCTGAGCCTGGAGAATGCAATCTCCCGTCTTCTCGGCTACCGCTTTGTTTCTCACAATAACAGAGAGGCTCCATTATGATATCTCATCACGCTGTACATGTCCATGTAACGGTGCCATCTTCATCAACAATTTCATATATTAGAGGTTTAATCTCTTTTCTCCTTAGTGCGCTCCTTTCTGCATTCCCTACCAAGAAGAATTAAGGTTTTATGCTCTTCTTGGGGGGGGGGGGGGGGGGGGGAATTGAGACGCTAGTCCAGTCAGGCACAAAATACTGACCAGGACGTCGCGTCAGGGTCAATACACTGACCAAAACCCCGATCTCTCTTCCATGTAGCGTCCCCTGGAAATGTTAGTCAGTAGTTACTGTTGTGTCTCTGTTCCTCTCATCCAAGCCCTTTCGATTTGTGTTCTGATTGCAGCTGATAAACATCATGTCTCTGTTTAGTGTTTCAGTAATCTACAGCAAGTTCCACATGATTTAGAACACATTGTGCTTTGAGGAAGTCAGCTGTTAACATCACAATAGAGCTCATTCAACTGAACCTGAATTTCAGCCGAAATTGAGTAATACATACCAACCGTCACATTTGCAATTTCATTATACTCCAACTCATAGTTTTCTCAGCAGACCATTGAAAACATGGCGGTTGTCAAACGGAATCCGCCCAGAGTTGATCAGCGAGCGGTGATTCGGTTTCTAGCAGCTGAAGAATGTAGACCACTTGACATGTATCGTAGAATGCAGGCAGTGTACGATTACAAAAGTATGTCGAAGACAACAATGAAAGACTGGACAACGATGTTTAAAGTACGAAGTGACGTAACGCAACAATATGCGCCTGACCTGGTCTCGGAAGATCTCTCGTTAACTCACGTACTTCTTTAAACATCGTTGTCTAGTTCTTCACTGTTGTCTGCGACACACTTTTGTTGCCATACACTGCCTGAATTCTACGACGAATGTCAACTGGTCCACATCCTTTAGCTGTTAAAAACCAAATCACTGCTCTCTGATCAAATCTGAGCGGATTCCGTATGACACGCGCCATGTTTTCAACGATCTGCTGAGAAAACTATGAGTTGGAGTATAATTGAATTTTGTAACCTTGACGATTGGTACGTGCTGTATCCACCAGAAGTGACGTCATCATACACATTGTACGTATGTTCAGTTGGTGCAGCTAGGTCCGGTTTCATTTGAACACGCAACATATATAAATAATAATTTTTATTTAAGATGGCAATACGAGGAACAGGAAGAGATGAAGAGACCAAAATAACTAGCTGATTACCACCCCACTCCCCCCGTCCACCACAAATCTAAAATGTTTTTTGTTTTTTTTTAATTTCTAGAAAAAGACATATTATTTAGGTATCGTTGCTTCTGTACATCGGTCAAATATAATATTCACGATATTTCAGTGAATAAGGCAATTCTAGTCACATATGAAATAGTGTGGGCTAAATTCCCCCACCTCCTATGTTTGAACTTTGAATACGCGTGACGTTTTTTTTTCTCAATGAGAGAAATATTTCAAACAGAAGAGGGAAATCCGGATGTTGGCTTCCTTTTGTTTCCAGCTTCCGTTAAATGTCAAAACAGGTAAGGAGCCACATGTGGCAACCACACTAGTGTCAGGCACAGGTTATACAATTTGAATAACGGCCTCTGTTAGCAGTACAGAAGATAGAAAGAGAGACAGTTCGGAATGTGTCATTAAACGTACTTAGAAAAGCACAATTTAAACATGAAATGTATACAATGAACTTAACTACTTCTGTATTAGTAAAGTATGGTGTTCAGAAATTATTGTAGGTCAATAAAGTTGAGGAGAGATAGGGGATGGTCTTATGTATCCTTTGATCTTTCCATCTGGTACATTCTGGAACGGAAACTGACATTGCGAGAGAAAGGTCACCAGTCGTGCAGGAAAACAAAGCTAAAAGAGAAATAATGCAATAGAAGATGAAGAAACTACGTCTTTTATGAGGTGAAGAGAACAAGAATGAATGGTATGTTATGTTCACAGCGTGGGAACAAAAACTGAGTAACAATCTTCTGACGACATAGAAACCAGCTTGTTGACAAGTTGCTTCGATCGAGAAAGTGTACAATACAAGGATAGATCGATCGAATTCTGGAAGAGCTTAACAAAAATAAAACACATTAGCAGATGCTGGAACTTCCCAGGTATGAGGGCTCTGAGCTAACAACGCTATATATATGTATATACACATGTACACACGCATACACACATACATATATATATATATGTATATATATATATATATGTATATATAAATATATGTATATATATATATATGTATGTATATATATATATATATATATATATATATATATATATATATATATATATTATATATATACTATATATACACACACACTACGGCAAATCTGCAAATAGGTCACAAATGCCTTTTTTTAACTTTAGAACAACCGGCATTTATTATTGCACTTACATTGTTCCTTGCTTGCCAACACAATTACCGCCAACATTGATACGTTTATCCCATCGCTTTATCGGTGCACCAAAACCTGCAGAATAGAAGTCTTTTGTTTGCTGTCTCAGCACTATTTGCAATTCAAGTACAACCTGATCGTCATTTGTGAAACGTCTTCCGTCAAGGTGGGATCATGCATTATGATGTAGGCTAAACAATGCGAACGCCATGTTGCAGTTTCTACACTGTCTGTCATCTGTCAGCTTGAATCATCTTCCTAATATACTGACTTACCTCGTGTCTGTGTGTGTGTGCGTGTGTATATATATATATATATATATATATATATATATATATATATATATATATATATATATATATATGTATTTATATATATACATAAAGAGAGAAAGAGAGAGCATTATATGGTAATAAAGAAAGAAAGAACGACTTAAAGAAAGAAAAAGAAGAAAAGAAGAAGGAAGTACAACACAGACAGAAAGAAAGAAAGAAAGTAGAAAAAGACAGAAAGAACGACAGAATGCAAGAAAGTGTAGCAGATCCCTCTGTTTGCCCTAGGGTTATTCTAACTTAGAACATTATCATACTCATCCACATCATTCATGACCACACACAGCAGATGGCATATTTATTATATAATACTCATACCAGAAAAATGAGTAGTGAAATTACAAACACAATGCAATACATTTCATCTTTACTAAATATCCTTTTATTATATATATATGTTAATATCAATATTAACTAAAGCGGAAATTTTAAGCATTGGCTATTGATGGAATTTCCAACTATCAAAACCCAGCTCTTTTACCTTACACACATCACACATCCATCTAGATCTTACCTAGTCGATCTACACACATTCAGAGTCTCTATTAATACAAAACACCCACACACATTTATTTGAGCGGCTGGCCCCGACTCAATGGCGTATGCTGTTTGAGCGATCCTGTTCTATCTCCAACATTCGTACAACAGTATATCAATCGCTCCTCTATCTAAGTCGGTGAGATAAACAGACTTCTATGTACATTCACTCATTCCTTCTCCATGCCAGCCTGCTTGAGCTACACTTTGTCTAGTGTTATATACTCTCAAGCAGTATCAGAGCTGACCAATGGATCTCAGGAGGATGGCTCTATTAAGTCGTTATTGGAACCAATTGGTCAGTTCCTACCTGTACATTCTTTCCCCAACTCCGATTCTCTTTGTTGAGACGGTGAGTGACCTTGGCGTAGTTACCAGACAGAGAGTGACCTTGGCACGCATTCAAGTACCTTTGTTCTCAGCAACCACATCACACCTGCCCTAAACTCTCATGCTCGGGGTGGAACTGTTACAAAAGAAAGAAAGAAGAACAGAAAGAAGATAATTTTTAAAAAAAGAAAGAAAGGAAGAAATAAAAAAGAAAGAAGAAAAGAAAGATAAATACAAAAAAAGAATAAAAGGACGACAGAAAGAAAGAAAAAAGGAAATTAAAAAAACAGAAAGAAATAGGGGGTAGATGAATATGCAAGGCATGAGGTAGATAAATTGACGAATATTCTTCCGTGTGCTGTATTTATCCAATAAATGTTAATCTAAATATAGAAAAGGAGGAGTTTCCAGTATGCAGCGCTGCTCTTCTTCATATTTGTATTTACTTAACCACTTTTCTTTTTCACCTGTGTGTTCTAGCCAAAGGCATATATCTTTCTACTACTGTAATATGTCATGCAACGTGAGTTTGTGTGTACTGTTATGTCTAAGAATGTCTTTTGTTAGGAGAAGTACAAAATAAAGACATTTCGAAGAGAACTAGATGATAACTAAAAACGATAAATAGATAATAGCGGCAACAAATAGATCATGAAAAAAAAGACATAAAATCACATTATTCACCAAGACATGCAATACTTTTGAATCCCTTGGGAAAAAATAAAAAAATTAACGATGTGTCTGTATTCACATTACTGATGTCCACCGGAAGAATTTATATGAATGGGGACTAAAGGCTGCTTGCCAGTGGAGTCGCCATAGTGGACACATGTCTAGTTTTTTCCCTTAAATGTTGTCTACGATAGAAATACCTTTTGCCCAATCGAGGTTTTGAACAAACATCCTCGTGGAAAGAAGACCGACATCCAAACCGTTCGAACTGCAAACAATTAAAAAGGAGAATTTTTCACGTAATACCTGAATCAAATGGTTGCCAAGGACCCAGTGGGAGAATATTAACTCATCTGAAGAAACGCTGAATCTCGTGCATTCTAGAAGACATCTGGAACGTTTTTGTCTGTGACCTGTGAACTTTAACGTACATAAATAATTGTGGGGGTCTGACTCTCATCTTCTTCGTTTGATCCTTTCTTGTTAGCGCTTAATAAATACGATGTGCCACTTTTTACAGAGAGCGAAGTATGTGACGTTCGGCACGACACATCCGTGTTTGGCATGTCCATTGATTCGGGGCTATTGTGCCTAGTCTTTATATTTCATCAGACTATCTAGAAACATTAGGTGGTGGATGTCATTAGATTACCTAGAAACATTAGGTGGTGGATGTCATTAGACTATCTAGAAACATTAGGTGGTGGATGTCATTAGACTACCTAGAAACATTAGGTGGTGGATGTCATTAGACTACCTAGAAACATTAGGTGGTGGATGTCATTAGACTACCTAGAAACATTAGGTGGTGGATGTCATTAGACTATCTAGAAACATTAGGTGGTGGATGGCATTAGACTACCTAGAAACATTAGGTGGTGGATGTCATTAGACTATCTAGAAACATTAGGTGGTGGATGTCATTAGACTACCTAGAAACATTAGGTGGTGGATGTCATTAGACTACCTAGAAACATTAGGTGGTGGATGTCATTAGACTACCTAGAAACATTAGGTGGTGGATGTCATTAGACTACCTAGAAACATTAGGTGGTGGATGTCATTAGACTACCTAGAAACATTAGGTGGTGGATGTCATTAGACTACCTAGAAACATTAGGTGGTGGATGTCATTAGACTACCTAGAAACATTAGGTGGTGGATGTCATCAGACTACCTAGAAACATTAGGTGGTGGATGTCATCAGACTACCTAGAAACATTAGGTGGTGGATGTCATTAGACTACCTAGAAACGCCAGGGGGTTTGAAGTCAGTTTAAATGTGATCAGACAACCTAGATGACGTCAGGTAGTTTGAAGTCAGTTTGAATGTGATCAGATAACCTAGATGACGTCAGGTAGTTTGAAGTCAGTTTGAATGTGATCAGACAACCTAGATGACGTCAGGTGGTTTGAAGTCAGTTTAAATGTGATCAGTCTACCTAGCAACATCAGATGGTTTGAAGTCAGTCTTAATGTGATCAGACTGCCTAGAAACATTAAGTATTTGTATCCTAGAAATGATTTTATAAGCAGTTTTGTTGTCCAAGAAGAGGATAAGACATCCTAATCTGGATACACAATTTGTCATGCTTTTATCTCAATGTACTTGTGTCCCTCAATCAGCTCTTCTTGGAGATGTTCACTAACATGCTCCACTTATGTTTCAAACGGATCAATCCCCTATTCTGGGATGTTGAGTTCCTGCAAATCTTTAAACCTGATCATCATATCATTCTTAACAGCCTCCAAATGGCAGCAAACATTTTCAAATCTGCATCTTTCAAGCTATCCTTTCTTAACTGCTGCAAACATGAAAACTGATATAATTCATGACGACAGAGGTTATTTTTAAACAATCCCAAATTTCTGATGAACCCCATTATAACTCCTTTCACTTTGACAAGACTGATGTTGTTCCACCGCAGCTTAAGTAGGAGATCATATAACTTTTCAAATATATCTGAAAGATAGGCCCCCATCTTTACGCAGTACTTCAGTTTTAATGCTAAGCTGTTCTTTAATTGAATCAAGAAACTCCATAATGGTATCAAATAATGCCCACAATCTTTTCAAACAATTGCCTTTGGACAGCCATCTTAATTCCGTATGTAGTAGACGTTCAAAAACCCACCATCATTGTCATTACACAATTTAAGAAATAATCTATCTTTTAAGGAATGTGACTTGATTGTATTAATAACACTGATAACTTCAACTGTGTGGCATAACACCGCTCGTGGTTAGGTGGTTTGTTTAGAGTAGCGTAGATGGCGCCTAACAGGCTGCGGGTCTGCTTTGCTCTAGTGTTTGAGTCTATTACGATGGACTCGCACATCGGGTAACGACTCTCCACAAGCGCTTGTCTCAATGCATCGGAGTTTTAAGCTGCTCGAGTCTAGTCCTCCAAGCAGGAAACCCTTCTCCAGAGCTGGGGCATCTTCCCTTGTAGACATACAGGTCGACTAAGAAATAAGAATATATATATATATATATCGTCCAGTGATCACATTAGGGGCATACTATATCCAGATTATTTGGCTAATTTGTAAATATTTTCTTGACCATGAAAATGACTTTTCAGCGAGCCTTTAAACAAACAAAGAAATGATCACATCTAATAAAAACTGATTTTTGTGAGATTATATATATATCCCGTGTAGCAATCTCAGCACCGCAAGTTATACATAGTTTTTGTGGGCCTAACAAAGGTTTTTGACACCGTCAACAGAGAGGGACTCTGCAGGATCATGGAGAAATTCGACTGCCAAAGCAGATTTATCAAGATCGTCTAACAATTCCATGAAAGTATGAATGCTCACGTGTTGAGTGATGGCGAAACAGTTCCTGTCTCAAATTGCGTAGAGCAGGACAGGCTACTAGTTCCAACACTCGTCAGCATAATATTTGCTGTCATGCTCAGTGATAGCTCTCGGGGTTATATTAAGACATACGACTGCAAGCTAGCACAAAGGTAAAGGACACAACGATCTCTACCGTACTTTTTTCCTGGTCAGTGCTGAAAAAGACATGCAGACATATGTGGACAAGTTCTCCACATTCTATGAATTCTATGACATGTTTGATGTCACCATAATTTTTTTAATATTCATGTTTCAGACTGTCTTGAGTGACATATCTCGCTACCAAGATATCAGAATACAAAATGAGCGCCTCTAATCAGTAGACAACTTCACTGCCTTGTGTGGTAGAATCTAGGTTTAACTGAGTAGTTTACTATCTAAAGAGTTACAATATGTGTCTACATCACGACACGACTTCACACAGTAAAACACAGTAAACACTATCCTGACCATAAAACAAAACAATATTATTTATTCGTTGCACAGTATCAACAAAAAGCAAAGTACATCTAAACTAAATAATCATAATATATATTTTGAACTTCATTAGGAGGTTTAGAAGTACAAGACACCGAGATCCTCACAAAAGCCAAAATGCAGAGTATCTACACACACACTTTTGCGGAAAACCCAAAGCATCTAGGGTGGTCACGTCGTGCGCATGCAGACAGCCGTGTCCCTAAATAACTAATGTATGACAATCTGAAAGAGGGCCTGCGTCTGGTTGGCGGTAAATAGGAGCGCTTCAAAGATTCCCTCAAAATATCTCTAACACGTTTCAACATCGATGTAAACTAAATGGAGTACCTGCCATGGGTACGTTATGGCAAAGAACCACCTTCAGAGGCGCTTCCATTGATGAGGAGAGCCGTATGTCCGAGGAGCGAGAAAGTGTATTTTGTGCAAAGACAAAACAATTGACACTCGTCGTATGTCCAACTCTGACCATATATGCTGCTAATGTGGAATGGGATTCTGGGCCAGAATTCTTCTTCTTCTTCTTCTTCTTCTTCTTCTTCTTCTTCTTCTTCTTCTTCTTCTTAGTACGCTGTCAGAGGTCAAACTGTATTTGTTCGAAGAAAGCAGCGGCCATCATGAGGATGTCGACACTGCCATAGAGCTTCTCTAGTGTTGCCATTGGTGATGGCCACATGTGCTTTCTCTGGTCCTCGTGTATTGGGCAGTTTTGTAGCAGATGTTCAGCGGTCATTTTCCCTGTACCACAAGTGCATTCGTCAGTGCCACCTATCTTCAGTTTATTTAATAGGTGGTACCTCAGTCTGTTGTGGCCTGTGCGAAGTCTGAAGACCACGACCTGCTCTCTTCTGTTCAACTGGTAGTAGGCATCATTTTTTGAGTAGCAAGTATGTTCTGTTTCCCATTTGGTCATGTATCTGGTCCTAATAAACCGTTTGGACTCTTTGTAGGTCACATTAGAATCTGGTTGTGGTAGTCTTGCACCTTCTTTTGCCAGTATGTCTTCCTCCTCGTTGCCTTATATGTTACAGTGTGATGGAACCCACTGTACCACTACTCTTTTTGGTGCGGCCTGCTGGCATAGTTGACAGAGTACTGCTCTTAAATCATTAAGTTCAGTATTTTTCTGGGCCAGAATTTAATTATAGAGCTATCTTCGGACTAACCGGTGACGTGCAACACAATATGTCTGACGACTGTTGTCATCATGGTTTGCAATGGACGGCAAGTATACCTTGTGGTCGTGTATCAATGATAACATTTAAACCTCCCTGTGGAGAACAGGTCTTAAACAAACACACGAAAGTCAATAAATATTGATCGTCCAGCATGTATTTGAAATTTTTGGGGCTCAAACTTTCAACAGGATGAAGTAGCCAGTTCTATGCCCACGATTTGTTTATCATTTTGACATATATCATACTTATTATCAATAAATTATCGCTAAGTAAGACTGAAATTGCACGGAAGTATCATTTTATGCCCTGTAATTTTTTAATGTAAAGTAATCGTTAATTTAATCCGTCTCCAGATTATATTCACCGCAAGAACAATGTTACATTTATATAACATTTGACGTTTAAAGAAAATGTTAACCCAAAATGTACACACAATTCAATTTAATTGGATATTAATTTTAGACTTGCCGTGGACATTTATGTTCATCCACAAAACGATGAAGATGAATAAAAGACTGGGGTAACTTGTTACATTGTCTTTATATTGTTTGTTACGTTCATTCAATAAAAGTTGTGAGGATGAAGATATATATATACTACAGCTAGTTAAAGCTAATCATTCTTCATTCCTATCTTCGCACGCTTCGCTTGAAAGTATTTAATTTTTTTTAAATATGTTGTCATCGTAGTTTGGTTGTATCTCCATAAAACTAGTGATGGCCATATGAGCTTATTCTACATATACTCTACTGAGGTCAGGTCAGGTCAGGTCATCCCGTAACCAGTCAGCTCGTTGGGAGGTACATAAAGACATCCTCTCAACCCCATGCCACCCTTCTCTGTCAGCGACCGCTGCTTGTGCCTCTTCTGGTCGGAGATTGTTCCATTCTTTTATGTTGTCCTCCCACCTCTTTTTTGGGACAGCCTCTTCCTCGTCTTGCACCTTTCCGTGCAGGATCGAATGTGCAAGACCATTTGATCTCGATATGTGACCGTACTAAGAGAGTTTCCTTCTTTTGACAGTTGTAGATACTCTACTACAAAAATAAATTGCTTTACTGGGACTTGTCTCTACCACCGACGACGACAAAGCGCGTGCAAAACACGATATGGAGTAACATACCTTGTACGAATCTCATGCTTTCGTTATGTAAGTCAATTTCTCATCCTCTTGTCGAGGTATTGAAACCCTAATGTAGGCTGCATAACATATTAATGAGCTGTCTAATTGGACAGAACACTACTCTTGTGTACCGTTTGATAGTTTGTTCAGTGAAGGATTGTTTAATAGGAAAAACATGTTTAATGGCCGTCTTGTTTCTAGCACAGGCGGTTCCAAAGCTACGACTGTTAGCGAACTACAACACATCGTCTGTAACAGAAACTGTCGCAAGTCTGAAGCTTGCCTGTTTGACTAGCTTACCTGAAGTGTAGAGTATCATACACGACACATCTTCACTTTTCATTTTATGTCGCAACATACTACAGCAACTGATCACCATTACTGTCTGTGCTCTTAACCTCTTCTATTGGACCTGTATCTACCTTGGTGTCCTAATCCATTGCTCTTCGTCATGTGTTTTCTATGTCCTCACCTCTTTACTTTTGTTCCAGGTCAAGTTTATGTCAATTGATATTTTATGTATCTTACTGTAATAATATTTGATACATGACAGCAGCTAACGTCATTATACGCTTGTGGTTGTCTAGTACAACATCCCAAGACAGATCGCAGTCCTGGAAGACGATTCGCTCAGATGAGGTAATACAGCACAATATTGCATTTAGCCACACGTCATCCGATGCTGTGTTATTGGGCGCAAGCACATCTGCTGTTTCACTGGCCAGCGACATATACGATCCTTGCAGCGCTCACAACCGAGACATCGAGACCAAGCCATGAGCAGGCAAGATCGATATTACATCGACGGCTGTATCACTTAGCAATGGCATGATGGTTAGGTCAGTTTACAAAATGTCAGTTTTCTCAGCATGTATTCTGAGAAAATGGTCGAGTCTGCCTACAAATTATTGAGATATGTATGTGTTAGAGTTATTAGTTCGCTGATTCCAACAGCTAATGTGTCAGGTTCAATCCCTTGTTTGAAGGTGCACCAGTCTACCCAGCTGTATATGTACACTTGACTGACAGTTACAGGAGTGACAAGAAAGATTGGAACTGGTTACTTCAAATATTAAAAAGCATGAGATGTAGACACATGTGAAGTTAAACACTTCATTACGGATAACAATGTTGATGGTTTACCACCTTTCATTACATCGCTGAGTCTTAAAAGTTTGTTTTTGTTTTGTTTTTTTGCTTAGATGTTTGCCTCACTAGTTTCTACTGGCGGAGGCGCGCCATTTTCCACCCCAGACCGTAGTCCATTGGGCGATATCAGGACGCATAAACCAGTGCTTGGATGCATGCGTGCGTCTGTATGTACCTATGCTAGGTTTGTGCGCCCTCAGAAGCTAGCCCAACCAAAGTGCAATGGAAGGGCCTCACCATGATGGCGCGTGTGAAAGTTGTGCAAGATTGTGACTGTAGGACAGAGTCAAATGAAACAGAGTGAGGTAAGAGGAGAGAGAAGAGTGGCCCCCAGGGTGAGCCTCCTCTGCAGAAAGTCAGTCTTAAAAGTGACACTTCATTTTCATCAATAAACTAGCAGTCTGTCACATTCGTCTCTCTCTGCTACCACGAGGAGCGCCCCGTTGTCGTTTATAACAATCATCAACGTCTTTCCATTGCTGCTCCATTATGAGTATTGGTCACAAAACAACTACATTACTCGCATGTAACTGTATACTTTTGCCACAAACCAGCTATTTTACTGGTATGCAACTGTACACTTTAGTCCCAAAGTAACTACACTACGTGTATGCAACTGTACACTTTAGTCCCAAAGTAACTACACTACTTGTATGCAACTGTACACTTTAGTCCCAAAGTAACTACACTACTTGTATGCAACTGTACACTTTAGTCCCAAAGTAACTACACTACTTGTATGCAACTGTACACTTTAGTCCCAAAGTAACTACACTACTTGTATGCAACTGTACACTTTAGTCACAAAGCAGCTACACTACTTGTATGCAACTGTACACTTTAGTCCCAAAGTAACTACACTACTTGTATGCAACTGTATGCTTTAGTCACAAAGCAGCTACACTACTTGTATGCAACTGTACACTTTAGTCCCAAAGTAACTACACTACTTGTATGCAACTGTACACTTTAGTCACAAAGTAACAACACTACTTGTATGCAACTGTACACTTTAGTCCCAAAGTAACTACACTACTTGTATGCAACTGTACACTTTAGTCACAAAGTAACTACACTACTTGTATGCAACTGTACACTTTAGTCCCAAAGTAACTACACTACTTGTATGCAACTGTATGCTTTAGTCACAAAGTAACTACACTACTTGTATGCAACTGTACACTTTAGTCCCAAAGTAACTACACTACTTGTATGCAACTGTATGCTTTAGTCACAAAGCAGCTACATTACTCGCATACAACTGAAATGGGTGTCAGTATTGCAACATATTGTCTTGCAAGAAGTCTGCGCCAAAGCATCTATGTGCTCTTTCTGTACCACTTTTACTGGCATTTTGAGGCTGGCAGGTTCGTTGTAGTCTTAGGAAGTTGCCGTTTGATAAATATATAGTATGGCATACTGTCAATTCAGCATTTATTATATGATTGTACATCGAAATATAAAGTAAAGAAATTCACATACAATGTTATGTATCCTTATGAAACAGCCTGATAGCATATATAGATATCGTCTTGAATGGAGTTCACAATGCACATGTAAAGTAGGCAAATTGCATGCATGGAATTGCATGATAGAAGCGTAATAAATTAAGTCAACGTTTACTCGGATTTCACGGTGGCATTCAAGTAGCCGATACAAAATATACGGATATGTATCATGGATAAAGTAAGAGTAGCAGCTATATGTTCCACTGAAACAATAATAGGTTGAATGTGTTTGATGCCAGTTTTACAAATAATCTCATTCTCAGTATGGTAGACAGGGCATTTTGTCGGTTTCTTTATGGTATTACATATTCTCCCAGTCGCCTATGTGTTCCTGACGAAGTATGGGAACAATTTTGGAGCCACCGCAAGTTAAGGAGTTCGTGTTTTGTCATTGGTACTTTTATCAATAAACGGAACTGAGCAGAAATGGAGACACTAAAGCACAATGGAGTCGGTTTAGTGAACCATTTTTATTTTGTTTTCAGTTTTGCAGGTGTTTGTACAGGTGATATCGAAATTTGAAGATTGACAGCGTTATTATTCTATTGACAGAAAGATTTAATTATATTGACAGAGTTGTTATTCTATTGACATAAATTATATTCTATTGACATTAATGTTATTCTATTGATTCAGATATTATTCTTTTGACAGAGAGATATTATTTGATTGACAGATATGTTATGTTATTGACACATATGATATTATATTGACAGAGAGATATTCTATTGACAAAAATGTTGATCTACTGATTCATATGTTATTCTATTGATTCAGATGTTAATATTTTGATTCAGATGTTATTCTATTGACACATAAAGGTTTTTGTTCTATTGACAGTAATGTTATTCTCTTGACACATATGCAAGTGGTCTGTAAGCTGGCAAATGGAGTTTAATGTAGATAAATGTACAGTCATCCACATGGGTAGATCCAATATGGAACAAAATTACAGAATGGGAGAAAACAATATTAGAAAGATAGATAAGGAAAGGGACCTAGGGGTTATAATAGATCATACAGGAAAGGTGAGTGAGCAAGTTAAGGTAGCAGTGAAAAAGGCAAATGCAATGTTAGGTATGATAAAAATAAATATTAAACATAGGAGCAAGGAAGTGATCGTCAAACTGTATAAAGCTTTAGTTAGACCTAGATTGGAGTACTGTGTACAGGTGTGGAGTCCTTATCATAGAGGGGACATAAACATGCTAGAAAGAATACAAAAAAGAGCGACAAAGATGATAGTGGGATTCCAGAATTACAGTTATGAGGAACGACTCAGAAAAAACCGGCCTACAGTGTCTCGAAGAGAGAAGAATTCGTGGTGACTTAATACAGGTTTATAAGATGATCAGAGGAATCGATAAATTAGACTATAACAAGTTTTTTTAAATACAGCCACCTACAATAACACGAGGGCATAGCTACAAGCTGATTAAAGAGAGGTCCAGGTTAGATATTAGGAAATATTTTTTTAGTCAGAGAGTGGTGTCTGCTTGGAATGCATTGCCAGGGGAGGTAGTGGAGGCAGGGACAGTTAATGCATTTAAGAAAAACTGGATGCGCATAGATTTTAGAGCAAGGTGATGTAAATGTAACTGGTTGTATACAGACTCTGCAGGGTCTTCTAAACCAGTATAAAGATGTTAAGTTAAGTTAAGTTATTTTATTTATAGAGATGGTATTCTATTGGCACATATCTTACTCTATTGACAGAAATGTTATTCTATTGACATAGATGTTATTCTATTGACATAAATGTTATTCTATTGACAGAAAAATGTTATTCTATTGACACAGATGACATTCTATTGACAGAGATGACATTTTATTGGTATAGATGTTATTCTATTGACATAAATGTTATTCTATTGAAAGACATGTTAAGCTATTGACAAAGATGATATTCTTTTGACAGATATATGTTATTCTATCAATACATTAAAACTACAAGCATATTATTTCTCCAAAATGACATCGTATCAAAATCCCTTAAACACGTCCTACACTTTCTAAATCCTATCATAGGTGGGAATGGAGCTACGTATAAAAGCTATACAATATAACTAAAGGCTGACAATGCATGCTCAACTGCTCAACAGGTAGCCTGTAGCAGTAAAGGCAAATCTCTGGAACACCTCGAGGCCTGAATGCACTTACTTATTGTTCTTGTTGCCTACAATGAATATGATTATTTTTGTGTGCTCTCTTTAAAGGATGTTAAGTGGTGGGTTTGTCGTAACTTTCCTCACATCCGGTTCCTGCTGATGAAGGTGAACTAGGGTCCTTCAGGCGGTTGCGGTATACTTGACTTCATCTGCGTATCGCTCACTACTACGGGGCTAAGAGGAAGCCAAAGGGAAAGTCGTGTCCAGTATGTTTTACCTGAACCTGACTAATGTGTCACATCAGTATATTTTGTCTGACCAGACGTTAGCCTCACTTCCCGAATACACTTAACAAATGGAAAAGAAGCGAGGTCTGAAAATCTGACATCCTGAAACCATGTGCCCTTGGAAAACGCTAACTGAAAGCTTCTTCTTCTGTGTCGACAGTGTAGCTTCAGTTGAGTGTTGAATCATGTAACCTGTCTCAAAATCACACATGGTACGTAATCTAGGAAAAGAAAACAACTTCAAACCACCTGACGGCATCTAAGTTGTCTGATGACATTCAAATTGATTTCACACCACCTGACATCATCTAGGTTGTCTGATCACATTCAAACGAACTTCAAATACCTGACGTTTCTAGGTCGTCAGATCACATTTAAACTGACGTCAACCCCCTTGGCGTTTCTAGCTAGTCTGATGGCATCCACCACCTAATGTTTCTAGATATATTTCATTTCCATCACACCACGCAGATCAAGAAGGTGCATTCCAACGATAGTCAGAAGTATTACAATTATTTTTTTAAATACAAAAGAATTAAGAAAAAATAACCTTTAGAAGATCTCATCGTGTATACTTTAGTAAGCACAGTTAAAACATGTCAGCCGACTCGCCACAGTAGGAGAGTACAAACGTGCTGCAAACACATCTGACGTCGTCATTGGTCACATATAGTATTTGAAACAAAACAGAAATATCCAAGCAGTTAGCGCTTACCGTTTAAGATAGATGAAGATAAATGCAAACAATAGAAGGCAGGCTAAAGGAGTTGGAAATATTGATTGCATAGAAGGGGCAGAGGGAAGTGAACATGAGAGCTCCCATAAGAGTGAATGCATATTGGAAGGCAAGGTTGAACAAAACATGCTCAATAGGGACATCATTGATTATTTTAAAGATGTATGAGATTTATTTCAAGGATTCCTGGTGACAAAAAATATAGACGGTGCATGGAAATGGCAACAGAAACAACAAGTCAGAATTAAAATATCCAATTATCTTTATCTGTTGAAGTAGATGCTACATGTTGGAGACAAACGTTGTAGGATTCAGTAACTCTGCATTTATGGTAAACAGGAGTAACTAGTGCTGTAGTTTAGGAAATAATTTAACAGCCTCGAACTTATTATATTTAAAACAACTCTTTTCTAGTAATGTTTTTCATCGTCCTTATTCAAGGTCCGTTTGAAATGAAGTGTCATTAATCCCACCAGAACATATTGAATGAGAAAGGATGCTATAATAAACATTATGAGAAATATTCATTGTGCTGTTTATAACAAGACATAAAATAAGAGGGTCAGTCTTCTCATTAACATGTAACTTGATCAGCTATCGCCGATCAAATAAAACACAAAAATATATGGTAAATGTGCAAGACGACGTCCATATAAGAGATGGATGACGTAACATAAATCGTGTTTAAAAACAAGGACTTTAACAACAACCAGAAAAGCACAACTAATTCAAGAAAAGCAACTACAATTCCGCACGTCCCTTTACGACATAAGTCAACTTAAAAGTTAGTATGTTAGATACCAGGAAGTACTTGTTTCGTCGGAGAGTGTTGATTGCTTGGAATGCAGTGTCACAGGAAATAGTGGAGGCAGGGTCAATTAAGGCCTTTTAGAATGGATTTGATGTGCATAGACATGTTTAGATAAAGTAAATCTAAAAGAAACTGGTTGTATAGTCTCTGCAAAGTCTTATAAACCAGTATAAAGACGTTAAGTTAAATAAAGCAAGATATGTTAGTTCTCCAAAACTGTATATTCAATTATTATTATGTTTATCTATGATCAACACGATCATATCTCTCCACAAACGCAAGTCCATTGTGGTACCGTTTAGCAACATTGTCTTATACTTTCATCTATGCCATCAAGTTGTGTGTTCAATGTCTTCTTATTTTGCATTCACATATTTCGTTTTCCAGCACCCTCCGCCTGTTACCACATAATGCTCAATTAATTTTAGTAGCTTAAGTGATTTTTAATATTCTACTGGAAAAACAACATATGCATGTCTCTGAGTGACCTTTCTGTATATGTGTTCGTTTCGTAATTAGCTTTCCACAAAAAAAACATATCTGCCCCTTTTAACGTTGAAGTAATTTATTTCTTGTATTACCAAAGACTGAGTGCGGAAGGTACATATCACGATCTTCTTCTTCTTCTTCTTCTTCTTCGTACGCAGTCAGACAGTAACCATTATTTTTTCGAAAAAAAGCGGCGGTCATCCTGAGGCTGTCGACACTGCCATAGAGCTTGTCTTGCAGTTCCACTGGTGATGGCCACATCTGCTCTCTCTGATCCTCGTATATCGGGCAGTTCTGCAGCAGATGTTCAGCGGTCATTTTACCGGTACCGCACGGGCATTCGTCGGTACCACCTATCTTTAATTTGTTGAATAGGTGGTACCTCAGTCTATTGTGGCCAGTGCGAAGTCTGAAGACAACGACCTGCTCTCTTCGGTTCAACTGGTAATAGGCATCGTTTTTGGTGTAACCAGTATGTTCGGTTTCCCATTTGGTCATGTATCTGGCTTTGATAAGCCGTTTTGACTCTTCGTACGTCATACTAGTATCTGTTTGTGGTAGTCTTGCACCTTTTATTGTCAGTCTGTCTGCCTCCTCGTTGCCTTGGATGTTGCAGTGTGATGGGACCCACTGTACCACTACCCTTTTTGGTGCGGACTGCTGACACAGTTTGCAGAGTGCTGCTCTTAAGTCATTAAGCTCAGTGTTTTTCTGGCTTTTTAGCGCTGTGACTACGGCGAGAGCATCTGTAAGCAGGACTATATGGCTTTCATTTTCTTTGTGTGTCACCATTTCTTCCACTGCTGCCCTCAGTGCCTCTGCCTCCGCTCTGAAATTGCTTGTGTACTTACCAGTAGCGAATGACAGTGTTATTTTTCTGCCATTTGGTAGGTTCAGGAATGCTCCTGCCCCTCCGTTCTGTGTAGTGTTTGTTACAGAACCGTCGGTGTATGCATGGGTCCAGTCCATGCTTGGGTAGTTTTTCGATATAAAGCTTAGGGTAATATCTCTCCTTTCTTTTTCAGTCTGGCATGTTTTGTTTCCAAAACCTGGTATATTTTCTACCACCTCTGGAAATATACCCTGCCTCCAGGTAGGTTTTCGTACAGTAGTGATGGGTTTTGGTGTTGTTAGTGCGTTTATGGGATCTTCGTGCATCTTTGCTTTGGCTATTTTTGCTAAGTTTCTCCGCTTTAGTTTCCCATTTCCCAAATTGTTTAGTCTCTGGTGCATTGGATGGTCAGTCAGTCTTCGAAGTTTCTCTGACTTCAGCTGGGCTCTGCAGTCTCTTCTATCGGTCATGGATTGCAGTTTTGTAATCTTTTCAAGTTCTACAATTGGCGTTGACTTCATGCCTCCTGTTATAACTCTCATGGCTTGGTTTTGAAGTTTGCTAACTTTATCGAAGTTCGCCTTTGCTGCTGTTGTCCATGCCGCAATGCCATACTCGAGAACTGGTCTCACTCTTCCAGTGTACAGTTTCTTTAGCATGCTTTCGTCTGCTCCCCAGCTTGTGCCAGCAAGTTTCCTCATGATTGCCATTCTTTCTCTGGCTCTCATTCGGTTTCTCTCGATCTGACTTTTCCATGTCATGCGCCGATCAAATGTGACTCCCATATAGTTTGGGTTGTCGTTTGGCTGCAGGAATTTGCCATTTAAACTTAATTTGGTATTTTTGGGTTTGATTGAACATATCACGATCAATGATATAGTTTGTATGCAGGTAAAACAAACATGAAAAGACTGCAGATTATTATTAAAAAATAAGGTACGATAAGCTAACGTATGATTTGTAAGACAATGGTCACTAGTGTGTTTATCAATTTGTATATCCTGGAATAATTTTTTTTGCATCAGTTTGCTTGATAAGCCACACCCACTTCCTCCCCCACCCACAAATACGAGTTGTGAATATGAGTACAGCTGGTATAGATCGACCTCTCCATCCTTCACGTGCTCGAACCCGCGTGTTTCAAGCCTCGTTGTGAATAGAAGATACCCTCCCCGTCCTTGCCGAATGTCTGGCTTGGTTTTAAGAGGATCAGCTAAATCTGACGCTTTCCGATGAAAAAGTCTAGCAAAAATGCGTCCTTTTCGGAGCGTGCACGAAAGACTATTGCGTGTACTAACTCTATATTTTGCTTTGTATTTATATATAGTGTACAGTGTTACCGCCAAGATGGATGAGCGAGGTAAGTGGCAATGCGTACGAGTATGTGTGCGTGTGTATATATGTGTGTGCTTGCTGTATTTTCATCAATATTGAATACAATTATTTTCATTGATCTGGCCCCCTCGGTTTACGCAAAGACGCTGCATTGCTCACACATGAAATCTAAGATTTTACATCGTCTGTATATCTGGACACTGACCTACAAACGAACTGCGAAATAAACCATGGATATCGCAAAGAAGGAGCTGTATACACATGCGTGTTTAGGATATGAAAAGCAAACACACAAATCAATGGACTACTCTTTCGCCTTAAGAGAGAATCAAGCTGGTAATGTACCCTGATCTGAGTGATTTTGTGTGCGACAAGGAAACGAACGATATCGATCTGGCTCATGGGGACAACATCGTGTTTGAGTCATGGCTTTTCAAGTTGCAAACCTCATACAGGCGTTCCATTCTGTATATTTATCTTTTTGTCTCTCGAACACAGGCAATAAATGTATCAATAACCCACACATGCTCACTGTGTAGATATGAAGTGCAGAGATTTGTTTACAAAGCTGAACAAATCAAGATAAACATTCACCACAGGGCAACATAGTTTACACAACCAAAAACAGTACATTTTAGTTAGCAACAGTTGTGTCCTTTGATAGCACAAAATCCAATGTTTTGCTGATTTCTATTGTATCCAAGTTTACTAAAACATGAACAACTGGGTTTTCTATTTTATTTGTTACTGCCATCTATCTCCTTTCAAAGTAAACTTTGAAGATGATCCCTTGTGATAGTCTCCATAAAATTACTTAATGTGCTCTTGCACTGATGGTGTATGTAACTGTGTATCATACAATGACATTTCTAGTCACAAATATAACCCTTTCTAGTCACAAGTATAACCCTTTCTAGTCACAAGTATAACCCTTTCTAGTCACAAGTATAACCCTTTCTAGTCACAAGTATAACCCTTTCTAGTCACAAGTATAACCCTTTCTAGTCACAAGTATAACCCTTTCTAGTCACAAGTATAACCCTTTCTAGTCACAAGTATAACCCTTTCTAGTCACAAGTATAACCCTTTCTAGTCACAAGTATAACCCTTTCTAGTCACAAGTATAACCCTTTCGAGTCACAAGTATAACCCTTTCTAGTCACAAGTATAACCCTTTCTAGTCACAAGTATAACCCTTTCTAGTCACAAGTATAACCCTTTCTAGTCACAAGTATAACCCGTTCTAGTCACAAGTATAACCCTTTCTAGTCACAAGTATAACCCTTTCTAGTCACAAGTATAACCCTTTCTAGTCAAAAGTATAACCCTTTCTAGTCACAAGTATAACCCTTTCTAGTCACAAGTATAACCCCTTCTAGTCACAAGTATAACCCATTCTAGTCCCAAGTATAACCCTTTCTAGTCACAAGTATAACCCTATCTAGTCACAAGTATAACCCTTTCTAGTCACAAGTATAACCTTTTCTAGTCACAAGTATAACCCATTCTAGTCACAAGTATAACCCTTTCTAGTCACAAGTATAACCCTTTCTAGTCACAAGTATAACCCTTTCTAGTCACAAGTATAATCCTTTCTAGTCATAAGTATAACCCTTTCTAGTCGTATTGTAAGGGATTGCCTGAAAGACTGTCGGAAACATGTACCTTAAACATTTATCGTTTTTTTTCTGAGATTCAATAAACATATCAACGCAATTGTTAGCCTGTGGTCTTATATTTGCCACATTAATATATTGCTCATTCAAATTTTGATGGCACTACTCTGTTATATAAAAGCAAATGACTTCGTTTATTTTTTTCGGCGACAAAAATATTTGGTCTTTCTAAAATATACTTGATTGCACTCGTGCAAGCAGCAAAATGTTTCTTTAATCACCATATGGGGAGAAAAAGATACAGTTAAATTTAATTTATGTTTGTTGCAGATTGAAGGTCTATGGCCGCTGTGTGTGTTTGTTTTGTGCGCGCTAGTGTGTGTGTGTGAGTGTGTGTCCCGTTATGTAATGCTTTTCCCGAGACGTACGATAATGAAATAATTTATGTTTTTTGTTGTAAGAAGCATGCTCAAAGTATGAATGGTACGTTGGAAATCTCAAATACCTATGGCCATGCTCCTGGACGATTTTGTCTATATGAATTTGATGTGTCCTGTGTGTCTACCTTTACAGATGGACAGCAAATCAGGTGTGAGATACATATCCCTAAATTGAATATTCTCTTCTTTTTTTTTTCTTTTTTTTCGTCTTCTTTATTGTGCACATAATGAAAGATATTCCTTTGTTATACAAACTTGTATTTCATAATTTGTACTTTGGAATGACGTTGGAAATGTCTGCTAATGACACTGTATTGTGGTATGATGCATTCTTCTTTATCAGGCAAGTTGGTCTATCTAGGGACAAAACAATAGTTTTCTCTGTCCTCTCTAAAATATATGGTCATTCATCTCTGTATAATAGTTTAGATTGTCTGTTGATTATGATACGAAGTGAGTTCATCATTATTCAGTAGTCCATTATGTCTGAAGCCAGCGTGGGATATTATCAGTGGCTTTCCTTTGCTGCTTGGTACAATTCTTTTCATCATTCCGTCTAGTGACTGCCATTCCTTATCCCCTGTTTGATGAGCATTGATACACGTGTCAACTATTTGCACAATATCAAAACAATGCTACGCATTTCTTTCACTTCACATAAATACGTAAAGTAGATAGATCTATAAGATATATAAGATAGATATATAGATAGATATATAGATAGATATATAGATAGATAGATAGATAGATAGATAGATAGATAGATAGATAGATAGATAGATAGATAGATAGATAGATAGATAGATAGATAGATAGATAGATAGATAGATAGATAGATAGATAGATATATATATAGATAGATAGATAGATAGATAGATAGATAGATAGATAGATAGATAGATAGATAGATTGATAGATAGATAGATAGATAGATAGATAGATAGATAGATAGATAGATAGATAGATAGATAGATAGATAGATAGATAGATAGATAGATAGATAGATAGATAGATAGATAGATAGATAGATAGATAGATAGATAGATAGATAGATAGATAGATAGATAGATAGATAGATAGATAGATAGATAGATAGATAGATAGATAGATAGACAAACAGACGGACGGACGGACGGACGGACGGATTGAGGGTGTGTGGATGGATGGATGGAGGGATGGATGGATGGATGGATGCATGGATGGATGGATGGATGGATGGATGGATGGATGGATGGATGGATGGATGGATGGACGGACGGATGGATGGATGGATGGATGGATGGATGGATAGATAGATAGATGGATAGATGGATAGATAGATAGATAGATAGATAGATAGATAGATAGATAGATAGATAGATAGATAGATAGATAGATAGATAGATAGATAGATAGATAGATAGATAGATATATAGATAGATAGATAGATAGATAGATAGATAGATAGATAGATAGATAGATAGATAGATAGATAGATAGATAGATAGATAGATAGATAGATAGATAGATAGATAGATAGATAGATAGATAGATAGATAGATAGATAGATAGATAGATAGATAGATAGATAGATAGATAGATAGATAGATAGATAGATAGATAGATAGATAGATAGATAGATAGATAGATAGATAGATAGATAGATAGATAGATAGATAGATAGATAGATAGATAGATAGATAGATAGATAGATAGATAGATAGATAGATAGATAGATAGATAGATAGATAGATAGATAGATAGATAGATAGATAGATAGATAGATAGATAGATAGATAGATAGATAGATAGATAGATAGATAGATAGATAGATAGATAGATAGATAGATAGATAGATAGATAGATAGATAGATAGATAGATAGATGTCTTCCAAAATATAGAAAACAAATTGTATGACGAAGACACCGACATTTTATGTGGTGAGTGAGATTTGAGAGTGAGTGGGATCCATTTCTTGTAAGAACAGGGGCCATGTTTTTTTCCCGATTTCCAATCAATATAGTCACCAGTGAGTTACTGTATAACTTTAAAAAGATTATTTAGACGAAGTGATCTTCTTCATATGCCGGAAATAAGCTAACATGAAAATCAGTTTTGTGATTTGACTTCGTCACGATGTTAAACATTACGATTGTATATTTCCAGAAATTTGATTCTCGTGAACTTAAATGTTTTCTGAAAAGACTGCAATACTGTTTGATCTCTTGGCAAACATTACGTTTGTCTTCCTATATTTTACTTTGTCAGTGTGCCTGCATGTATACCGGCAGGTTAGGTGTCGTACTGGCGATACATCTTTCGCTTACTACTAAAACTGACCTTCTTGCCTGATTCCTTTAGTGAAGAATTGCCCTAGTTGGTTATATATTATTGGAACACTCTTTAATCGCTTTTTACTGAGTGCTAGGAAGGTTACAGGTGTCTTATTTTCTTCAACTTGCTACCAGTCCACCGTAGACATGATATAGTATGCTTAAGTCCACTGTAGACATGATACAGTATGCTAAAGTCCACTGTAGACATGATACAGTACGCATTCAGGTCTCTTCTATAGGTGTCGAGTCGGTCGAAATTCAGCAATCTATGTACCAGTTCAAGTAATATATGTACAAGATCATGTACTGTATGTATGTAATATTTGTACAAGTTCACGCACAGTTTGTATGTAATATATGTACAAGTTCATGTACTGTTTCTATGTACGAGTTCATGTATTGTTTCTATATATGAGTTCATGTACTATTCTTTGAACGAGTTCATGTACTGTTCTATGTACGAGTTCATGTACTGTTCTATGTACGAGTTCATGTACTGTTCTATGTACGAGTTCATGTATTGTTCTATGTACGAGTTCATGTAATGTATCTATGTACAAGTTCATGTACTGTTTCTATGTACGAGTTCATGTATTGTTTCTTTATACGAGTTCATGTACTGTTCTATGTACGAGTTTTTGTACTGTTCTATGTACAAGTTCATGTACTGTTTCTATGTACAAGTTCATGTACTGTTTCTATGTACGAGTTCATGTATTGTTTCTATGTACGAGTTCATATACTGTTCTATGTACGAGTTCATGTACTGTTCTATGCGCGAGCTCATTTACTGTTCTATGTACGAGTGCATCCGTTGTATGTATGCAGTCTTTCGGTTTCGCGTGCCCAGTCCACATACATGTTTAACGTAAATCGTAAATGCTGTCATTGCCGGGAGTAGAGGACAAGCTCTCTAACCCGTATGTGATTCTCAGACCGCGAACATCTCATATATGTCAGTATTCTAACTTTCACGCATCATACCTGTTTACACCAATCTGATAAAGGTGGACGGGCACATATTTGACGCCCTTAATCCGCGTAGATGCATTGTGTAGATAAGGATAGCAGTTCTCTACCAGAAAGAGAACTCTGAGATCAAAACCACACGATATATTGCGGATGAGATACTATCGTCTTAAAGGTTGCCAGATGAGATACTATTGTCTCAACGGTTGCCAGATGAGATACTATCGTCGCAAAGGTTGCCAGATGAGATACTATCGTTACAAAGGTTGCCAGATGAGATACTATCGTTGCAAAGGTTGCCAGATGAGATACTATCGTTGCAAAGGTTGCCAGATGAGATACTATCGTCGCAAAGGTTGTCAGATGAGATACTATTGTCTCAACGGTTGCCAGATGAGATACTATCGTCGCAAAGGTTGCCAGATGAGATACTATCGTTGCAAAGGTTGCCAGATGAGATACTATCGTCGCAAAGGTTGCCAGATGAGATACTATTGTCTCAACGGTTGCCAGATGAGATACTATCGTTGCAAAGGTTGCCAGATGAGATACTATCGTCTCAAAGGTTGCCAGAAGCTTGCATCGCTGGCAAGAAAACAGGCATCAACATTAATATAGAAAATTCGAAAGATATGCGCAACAGTTTTGCGGAGCCCAACTCCGTGTTCCTAAACGAGTTTGACGAATACATCGACCTCCGCCGCCTCCTTAATATGGAAAATAGCCTGATGTCCGAGTTTGCCAGATGCAGGCGAGCAGGCTGTGTCGCCTTCAACTCGATAAAGACAGTAACAGACGCCCCAAGAGAAACCAGACTGCGACAAGACATATGCGACTTAAGTGGTCCTACCAGCCCTATGCTACGAAGTGAAACCTAGTCTCTGACAAAAGCCATGGATAACCAGCTAAAGACAACACATGCCTCTCTTGAGCGCCAACTCGTGAGTCTATGACTTAGGTAACAGCGCCAGATGGGCCTACACAACAGTGACATCCGGTCATTGTCACACGTCAAGGATTTCATACATTATGCCAAAAAATCCAAACATCTTAGGCAAAAAAACGACCACGTGGCAGACCCACAACTATATGGCAAGATTCGCTTCCAGCTGCACAACACTCGCGATCCTGAAACAAACAAGTTACAAATCCACTGGACCACCCGTGCCCGAGACAGAAGCGACTGGAAGCCACGATGAGACCAGCACAAAATAAAAAAAAACATATCACTGCTCGAGACCAGCTCAATAAGCAGAGAAATGCACGCGGCTACTACCAACTCGCACAAAAGTTCAGACCTGTGAAAGGGCTAATGCCCTTGTAGATGCACAGGTCGACTAAGACAAGCACTAAAACATATTTGCCCCAGATGTAACCTTCTATCAGAGTAATCCGCTTGTCAGAGGGAAAGCACTACGCAAGTCTCGAAGGGGTTCCCCGTGCTCTACCCATGTCAGCCACGATGTGAAAACCACAGGTAAATACTACAGGTGAAACTTCAGCAAAATATAATTGACAAATATCCTTCAGTTGAAAGCAGAAGGAACGATCAATAACAGAAGATCATAGCAGCAAGACTGCATGATGAGAGTATATAGCTTAAATCCCAAAGAGATACTTGAAGGAACGGAACAGGCTTCAAGGGGAGGATACCCAACCACAATTGTGGATATGACACACACAAAAAGTCTTCATCCTTCTCCTTCTTCTTCTTCTTCTTTTTCTTCGTAAGCTGTCAGATAGCAACCATTATTTTTTCGAAAAAAGCAGCCGTCATCCTGAGGCTGTCGACATTGCCATAGAGCTTGTCTAGTGTTGCCACTGGTGATGGCCACATCTGCTCTCTCTGATCTTAGTATGTCGGGCAGTTTTGCAGTAAAATGTTCAGCGGTCATTTTCTCGGTGCCATACGGGCATTCGTCAGTGCCACCTATCTTCAATTTATTGAATAGGTGGTACCTCAGTCTATTGTGGCCAGTGCGAAGTCTGAAGACCTCGACCTGCTCTCTTCTGTTCAACTGGTAATAGGCATCGTTTTTCGTGTAGCCAGTATGTTCTTTTTCCCATTTGGTCATGTATCTAGCTCTAATAAGCCGTTTTGACTCTTCGTATGTCATACTAGTATCTCTTCAGACTTCGCACTGGCCACAATAGACTGAGGTACCACCTATTCAACAAATTGAAGATAGGTGGTACCGACGAATACCCGTGCGGTACCGGTAAAATGACCGCTGAACATCTGCTGCAGAACTGCCCGACATACGAGGATCAGAGAGAGCAGATGTGGCCATCACCAGTGGAACTGCAAGACAAGCTCTATGGCAGTGGCGACAGCCTCAGGATGACCGCCGCTTTTTTCGAAAAAATAATGGTTACTGTCTCACTGCGTACGAAGAAGAAGAAGAAGAAGAAGATACTAGTATCTGGTTGTGGTAGTCTTGCACCTTCTTTTGCCAGTCTGTCTGCCTCCTCGTTGCCTTGGATGTTGCAGTGGGATGGAACCCACTGTACCACTACCCTTTTTGGTGCGGACTGCTGGCATAGTTGACAGAGTGCTGCTCTTAAATCATTAAGTTCAGTGTTTTTCTGGCTTTTTAGTGCTAGTCTTGATTCGAATACATAACTTGCTAACAGCTAAATAATTACACATTCAATGAAGATGATACACAGAGATAGCAGTAGCAGACATTGTGATACAAGAAATATCATATACTGCACACCCGGAGGACCAATGATATTGGAAACAGTCAAAGTAGCAGCGAGCCTATATATTATGGTTTTAGACAGACCTGAGAAGAAGTCGAGAACTGGGAGAAAGATAACAATTTGCAGCTAATCATTCTTGCAAAAGATTAGACAAACTGCTATTCAATGCAATGGAAAATAACATCTGCTCCAGTTCTAGCCTTTACGTCAGAAACTATAAAACATGAAATACACAGAACAGTCTGAAGCAAGCGGCAACAAACCAATCAAATTAACTGTTTTTCTAATCCGGGGATATGTACAGTTTGTTTTTAAAGTGCCAAGAAGTAACTATTTTACATTATGAGGGTTGAGAGGCAAACTCGATGATATTTGTGTAGGTTGTCCGTTCTGTGAAAGTGCGTACTTTGAAATGTTAAATAATTTTAAAATATAAAATCCATTCTTAGCTCGCAGCCCGTAAAAGAAAACACCCGGCTGGCCAGAATTGGCCAAAGAACTTCCAAAGTTCTTCCAAAGAACTGTATGTCATTATGGCCGGAAGACTTGCAGAAACTATCGTCTGCTACAGAATTAGCAAATATCGGGACAGGTAATATCCAACTGAAGATAGATTTCTGTTTCTGTTTCTAAGAATCGACGTCACTGCACTCCAGGCATACCCAAAAGTGCTCAGTCCCTCTCAGCAAATGGCGCAGGGTATGGTTGCCGATGGTCTCCGTAGCTCGCTGGTTAGACGCTCTATTGTTCTGTTCTACTCCGCTCGAACCTCGTTTATAGTCATAACTTTGCAGCTTGTGGATTGCTGCTTCATCTATTGGAGTGTCCTCATCTAACAGGCGTTCATTGATTGATTGCAAAATGTCTTTCCTATCCATCACTAATGTGCCCATGATGGGAGCTTATGAAGCCAAGATGTCAGCTCTTTCGTTGTCTTGAACCCCAGCATGACCAGAACAGTAGATCCATGTCGACCCCTAGAGGTTTGAGACCTCAACAGCCATTCCTTCTGCACGTTCTAAAGCACGGCTTGTCAAGATTACTGTCCTTGTTTAAGAAGTCTCAGATATATATCTTAGTGCTAAGGTCACTGCTTCCATCTCCATTCTCAAACTGAAGGATTGTTGACATGTGTGAGGATGCCCAGTCCGTAATCGATAACCGACAACACGACCTGACGAAATAGGGTGAACAGGAGGCGCTGTTCCAAATTGACAGCAGCCATAGTATTGAGTGCTCCTAGCCCTCGCTAACATCGTTGTACGGTCTGGTCAACATGGCAATTATAGTAGAGACTGCGATCAAATGTAACTTCGAGGTATTACAACCTGTCCCACCTGTCAATGGTGCATCCCTCAAATGTGATGATGAACGGGAGTTCAGCCGTTACTATGGAATTATTCAAAGAGCACCACATCATGCAGGCCTTGTTCGAATTGATCTTGGAGCTTGAGTCACCGCACCACTGTGAGATTGCTTGCAGGGTTTCCTGTATGTCTTTTACCAACCCTTGCCTGTCTGAGCCAGCCATGTACGTTAGGATGTCATATGCAAATGTTAACGTTCGCCCTGTCCCTGTGGGTTGAATATTGGTCACTTTTACTGTGTAAATGTTGAACAGCACTGGTGAAAGTGGAAACCCTTGAAGCAGTCCTGGACATATTCGCTTCGGTTCTGAAGTCCAAGATCACATGTGTAGTGCAACTGTTATTTCCATTAGGACAGCTGATATCCAACTAGCCAGCCACGGGTTTAATCCACACTGCTTCAGACATGTCACAAAAGTCCAAAAATCTAACGGTTATATGCGTTGTCCAGGTCGAGAGCCACAGAGAGATACAGCAAAGTACCGACAGACAGTGAATGTGGCATCAAGAAACAGCTGGATAGAACAAACATGAAAGTTTTAACCTGGATAACTATGGTACACCACTATGGAAACTTGCACAAGTTACTGAACAACACAACTTTAAACATGCAAATTGTCACACTAGAAGAAAATGTAAAACTGCAAACAGGTAAGCGTGCAGCTAATATTTTATCTGAATAATACAGCACGGTTAATAAAACAAGCATAACTGGACAAGAAAGACATTCATTGAAAGAAACAAATACCACCAGCAAAAGAACAAGTCCCAACAGTAGCAGGGTAGTACGTAATGGAAAAATACACCCAGCAATGAGAAGAAATAAGGGAACTAAATAACAAAAAATGTCATTGAATTTATAAAGTTCCAAATGACATTCTAGAAAAAATTGGAGTCAAAAATAAAAAGAAACTACAATGTTAGCTGGCAAAAATGAGATAGTTCCGAAAATGTCGACGAAAATATTAAAATGTATTGAAGCATGGTAAAGGCAGAACAAAAGCTGAAAGTTACAGGTCTCTCGGCATGCTTAACTGCACATGTAAGCTGATGGAAAGACTGATAAATAATATACTTTTTGGAAACGTGAGTGTAAAAACTGGATTATTCCAACAATCAACTTCAGACAACAGGTCAATGTGGGAGTAACTAAGATATATCACACAAAAGATCGTAGAAAATATCATTGACAAAAAACACACGTTCAGTCTGTGTATATAGTATATATGGGGAAAACATGTAAAAAATGTTTGAAAGTGGGGATAAATTCAAAGAAAAGCTACTGAAATATAGGGTATGTGGGTGCATGTACAATCGGATAAGCTACTGTCTTAAAAACAGAGACGTCGGGGTAACGATAGAGGGGTACATGAGTTATATAATGATAATGGAACAAGGAATGACGAAGCGTAGCGTGCTGTCATCTATTGTCCTGGATCTACGTCAACAACGCAAGGGATCAAATGTCTCTGAGGGTCCACACCTCGCTACACGCTGATTGTCCAGCCTCATGGAAAGCTGATGAAAACATCAAAACAGACAATTGCAGGATAGAGGAATCCCTACAAAGATTGGATCAGAGGGATTAGAAACGGTTGATGAACATAAATGAGAAGAAAATAACAACCACAATGAATACACTTTCAAATAGCGCATAAAGAATTACACTGAAACTAAATAGACATGAACTGCGAGTGGAAAAAAACTCACATATCTAGTTGTAACACTGAACTGCAAACTAAAATGAAAAAAATGTCATTGAAAAATGTCAACAAAAAGTTAAACAGTGATTGGCTAATAAACAAATTTGCGTGAACTTCATGGGTATACACCATCAAATGCTGATTTTGCTGTGCACAAGAAATGTTAGACCAGATTTAGAAGCTTTGGTAGTAGCTTAAAAATCCATCTTTGAAAGAAACATCCACTATTACTATTCTAAACCAAGCAGAAACAAATTACTGCAGGAACTATGGAATTAACATTAATGAAATAACTGAAGAAAATAACTTATCTACAGCCCATGACTGACAGAAGCGATTACAGAGTACTACAACTGACAGAAGCGATTACAGAGTACTACAACTGGCATAAGCGATTACAGAGTACTACAACTGGCAGAAAAATTCAAACAGCAGTCAAATTATCCAATAATTAAAAAATTGGAAGAATATAGTAGAGGCAGACTCCAAAATTGATCTTTTGCACAAAAAAGTAAATTAACTAGCCACCTCCATGCCAGACCTCGCACAGATCAAGACAGAGTCCATAACTATGTAAGGGACCATGATTCTCACAGCCCATAGATAAACGTGATGGAAATAGTCATCCGAGGAAATATATAGATCAAATATACAACCATTGCATTTATTTACAAGATATACTCAGCCATAGAAGTGACTCGCATGAAGAGATGGATCAGTAACAAGAGCTATGATACATTGAGGATGAAGAGTTTACACAAAATTAAAACAGTGGACAGGAAATCGAAATGTCAGTGGCCAATGGAAACGTATTAAAGATCTTGACGCACAAAGAACAACTACAATGGACGCTGTGTAAAACAAGACCATGCTAGAGACAAGAAAGTTCTCCTTACAAATTTCCAATATGTCATAATGCCTCACGGAAAAAAACGGAATTGGACAGCCTGTCCGGGTTACTCATCAATACCAGATACAATTTCAACAGAATGGAAATTCAA
Source organism: Ariolimax columbianus (assembly GCA_036924085.1). Taxonomy (NCBI): domain Eukaryota; kingdom Metazoa; phylum Mollusca; class Gastropoda; order Stylommatophora; family Arionidae; genus Ariolimax; species Ariolimax columbianus. The sequence goes on along the minus strand of JAVGWX010000003.1, from coordinate 130,580,579 downwards.
TAAATTCTTGCATATTGTAATATACATTGAAATAAGGAGATATATATTCAAGCCAAATAAAGAGACGGCATAATTCAAAAGAAAATAAGGCTGTATGTGAAGGAAAAAAGAAAATGATAAACATTAACTTCAAAGTCAAATGGCACAGGGGAGACATCATCTGTTAAAGCAGTGTCAAACCACTTCGTGTACAGAAGAGGTCAAGTTACAATATTTAGACTGCGAACAACTGCAGACTGAAAATTCATCTGTTCAGGAAAAAAATAATTGGATCTGCCTATGTGGAAATAAAAAAACCATAGATTAGAACATGTTCTCCAGGTCTACTGGCTCATACATATATGTAATTTTTAGTTTTTGTTAGTTGTTAGTCGAAGTGTACTTCTACAGTGGCAGATTCCGATTTGCAGCTCCCAGCCCTGGTATGCGCTGGGTGTAGCCGGGAGAAGGGTTTCCTGCTTACCTGGCTAGACTCGAGCAGTTTAATACTTCGCTGCGTTGGGACAAACGCTTACGGAGGGTAGTTATCCGATGTGCGAGTCCATCTTAATAGACTCAAACACTAGAGCAAAGTAGACCCGCAGCCTGTTAGGCCCCATCTATGTTGCTCTGAACCTAACCATTGCCGATATATATATATATAAATATATATATATTTATATATATATATGTATATATATATATATATATATACATATATATGTAAATATATATGAGAAAAGAAGCGCTTCAAAGGCACGCTTAAAGGCTTCAATGAAAGTCTTTGGCACGATACCCGACACTTCAGAATCTTACGATCTCTTCGTGAAGGTGCAGCGCCATACTGGAGATTCAGAAAAGCATCAGCTGAATAACGGAGAAAGGCTAGAAAAATAGAGAATACGCATCGTCACAAAAACACACACGCACGCACGCACGCACGCACGCACACACACACACACACACACACACACACACACACACTGTACGGTGAATGTCAAACTGGTCGACAACCTTCAGCTATTAGAAACCGAATCACCGTTCGCTGATCAACTCTGGACGGTTTCCGAATCACACCTGCCATGTATTGAACGGTCTACTGAGGAAACAATGAGTCGGAGGATAATGAAATGTAATCTTTAACAAGTTCTTCGGTCTCCGTGACTGCTATCTTAAGAACCTCATGTGCTGTGTCCATCTTCATCTAGGTCTGCCTTTGTCTCGTTTTCCATGTAGCATGACGTTCAGTAATTTCCCCTCTTGATTATTGGGATGTTTGAAATTGATGTCTTAAATACTTGTTATTAAAATAGACAAGATATGTGAAACTTGAAATGTTTTAATTTTTTTAATTTTCTAGAGTAACTTTAGATCTGTTAGGTTTTTTTATCTGTGTTGGTCATAATCTTGGTTTTACTGGTGTTCGGGTAGAGATTATGTTCTTCACAACAAACATGATTATCTGGTCGCTTTCCCCGTGTGCTCTTGTGTTATATGCCAATCTAAGTTCTGGTATTTTGTTTCTACCGATTGTAACATTGCCGAAACTTGCGTAATTGTGGTCGTTTCTGATATTTCCTATTCTGGTTTGTCCATAAAATTACATATATCACAAAACCGGCAATTACCTCGGGAGAGCCGACCCTTAGAAAATGCAGGAGGAAGCAGACCATTACAAAAAATGCATACCGAAGTCGGATGCACTGGGCCGACAGGCGCAAAATAAAAACCTTAGTGCAACGTACACCGACTTTGGAAATACAGAAATAATGCACACACAAAATAATAAAATTTAAATTAAAAAATGTGTGCATCTACCAACCAAACTGGCAGAGAAAAATGTATTTATAATTCACGTATTTACTTGATTCTGTATAAATGAAATTCACTATTAACTATGCACTTTTTTTCTCAAAACTTGTTTTATGCTATAAGTATACTTTATAACAAGACATGTTGGATGATAGTAGTATACTTTATATTCTACTTCTTCGTTCGTTTGCAATCGCTTGTTACCAATCCATGAAAAGCTTTTTGCAGGTAACAGGATTTAATCCAGAGAATTGAATAAGTTGCGTCATAGTTTCCAGTTTGCACCTGTCGGTTCGACACATCCGACTTCATCAGGGTATGCGTTATGATAAAAAACAAGGTTTGATGCTAATAGTATACTTTATAGCAAATTTGTTTGATGCGAATAGTATACGTTATGAAAGAGTATTTGAAGCAGATCATATGTTTTGTGACAAAGCCAGTTTGATACTAATTAGACAAGAACAAATACAACATTCAAACCGACACAAAGTGAACTTCTATATTAACTGCTGTCATTATTACCGCCATTTCCTTTGAAGAAATCAGACCGTCTGTCTTGGCTGGAAGAGACGGGGGTGGTGAGATCAGAACTAATTCGATCGTCACACAAATCCCGTGTCTAGAATGTAATCTTTTAAAACCACGTATCTCCTCTTGTCGAAAACTTAAAGCTTTTTCAACCACTTTTAGTATGCCACCCTTTTCTCTTATTTCACCACTCTTAGAGCAGTTTAAATACGACATTATTGTAAAATAAAAGCTTTAAATGTTATGTGTTCCTAAATAGAATAAGCTTAAGACTGTCTGATTTTCTCCTATCTGATTTCCTGATACAAGTTAACGTTATGAAGCACTCGCTTGCTGTGGTGTGCGCAGTGAGAGTATATGATTCAGTAAAGGGGCATTGTTTTATTTTTTTACATAAATATATTGATATGCGTGTAGACATCGAGAACTAGGAGTTGCAAATTTATTTTCTCGCTCTTAATCTCGCTATTTTTTGTTCTTGTTGATCGCATATCTTATTATGTGTGTTTCATATTGTTTGAAGGGCGTTCAAATCAAACCGGGCCTTTTTGTTCTAGTTATGAATGGGTTAAAGTGTGCTGTAACTACTATCATTAGTTAGGGAGATTTGTGTCCTATTACTGCTAGGTGGCCCACTTGCATGTGTCAGTCACGTGACAAATACATAAAAACGGCAGACAACAGTAAAGGTGGATGTTCAGAAAACGTGTTGTGATGAAGTTTCTTGTAAGAGAAGGCGTGAAACCTTCGGAAATTTACAGAAGACTGCAATCACAATACAGTGATGGGACAGTCAATCACAATACAGTGATGGGACAGTCAATCACAATACAGTGATGGGACAGTCAATCACAATACAGTGATGGGACAGTCAATCACAATACAGTGATGGGACAGTCAATCACAATACGGTGATGGGACAGTCAATCACAATACAGTGATGGGACAGTCAATCACAATACAGTGATGGGACAGTCAATCACAATACAGTGATGGGACAGTCAATCACAATACAGTGATGGGACAGTCAATCACAATACAGTGATGGGACAGTCAATCACAATACGGTGATGGGACAGTCAATCACAATACAGTGATGGGACAGTCAATCACAATACAGTGATGGGACAGTCAATCACAATACAGTGATGGAACAGTCAATCACAATACAGTGATGGGACAGTCAATCACAATACAGTGATGGGACAGTCAATCACAATACAGTGATGGGATAGTCAATCACAATACAGTGATGGGACAGTCAATCACAATACAGTGATGGGACAGTCAATCACAATACGGTGATGGGACAGTCAATCACAGTACAGTGATGAAACCCTCAACCACAGTGAGACATTTGAATGGTGTAAACGAATTAGAGAAGGCATGTACATTCATGAGTAATGAACCCGGCCCTAGTGGCTCTCAGCCTACCAAAATCATTCCTGTGAATATCCAGATTGTTGAATGCCTTGTCCTGGCAAAATCGACGCCTAATCTGTCGCGACATTGCACAAGAGGCATGACTTTCTCTGGGTAGGGTGAACACTATTATTAAATTTTTGCAAAGTAAGTGCACTTTTGGTGCTGTGTCCATACAGCTAGCAGCATAGTGTCTAGACCTCGCTCAAAGCGGTTTCTATCTGCTTGGGCTCTTAAAAGAATTCCTGGGAACTCAGCATTTCAGCACTGATAACGAAGGAAAACAGACTGTCCTGAATTGGTTCAGACGTACTGACAAATCTTTCTACGCTGAAGCTTTTCAAGCATTACTTAAACGCTGTGATAAGTGCATACATGTTGCAGGAGATTATATTGAAAAATAAATGTCATTAATTGAAGAAAAAAAGATATTATTATCTTTACCAAAAAAAAAGTAGCGGTTTGATTTGAACGCCCCTATTACGATCTCCCATAAGTGGTTTCACAGACGAATGTTGAGAATTGGAGAAAAAAAATGGAAAGTGGCTTACATAACCGACCAATTGCACCTTGGCATCCCCATATATATTAAGTACCTTTCATTACTGAATGCGCCAACGACAGTGCACGAAATCAGTAGTTTATCGTGCGGCTAAGGTACTTGCGTCTTAATTACCCCTCTTCCCAATACCCCCAAACATTCTGAGAGAATAGACGCGAATTTCCTAGTTACGGTTAGGACGGATTCGGATTAAGGTTAGGGTTAGGATTAGGGTTATGGTATGGATTAGGGTTTGGGTTCGAGATATGTTAAATGAATTAGAATCAGGGTTAAGATTTGGGTTTATATTAGGAATAGAGTTGGGATTATTGTTAGGGTTGGGATTACAGCTAGGGTTAAGGTTAGTCATCAGATGTGTAATGCATACAATGAAAACACAGTGAACTTTGTTTGGGGTGAACTAGGAGGCAAGTGCCGCTGCCCAAAAAATTTTAACTAACTTCACCAGGTCCCAATTTACAATCGGGTCGACATGGAAGTGTGCCCGATCTCAGATACACAGAGAGACGTGATCTGAATTTGACACGTTGGGTTTGTACATCAAAGAAGATTAGTCAGGAATCGCTTAGAGAGGGTGACAGCACATACAACAGTAGCAAATGTGCAGAGGGAAGCAGGATTGTGCACAGAAACAACAGTAGTATGTGCCTAGAGAAGTAGGATTGTGCACAGATACAACAGTAGTATGTGCCTAGAGAAGTAGGATTGTGCACAGATACAACAGTAGTATGTGCCTAGAGAAGTAGGATTGTGCACAGATACAACGGTATTATGTGCCGAGGGAAGCAGGATTGTGCACATATACAACAGTAATATGTGCTAAGGGTCTCGGGATTGTGCAGCCAGTATTATATGCCAAGGGAAGCAGGATTGTGCATAAATACAACAAAAGTATGCATATTTTAGCACTTTTAATAACTATCAATTCTCCATCCAGCATTATAGGTGTATGTCAGATTTGACTATTGTCCTATAACCTCTCTTATCCTCGATTTATCATAGCCTCAGTTTTATAGGCCCTCTCTGTTTGAAATATGGAAATGGTTAAATGGTTCATAGAACCACCTTAATTGCGTCTTTGCAATGTATTCAGTCGATTTCATTGCTGGGCTGCGCTATATGTATTCACTCCCTTTCATTGCTGGGCTGCCCTATATGTATTCAGTCCCTTTCTTTACTGGGCTGCCCTATATGTATTCAGTCCCTTTCTTTACTGGGCTGCCCTATATGTATTCAGTCCCTTTCATTGATGAATGCGCTGAAGATAGAGCATAAACTTCGTAGCTATTACAAAGAATCGTAAATTTGTCCTGACTTAATGAGTCACCAAATGACGGTTTGGTCGACTGGCACTTTGAGATTGTAAACCATGGTCCCAACCCTGGGATTACTGAATCTCACAGTATCATTCATATAAATTCTGCCTCTCTATATTTTAGTATAATTAATAGTTTTTTTTATGAAAACTGTTATCTTGACAATTGTCTGCATATAGCTGTCCATAATATTGATCAAAGTTTCATCAGGAACTATATTCCAATATTTGCTTATTGAAACCCGATGGTTCACATCTATTAGGCATTTTTGCCATGAGCTTAGTCCAACTCTTTTCGTATTGAGCAAAGGATGGCAATCAATATATGATCTTCTGCTTGTATCCTTAAAATGCCCGAGAGCCTCATTACGATGTGTGTTCAAAAAGTATGCGATCTTAATTTGTTTCCGCGGAACAAATGAATGAAACATGGGTGTTGTCATTCGGCAGAGAGGTAGAGGGGATCGTCATGAGTCCCCCCCCCCCTTCCCCCCTCCCCCGCCCGCCCGCCCCAAATTGTTTCAGTCTCTGACAGCCAGACTTTCAGGGATGAGTGTAATGAGCATTGGTCGGGTTCTCATTCACCACGAAATTACGGAAATAATTGAGCCGACGTGTTGCCAAAAAGATACCCAAGTGGAAACCATTCGGAAGATTCAACAGGGTTTCGGTGACGATGTCATGAGCATCACACAAATTAAGGAGAAGTACACTCCCTTCAAAGATGACTACACAACCGTGGAGAGTGGATCACTTTTCGTTAGGCCCTCAACAAGCTGAAATGAGGAAGTCATTGACCAAGTACGGTCCTTGGTCTTACAGAACAGTTATGTCACCAACCGAGAGCTTGCGAATAAGGTTGGGATAATCATTTCTACGGTACACTCCATATTTAGCTAGGATTTGGCTATGTGGACAGAGTGAGCGAAATTCGTGTCGAAACTGTTAACGATGGAGCAGCAGCAACTCCTTTTGTAAGTCTCACGGACATGCTGGTCTGCGCAATCGGTAACCCCGACTTCCTGAACACTCTGATCAAAGCGATTCTAGTGTACAGCGATGTTAAAGTCAGTTTGGCGTTTTATTTTAATCCCGTGCAGTTGTTAATCGCGAGTACGCACCACAAGGTCAAAACATAAGCAAATGGTAATATCTGGAGCACAGGTGTTGCCTTTGTGATGCTGTTCGGCGCAAACAATCGAACCTGTGGGCAAAGTGTACTTGGCAGCTCGGTCAAGACAATGCACTCACACATTCTTCGCATCTGATTCTGGATTTCTTGGACAAACACAGCATTCATCTGGTCCGCTAAGCTCCCTATTCTACAGACATAGCTACTTGCGATTTCTGGCGGTTCCCCAAGCTGAAAAGAGCCAGATTTGAGACACGAGAAGACACAATGCGTAATGCGACAAGTCAGCTGTGGCCCATTTCAAAAGACTCAGTCCTGAAATGTTTCCAACAATGGCGGGACAGCTGAGGGAAGTTTGTGAAGTCTCAAGGAGAGCACTTTAAAGGGGATTAGGGTTTCAAACCTCCAGGTGAGTAATTGTATTTTTTCGCCCCAATGGTCGGATACTTTTTGAACACACCTCATGTACTTCATTTGTTACTCTTCTAGCTCAGGTGTTGTCAGGTTGCGTCATTAATCTTCTTTCTATGAGATCTTCGAGAGTCTAATCAGTATTATCTGCAGATTGAGCACTTGTATTTTGTATAGCAACCCTGTCCCGGAATTAAGAAGACAAATATGATCTTTTAAACTTTTTTCTCATACGCGCTTATTCTCTAACTGTATTTATGTATCACTTTCTGTGAGAAAATTCATTTTCATATTAAAATCTTCTGTAAACGGGTTATGTGGGGGCTTTTTCGTGTGGAACATAACACGCCGACCAAATGACAGTTTTTTTTCACATGGAACGATCAGCCAACCAAATAACAGCTGTTTTCATATGGAACATGACCCTCGACCAAATGACGTCCGTCTGTTTTGTATGTAGCACTTGACTCACCGACGAAATGACAGCTGTTTTTTCATGTGAAACTTTAACATCTGACCAGATAACAGCTGTTTGTTTATGTGGAACATGACCAGCCGACCAAATGACATCTGTTTTTTATGTGGCGCTTGACTCACCGACCAAATGACAGCTGTTTTATCATGTGAAACTTGAACATCTGACCAGAAAACAGCTGTTTGTTTATGTGGAACATGATCCGCCAACCAAATGACATCTTTTTTTTGCCTCATGGAAAGCTGATAACCAATATGTAGCATGGCCTTTGCCGAACGGAGTTTCAATAACAGCCGATGTTTAAGACTCTCGATCATTGGTCAGCTGTCCAGCATCTGTTCCTGTCATCCTGAGAACCTCAGTAATGACGCATGTCCATATTCTCAACCACAGGCCTCTGCCTCGTTTGTCAGGCACCTGAACCTGTTTGTTTTTAGGTCATTGTGTCGTTGGATATGGCCATTATATTTTAATTTCCTAGACGTCATATTTTTTTACCAGGCAATTTTATTCTTTATTCTGCTGTTTAGGATTTATGTGCTTTTCTTTCAAACCATCTGTGGTATTTTAAGCACTTGTCTGCAGCATTTTAGCTCGAAGGATTCATTCTTCCTCCTTAGTATCTGGGGCGCTGTATGTATCTCGCATTCAAGATTTGATACTGGCAAAATTAAAGTCATCATAATCTTTATTTTTGGAATTTTGCTATTTCTGCCATTTTTTTTTTCATTGTATATAGCCTTTGTTGATCAGTCGGTCAAATAAGTGTGTTGTTTAAATGGGAAAAGATTGCTTGACGAATATAATATATAATAGGGAAAGATATACTGAAACATTGGTTTTTGGAAAAGTGAATAGGCTGATCAAATAAGCACCATTTAGAAAAAAACTACTTATATTTTTATGACACGACAGCCTTTTTTTTAATGAAAGAAAAACATACCGTGAACCAAATGACAATTGTTCCTTTTCATAGTTTCATTGCACGTACTCTGTATATTCTGTTGTTGTGAGTATGTTGACCATTCCTACAACATTTTACACCATTTACATCTTTAACATAACAGACTACAATGAACGAGAACTGAACTCAGACCTATTTATCAAAAGCAGCTACAACAGTCTGATCAGGCCCGTCGTCAACACGAGCCACTCCCTCCAAATCAATTTCTCCCTGGCACTCAGTGCTATCATCAATGTGGATGCCAAGAATCAGGTCATCATCACCAACGTCTGGCTGCAGATGGTAAGCAGATATTATGTTATCTCCTCTTCCATTCCGTGATAACACGAGATCCACACTTTTGTGTCTGCATCATTTATTGGTGAAATGCAAACAAGATATAAAAGCTATTTTTACAAGCTAAAATAAACGTTGCCGCATATTAACCAACTTTCCCGGGGAGGACGACTGACGTCTAGTCGGGCACAACATAATGATCAGACATGTTAGTCAGGGTCAGGAATAACATACTTGCCAAGACCCGCATCTCGACTTCCACGTAGTCCTGCCTAGAAACATGCAGTTCTTCGTGGCAGTCTGGTTAATGAGGTGGGGGATTGACGTGTTCCTCGTAGTAGTGAGCGAAACGCAAATGAAGCTGATCCCGGTTCACCTTCATCCGCACGCTCGGAATGTGAGGAAAGCTAATGAAACCCGCCAGTAAACGTTCTTTTCTGGACGCACACAAGAAAATACCTACTCAATGTGGGCAATCACAACAACAACAACAACCAACGTCCCCATAACCTGGGGAGCTGGGACTTTGTTTACAGCCTCTAGTAGTGCGACCTGTTAATGTGTAACATGTTGACGAATACTGGACAGGTCATTCAAAGGCTTGAACCGAAAAATGTAGTGTTTTTTTTATATGTGAACAGTACCGGACGATAATCGACGTCTCTAAATAAATAAGGAAACATCAGGAACTGGACAAACGAGAAGTTGTCAGATTAATGCTGTTGTTGTTGGAAGGTGCAGGAAATAGATAAACGAAAGGATCTCAGACTGATGCTGTTGTTGTTGGAAGGTACCGGAAATAGATAACGAGAACATCTCAGACTGATGCTGTTGTTGTTGGAAGGTACAGGATATAGATAAACGAGAACATGTCAGACTGATGCTGTTGGAAGCTAGTCGTGCTGACGTGAGTTAAGTCTTGATCACGTTTTGTTGATAGCGGCTTACAGTGACTCGTCGTACCTCCCGAGATATACTTGAGAAAATGGACCGTGAACCTCCTGTAGTGCAATGCGAGGTTCCTCATTAAGCTTTCCGCGATGGGGATTACAATTTCTATCCTGCCGTCGATGACCAGCTGCTGTGAAATACTCTATTTCCGTGAGAACGGTCGAGGACATGAGACAGGTCTTGATCAGCATGTTACACCTGACCAGGATTACTCTTCGCTAACACACGTCATATATACTAAAAACAGTGGACTAAGTTCAACAATAATATCAGTGTCAATAGCAAGCAGTTCGTGAAGACAAGAAATCAATAATTGGTACCAACAATATTTTTCTTCTTGGTTCTCAAGTAGCAGTATATTGTCCGGAGAATGGAATAATTTAATATTTTTTATATTTTTGTAAAAAAATTTTTGCGTTCGCCTCATTTCTCTAATCTCCAAGGCGGTGTGCGTTGCACTGTGGTTTTTATTTTGAGCTGTCGGACCAATGCATCCGACTTCAGTATTCATTTTATGTAAGGGTCTGCTTCCTCCTGCATTTTCTAAGTGTTTCCTTCCCCTTGGTAACGGCCGGTGTCGTGATCGGGATCGAACCTAGCACCTTCGGTTTGTGAGCCGTGCCACTAGCACACGAAGTTCCCAGACCTTTAATATGACACAACGCGTCCCGACTACTTCACACTACTTGCAAAGCTCTTTTCAGGGCATGGTAGCGGGCGTTTGAGAACGTTCAGGACTTGGTAGCGGGCGTTTGAGAACGTTCAGGGCTTGGTAGCGGGCGTTTGAGAACGTTCAGGGCTTGGTAACGGGAGTTTGAAAACGTTCAGGGCTTGGTAGCGGGAGTTTGAGAACGTTCAGGGCTTGGTAGCGGGAGTTTGAGAACGTTCAGGGCTTGGTAGCGGGAGTTTGATAACGTTCAGGGCTTGGTAGCGGGAGTTTGAGAACGTTCAGGGCTTGGTAGCGGGCGTTTGAGAACGTTCAGGGTTTGGTAGCGGGAGTTTGAAAACGTTTAGGGCTTGGTAGCGGGAGTTTGAGAACGTTCAGGGCTTGGTAGCGGGAGTTTGAGAACGTTCAGGGCATGGTAGCGGGAGTTTGAGAACGTTCAGGGCTTTGTAGCGGGAGTTTGAGAACGTTCAGGGCTTTGTAGCGGGAGTTTGAGAATGTTCAGGGCTTGGTAGCGGGAGTTTGAGAACGTTCAGGGCATGGTAGCGGGCGTTTGAGAACGTTCAGGGCTTGGTAGCGGGAGTTTGAGAACGTTCAGGGCTTGGTAGCGGGAGTTTGAGAACGTTCAGGGCTTGGTAGCGGGAGTTTGAGAACGTTTAGGCTTGGTAGCGGGAGTTTGAGAACGTTCAGGGCTTGGAAGCGGGAGTTTGAGAACGTTCAGGGCTTTGTAGCGGGCGTTTGAGAAAATTCAGGACTTGGTAGCGGGCGTTTGAGAAAATTCAGGGCTTGGTAGGAATTATGGTGTTTTTTTTCTGTACGACCTGCATACTATTGACACTAATATTATTGTTGAACTTACCAGCAATGATTTCGTGAGTAATCCTCAATTAGTAGTTGTTGTTGTAAGCTTCTCGTGCTATGTTAATTTTTAACGCTTGTCTCAGTGTTTTTGTAGCAGGTTACGGTGGATCTTCCTACAATCGGAGGCATACTTTAAGAAACGGGATCTGTGTCCTCCTGCCTGAAGTGCAATGCGATACTTTTTAGTGGGCTCGTCGCTATGGGGATCACAGTGTCGATCCCCACTTAGTTGACAAAACTTCTATGCCATAGTTTGCTTTGAAGAGAAAAACGTGAGGTGGGGTCGTGATCAGTATGTGTCACCTGACCCTCGTGTTATGTGGGGTCTTGGTCAGTATGTTTCGCCTGACCCTCGTGTTATGTGGGGTCTTGGTCAGTATGCTTCGCCTGCCCCTCGCGTTATGTGGGATCTTGGTCAGTATGTGTCATCTGACCGTGACGTGATATTAAGTCTCGATCAATATTTATCACCTGACTATGACGTTTATTATCTCTCAATTAAAAGGTATTTAATTATATGATAGAACATTTTTTTTGAATAGTTGATGTCAAACCTAGATGGTTACTGCCCCTCACAGGAGGCTTTGATTTGTGTTGTTGACAGACAGCGTAGGAAACGTTATATTGTTACTGCGCTGGCATACCACGCCTAAGTTCTACTCGTCTACCTGTCCATATAGGGGAGGAAGACTAACGTCTGGTCAGGCACAACATACTGATCAGAAATGTTAGGCAGGGTCAGGCAAAATACACTGGCCAAGAACCTCACTTCGGTTTTCATGGCAGACTGACTAACTAGTTCAGGAATCGACGTGATCCCCGTAGTTGTGAGCGACGAGCAGAAGAAGGAAAGCATAGCACAGCCACCTGGAAGACCGGGTCCACCTTCATCAGCACGCTCGAGATGTGAGGAAAACTACTGCAACCCGCCACTTAACGTCCTTCTCGGGGGCCATAAAAGAGTAGCCCTACTCATTGTGGACATTGGAAACAACAACCTGTCCACATTTCACTCCAGTCGCAGTAGAGGGCCACAACCACAGTTGTTTTTCTTTGGTAGCCAGCACCACATCACTCTGCGTTCTTTTGCATGTGGTGGTTTCTGTATCAATTGTTAAAAACGATGAATTTACTAGCCGCAGATACAACACTCATTAGTCCCATTGTACAACGCGCATGGAGGTGCAATGGCCTTATTCTTTTCGACTGAGTAAGCTGCTGCCGAATTCAGTCGGGGGAAAAACGGCACAATTCCGGAGTTAAGGTTCAGATTTTGGCACGCTCCAAGTTAATCAGCTGTTAAATATGGCTTACACGTATGAATTGAAAGACACTGAAACTACTTCAAAGATATGAGACCCAGTGCATCGTATCTTCAACACTTTATCCCCGACGGCAGAGGCTACAGTTATATCACACGTTCCTAACATTAACATACCTTAAAGTAAGCCATCTGTGGCGACTAACTGTTGCTACTCAGTGCTCCAAAGAGAACGAAACAAATCGATTATCAGTCATGACGGAAGAAAATGAACTCGGCAGCAGAGAGACAAAATGAAGTGAGATCACGCGATCAGGTCCCTGCCCGCTCTAGGGAACACAAAGCAGTGATTATCGCCCTGATTACGAATTACCACATTTATTGTGTCTGGTTCCTGCCACCAGCCTTTGTGGGATCACTCGTAACTAAGTTGGACGTATCTATTGTAAGCATATATCATTGCAATTGTGAAGATTTAATAATCTGATCAGCAATGTTCTTTATTGGGAGTGCTTATTCTGCAAGCCATTGCTAAAACTGGGTCGTAGTGGTAGAGTGCTCGCTTGTCATGGCAACGTACGGGATTCAACTTCCACAACCTTCAGACTACAGTCCACAAATCTGTAAATAATACCTGGCTAGGGAAGTAAAAGGCAGCGAGGAAAGGAACTGGCCACCCTACCTCACACAGGATATGGTTTAGTATACTGAAGTCTCTGACAGCTTCATTCCCCAACAATCTGCTCAAGTCGGATGTGTCGAACCGAAAGATGCATATATCGCAGTGAAGCTGTAAACTATGACACAACACATTCCGTTATCCTGCTACTTGCACTACCCTTTACGTGGCTTGGTGGCGAGAGATTAGGAACGAACGAAGAAGAAGTAGAAGAATTCCCTGACAGTAATCTAACTACTATGTAGACAAACCTTTATTACTAAGACTAAACTGTGTAACATATAACATAGTTCAGTTCAAGTGAGACATAAGGAGAAAGTGCTAGCTTTGGATAGCACACATAATACGGAAGACAGCTGATAATAGTACAAGACAGTCTCTGTTTTGAAATCGCTACGGCAAAAGCTGTGAAGGTAAAATTAAACCGATAGAGAAGACATATTGCAGATAACATAACAGCAACAGGGAAGACAGGGAAGGCGCCAAACTTTGCAAGTGTTTCTTAAAGACCTATGCTCCGCAGGGAACTGAACAGTTCTGATTGATTGATGTACGCCCAAGCTCACCTTCCTTGAGATGTTTATTGAGTTACTGTGTGAGGTTTGTTGCTTTAGGGAGATTCAGATCAGACATCTGAATGGATTAACTAAATGCATCTATTAAACTACCGAACAAACGTCTATTCACCCTGGGGCCACATTTGCCTGGTTATCTAAGCCGTATATCGTAGCTGATTGTGCTTTAATTTGAACGCGTGTCCATACGCTATACTTTGATCTATCCATGTACTTGATTTACGGTGTTGTTCACGTGACATTCACGCTTCTGTTGTTCAGATGCAAGGGAAATTAATATGTAATTTGACACGAGAACAGAAACATGAGTGTATTGTCGTTTCCACTTACATATACCTTCATCAAGGAATGAACAAATTAAAACATCATACATGTTCTTTTAAATTGTACGTTCTCAGACATCCGAGAGCTATTATATCTAAAGAAAGCAGTAGTCGGTATATATATATATATATATATATATATATATATATATATATATATATATATATATATATATATATAAAGTATTTTCTATTTAAACAAAGGTTCGATGTACTGTTGTTTTGTTTTCAATCAAGTATTTTAAAGTGTTTTGTTGTTGTTAGCAGCAGTTCAAAATCGTAGTTTCTTTTGTATTGAAACGTTATTCATTCACGTACTTTACTTTACTTTACTGATACAGAATTATTGGCACAGGCTACAGCTTATTTGCGAGTCATAGCGGACAACAGACACCCGCTGTACAATAACACTGCAGACATTAAGGGAACCAGAATCAAAAGAGGAATGTCATGGATGGCACAGGCATAGCGAACTATAGGAGAAGTGACTGCAGTCGAGAGGATGGTCAAGGGAGAGGAATGGGTCCACACTGGGGTTACACTAACAGAGTACCACACGGTCATCATAATTATGGGCAGTGAATGTAGGAAGGGGGAAAATAGCCAGACAAAGCTCGAAGTTAAACCAGCATATGCCAACACGCATGAAAGTGATACCATCATATACACTGATGGGTCGGTGCAAAGTTGTGGAACATCAGACTGGGTTTTCTCGGCTAGAATAAGAGACTGGATCGTTGCTGAACGAAGTGGCGCATACGAGACTACAACATCAAGTATGAAAATGGAGATGGAGGCGGTGACAGAAGCTCTGAGGTGGCTGTCTGAGACATCTTCATCAGGAGCAGTCATCGTGTCAGACTCCCAAACACTACTTCGAAAGGTGCAGAATGGGTGGCTACGACATGAGTGGATAGCAGCGCTGGAGACCTCAATACTTCAGGGGCTGGTGTGGATCTACTGTCATGGTCATGCCGAGGTTCCGGGCAACGAGCGAGCTGATTTGTTGGCGTCACACGCACCCATAATAGGCACAGTGGACACGGATAAAGGTGACATAGTCAAGGTTATCAAGGACAACCTGCTGGAAAACGACACGGCTTTGGATGAGTCTGCAAGGCACAGGCACTTTGGAATAAAATTAGGATTCAGTGGATCAGAGAATCTGAGAGGACGAAACAGGAAGGTGTACAACCAACAGGCTACAGGCACCATCAGCATCCACACTTTGCGCCATCTGCTGAGAGAGACTGAGCACCTGTGGGTATGTATGCCCGGAGTGCAGTGAAGTCGGCTCCTAGAACAGAAAAGAACAGAATGATTGAAAGTATTAAGCATTATAGCGACCATTGTACGATTTTTACCAAATTTAACAAAATGTTTTTAAGAGGTACCACGAGTAACCTTAACCATTATAAATATTGTGCCTGGAAAATAACATTTCTAATCTTGCATCACATATATCATATGCGTTTGGGAGATATTCAATCCATAACGTCTTTTTATACAGGAATGTCATTAGATTGTTACTTCGTAACGTATATTATAGCAGGAGAAAATATACCTCACCCCCCCCCTTTTCCAAACTTATCCACCCCCCCCCCGCCACCAAAGCGCCAATCACTTACCCCTTTAACCCGCTCGTCTCTTTTGTTCAAGCCGCCAATCACTTCCCCTCAGCCCACTGATATCTTCCCCCCGTCAATTCGCTCATCTCTTTCCCTACCTCAACCACCCCTCTCCCTCAATTCGTCCATCTCGTTCCAAGCCTCAAACAGCCTCCCCACTTCGCACATCTTTCTCATCAACTCGACCATTTCTGACCGTCAACCAGCCAGGCTTCTTCCTCCGTCGCCGTTGACAATTATGAAAGTTGCACATTTTAAAAAAAACCTCTTCCTGCACTCCTCATATTTCCTAGTTATTAAGTTGCACAGCTCACAGCCCAAAGGTGCTGGGTTCGATCTCCATCACAACACCATTTCTCCGGGAAAGTAAAACCTAAGAAAATGCAGGAGGAAGCAGGCCCTTACATAAAATGCATGCTGAAGTCGGATGCACTGGTCCAACAAGCGCAAAATAAAAATCACAGTGGGGATTAGACAAATAAGACGAACGCCAAATAAACAAAAAATGTAAACCCGCCTATTTATTTACTCTCCACTCATTCCAGAACCTTGGACACGGGGCCAGAACCAGTCCAAAATAATCTTGGAGATGCCAGGGTTAACAAAGAAAAATGAGCAGCCAGAAATAGAACAAAAAATGCACGTTCTGCAGGAGCTCAAGAGACAGTACCCTAGCAACACCTGGACACATGTACACAAACGGATCGGCCTCTGTGAGCTATAAAAGGGCCGGCGGCGGAATCTACATCGCTCACCCCAATGGCGACATAGAAAATCACTCCACACCAACAGGAGAGACCTGCACCAATTTCAGAGCTGAAGAAACAGCTGTTCATGCAACAACTCAGATTGGTGTCAGCCAAAACATAACTACAAAGAAAACGGCCATTTTAACAGACTCCAGGAGTGAACTCCAAGCCACCACAAGCCTCAAACAAGATAGACTCCACACAATATAAAATACAACATCTAATTGCTGTCTCAAAAAACAGATTTAGTCCTACAGTGAGTTTCGGCCCCCCACATCGGATCCTTGGAAGCGAGAAAGAAGATGAGCTCACAAAAGCTGGAAATAAGAGCACGCAGACTCGCCATCCATAAAGATATAAAGAAGCAAAGACACTCATCAGAGAACAGAATATCCATGAGAACAGAATGGAGAGACCAGCACAAAAACTACAAGCCAGAAAATGACAGCATAGATAAACTTGGCAGAAATTGGAAGACAAAGATCTTCCGACTCAGAACGGGACATTGTAGACCTGAGGTCCACCTTCACATAATGGGTCTCAGAGAAACCGCTAAGTGCGATTGTGGAGCACCAAAGCAAAAACCAGAACAAATTCTGCAAGAAGGCCCCACCTATGCAGACCAAAGAGAGCCAGTCTGGCCCGAGGGAGCGACCATGCTCGAAAAGCTGTGGGAGACCGGTGAAGACCGGAAACAGTCTCCTTCGTGAACCTCACCGTAATACAAGAATAGTATCAGTTGGGCATGGCTTCGTTCGTTCTCAATCTACCGCTACCAAGCCCTGAAAGGGCTTAAATAGCAGAATGTAGTCCAGAGAACGGAATGCGTTGTGTCGTAGTTTACAGCTTGATTGCGATATTTGCACCTTTCGGTTCAACACATCTGACTTCAGCAAGCATTTTTTGAATACCGGGTAAGTTAGTATTTGCTCTTCGATCCCTTCTCCTTAGCCAGTCTGCTCTGTTGCAGCCTGTTATCCAGGATGGCCGCGTGGAGGTGTAGAAGGGTCTTGGCAGCTATGGTTCACTGGCCCTGACGCTAGTAGTCAGCTATGGGTCGCTGACCACTGCAGATCATGCGCTGCTAAGCCATATCATCAGTTGATCGATGAAGAAGGAGATTAACACTACTGTGTGTGCAAGTGAGTGAGTGTATGTGAGTGAGTGAGTAAGTGTGTGTGTGTGCGTGTATGTGTGTGTGTGTGTGCGTGTGTGCAGATTCAAGTATGACAGCGTGCCATCTGCTGTTATGCGACGTGCGGTAATGGCACCGAAATTATACATCCAATCAGAAGTCGTTAGCGTCACAAGTACATTGAGACAAGGTGGATGTGCATACGTAAAGATATATATATATATATATAAGACATATCTCGTATATTCTGATATGGCAACTAACATATACCGCTCTTTTTACATCGTGTCTTGTTTTTTGTTGTGATTTCATAGTTGTTTTGTGTCAGTAATTTATCCTTGGCGAAGACCTTTTGATCGAAACGTTGGTGCCATTTTGTTTTTGTCAGTGCGACATTACCTATATTTGTTTTTGTTTAATGGACTTTGGACATTCAGTAAGGTTGTAAGTTTGATCTATTTTTAAACAAAGTAAAGATCCGTTCCGGCCATGCGGCGGGATGGTGCTAGGCCCATATTTTTTGTGTAACCCACGGCACTTAGTGGATGATGTGGTCTGCATCATGCCGACCGCCTTTATTTTCCAGATTTTCCTGGTACCCAATGTTTGTGGCTGGGTCGATTACAGGAGCCGGTTTGCGATCAGAAAAAAATTCCGCACCAAGGGGATCTATTAATGTCTTTAATTTCACGGGAAGCAGGCAGGTCTGTGATGATAATGATGATGCCCATTAATACAAATTGAAGATTCCGTGTTCAATTTCTGCTTTTTTTTGTTCATTGCAATTTGAAACAAGTGTGTGTTTTCTGCTTATCTCTTTGCGTATACTCTATGCCGACCTTATCACTAAAAATCTCTTACCGTGTCAACGGTGCATGGAGAGGCGTGAACGGGAAAAGCAGACGCAAAATAAGTCTGTGCACTCGATTTAAATACAACAGCAAAACAGATATAGGTCAACTAATAATATAACCACGTGACGTTTTTTGTATCTCGTTATTTTTGTAGTCAGAATTATCTAGAAGTATAAACAGCCTTAATTAAAATGGTAAATCATTGATAGGGATTAGCTAAACACAAGTACAAAAACATTACCTGCGGGCTACGCTACCTGAGAAGGGTAACTAGCAGCGCCAGAGTACACAAACATTCAACGGAACCAGCAGCACAGAAATTGTCGGGCGGAAATCATGCATATAATGCACATAAATTCATACAAATATTATTATAACAGTAGGTTAGAAATCCAATAAAAGAAAAACATTACATGTTATCTGTTGCATATACGGCGCAAGGGAATCATGATGGAAACAAAAATCAAGTCCGTTGACTTAGTAGAGTTGCAGAAATATTAAGTGAAATTGTTTGTCAGTTATGAGTAAATGACCACCAAAAGAAAATTAATATGGCATAAAATAACGTATATTAAGGTCAACTGTTGACTAACTCTCGTACATACATGAATTGAATAGCGCATGTGTGCATTATCTTTTCGTACCATGTGAAAAAATATGGGAAGTGAAAAATTATGGAAGTGAAAAAAGAAGAAATAAATAGAGAACGGCCATAAAGCCTTTGTATGGAACAAAGAATAAACAAACACAACTAACAAATCACAAGATGATGAGGTAACGAGACAACGATTAGTACAAGCGGTAAAATTGATTATGGGGATATAAATAGACCGAAGTTACAGGGGTACTGAATGTTTAACGTCGAAAAAACACATGTGAGTAATGGCTCAGTGTCCGCACCAGATCAAAAACTTGAAACTGAAAATCAGACAAACAAAAGTCTGTGTATTTTATTTTTTAACCAACAAACCAGACACATGTTAACATAAAATATGATATAGTCCTTTTTGTTTGTTTTGTTTTGTCATGAACCATTACCTGTATCTGTTTTTATGGACCTTAAACCTTGAATACCGGGTACCGCTGATTGTTCTCAATAAGACAAAAAAGGACAAGGGGGCTGGTATAGACAACATACCAGGCGAACAACTAAAACATGGCGGGACTGGTTAAAGACATTCCCACGAAAATTTGTAACACGACCTGATAGACGAGGGAACAGCAAATAAGTTTGACAAGATCACTGATTATATTCCTACCTAAGAAGGGTAACCTTAGACAATGTCAAAATGACCTAACCATCAGTCTCATCAGCCACCCCAGTAAAGTGATGCTTGGGGTTATTTTAAACAGACTAAAACCTAGGGCACAAAACGTTATGACAGATGATTAAGCGGGTTTTTGGGTTGGTGGCAGCACAATCGAACACATTTTAAACTTGCGTCTGATCAGCACAGCCAAAAGCTATACCAAGTCTTTGTTGACTTTATAAAAGCTTTCCTTGGGGTCTGGCATGAGATCACACAGGCAACTATGCGAAAATATAAGATGAGGGGTCGACTTACCTATGTCATTGAAAAACTCTACTTCCAAGTCACCAGTGCAGTATTTCTTAACGGACAGGGATGATTCTTTTCACCGACGCTATTCAAAATCATATCCGAAGCTTTGGAGGATCCCGTGGGTACTGTCAGCATAGATAGGCTTATAATTATTAACCTCCGGTTTGCTGAATACATTTCCGTGCTGGCTCTAACGGAGCTAGAACTTGCGAGTCTAATCTCAAATCTTGATAACTGTGGCCATAAGTTTGGATTGGAAATTATGGCAGAGAAGAGTAAGATCATGGTCAACTTCCCAGAGTGCATAACTTGTCCGACTGCTTTCAAATGTGAACCATCGCAAAGTGTTAAACAGTTTAAAATACATGGGAACACTGAACGATGATGAAAGGTTACAGAACTGAGATTCAAGCAAAAACAGCGATTTTCATGGCTGTTCTGACCAAACTGAGATCACTAGTGAAGCACAAAAGCATAAACTTGAAATTCAAGTTGAGTTTAAAGTATTTACTTGTCACTTCCGGGCGAAAATTGCATTCTAACAGCTGTTCTAAAGCGTAGAACTTGTGCAATAGAGATGAGTTGTCTGCGTCGAATCCTCGGCATTTCGTATGTAGACCACGTCACGAATAAGGCAGTTCGGGACACTGTCTAGAAAGAGGTAAACACCTATTAACTATAGTAAAAACATGCAAGCGTACATGGAATGGGCGTATATCAAGGTCGTCTATGTTGACTAAGATGATTCAGGAGCAAGGCACTGTGCCTGGGAAGCGTAAGAAAAGGTGGCAGAAAAAAAGATGAGAAGACACCCTCAAAGAGTGAAAGGGAAGGTCCATAGCTAGAACAAATGTCCTGGCACATAAACTGAGTTAAGCGGTGATAACTGGCTCAACAAACTACAGTATTGGTGCTCCAATGACCTTTCATTATTTTACGGAACTAATAATAATCTTCTTCTTTTTCTTCTTCGTTATCAAACTCCAAGCCATAAAGAGGGCTTTGCAAGTAGCAGGATGTACTCCGGAGAACGAAATGCGTTGTGTCGTAGTTTACAGCTTGACTGCGATATTTCCACCTTTCGGTCCGACACATCCGACATTTTTGGATACCAGCTGAGCTTTCCATTTTTAGATCCCTTCTCCTTAGCTGGTCTGCTCTAATGCAGCATGTTTTCAAAGATCACCACGTAAAGGTGGAGACGAACGTTGTCAGCTCTGGGTCGCTAGCCCTGCATGGCTCAGTATCTTGATCCCACTGATGATAATAATGACGAGCAACTCATTTATGTCACTGCTGCTAATCGTTCTCTCGTTACATCATCATCTAGTCATGTTTTAGTTGTTTTTGTTCGTTCTTTGTCCCTGGCCGTAACGTATATAACGTTTTGTTTTTCCCTGGTGAGGTGACTGGGCCATTACCTCTGTATGTGCTACCGAAAGAAGAAGAAGTACTAAATGTATTGCTTTTAACGGATGAGGTTTCATCAAGGCATCAACAACACTATACGGAACACACATTCTTCCTTAGCAACAGAGAAGCTCGACAATTGAACGTCTGTATAAGTGGATCGTGTCAATTACTAGTTCACACCCCAAGTCCCTGCAACTGGTCAGAAACCCACGAAAAGTCTGTGATGGTTCGTGTACCAATGCTAGATTGTTATTTTGTTCACTTAATATTGGAATATTGGAAAAGATTGATGTACATCTTCTCGAATTTAGTGTAAATAGATAAGCCTTGCAGAACGTTCTTTGGATTTGAGAATGCAGTGTGGATCAGGATAGAGGAAGCACAACTTACCTAGACAGTTTCTGGCCAGAGATCATGTTATGAATTTATTTCCACACTTTCCTTCCCCACCCCCTTTTTCACTCCAGTCTTTTCTGTACCTCCATTCAAAATAACGCATCAAACTGACCGTAGTTGGTATAGAACACCTGTATTCACACTAAATGATGGGTGTACTGACATTCCAGGCACGAACCACGTGCGACTCATGTGCGTGTGTTTAAGTGAATGTCTGCGTATGAAAGTGTGTGAGTACTTTCGTGTGAGTGTGGACATGCGCTTGTGTGAGTGTAAATGTGTGCGTGCTTGTGAGTGTATGTGTGCGCACACGTGTGGGTGTGGGTAATTTGCTTAAAAATATCTGCTTTGAAGAGCATTCTCGGGAAATGGCATACATGTTTTACTCATTGTGGTCATTCGCTAACAACAAACAACAATACCAATTTGACCTCAACCTGTTTTCATATTTTGAGTGTCACCGTTTTCTTATCTCCATTGTCACCGTTTGCAGAGTTCCTGTATTATTTTAGCAGTCTTGCTGATACGCCTACCCCTGTTGGTATTTGTGTTGCTTTATTCATATGAAAAACAATGTTTGATATTATGTTTCTTCTTTAAGTACTGGCATGACTACCAGCTGATGTGGATCCCTGAGGAATACGGGGGCATTGCTATGATCAAAATCAACCACACGCATGTATGGGTACCAGATATGGTGCTCTTTAACAAGTGAGTACATACAAGTACATTCCCTACAGATATACATATGTCACAATTCTACCAACACGCTCAGACAGATTTCCCACAAATACGAAACTAACATACGCTTAGAGATTTCTAATGTATTAAAAAATGTTCGAGTAGTTTCAAGACATCATCGACGATATGTAAACACATTCATTGAAACTCAAACACACTCAAAGAAATGCAAACACCTCAAAGAAACTCAAAGCCCCACATGAAAAACTCAAACAACCTCAGACAAATTCACACCCTTAACCAAACTTAAACATTCTCGCATAAACTCAAACATCATCAGAGAAACTCAAACATCATCAGAGAAACTCAAACATCCTCAGAGAAACTCAAACGTCCTCAGAGAAACTCAAACTTCCTCAGAGAAATTCAAAAAACATCATAGAAACCATAACATTCTTAAAGAAACTCATTCTTATAGAAACTCAAAAAACCTTACAGAAATTCCAAGATTCTTAAAGCCAATCAAAATCGTACACAAACTCAAACTACCCTAGCGTCAACATACCCATGAGAGAAACCATAACACAGTTGGGCCAACATTAAACCTACAAGAAAAACTCGATTACCGGTACTCTCAAGGAAACATTAAACATGAACAGAGAAACGCAAATACCTTCAGAGAACATTCTTTGAGAAACAAAAACCTCCCCAGAGAAACTCAAACATGCATAGACAAGCGCATGCATTCGTATATCTCGAAAGCACGCTGCCTTAGTCAATGATGATTGCTGATGAGCTGATTAATAGAAAAGCAAAGTTCATCACGTCCTTTATCCGAATATACTTGAAGTGCGGGAACGTCGAGGAATCAGCATAACGACTAATCTGAAGGTTTACAGTGCTCCTATTCTACCCACCCTGCTCAGTGCATGTGAGATATGAGTGCGTACGCGGGGGACGACGGGAGGATAAATCACTTCGACATGACTTGTCTGAGACGAATACTGCATATTCGCTGGCAAGACAATATCACAAATAATGAATTAGTATCTAGTGCAAGTGTATCTGGCATTCGTGCACTTTTATAGAAAGCTCAACTGAGATGGGCTAGCCCCTTGCTCGAATGTCAAGCAACGACTGTCATAGAGGCTTTTGAATAGCAGATTGTTTTGAAGAAAAACGATCATGAGGACGTCCAAAAAGCCATTCAGTGATAATTTTAAGGAATCTCTTAAGTGCTGTCAAATAGGCATTACCACCTCACAAAACCTGGCTCAAAATGGTTAAACCAGGAAAGGTGAGATCAAAATAGTCAGTCGGCGAGGACCTCCTTGTTCGTAAAGCCTAGGACCGACGCGCAATAAAGAAAGTTTAGAGCAGAGGCAATAACAGTGGTATCTGCAGATTCTATTTGCCAGTGATACCATAGAACCTTCCGCACTCGCATTGGCTTGATTCAACACAAGCACAGACTCAAGAGTGTAGTATGAAATGGGATGGTGTTGGAGGTTCTCATTGACGACTATGGACAAATGATTATTATTTCTAATACTATTATTATATACTTGAATACTTTATTCTCCTTGTCTGGTATTTAATCGGGCTAAGTTGTTTGAAGCTAGGTAGCCAAAATTTGTTTTATTCCGTGTCTGTCCTTCGCCCTGGAGGTCCATGATGTGGGCGTGATGCAGATCATTTCTCCATCTCGCGTCTGGGTTTGCAAACTTACACACACGCATATACATATAGAAAACGTTCACATGTATAAATATACTCACAGAGAAACACCCAAACATATGTAGATACAGACATGATTACATTCGATACGCGCATGACACCAAGCCATCTGTTACGACACGACGGGAGGTAATGACACCTAAAACATACTTCCAATCAACAGTCGTTAACAACACAAGTAAATAAAACATTACCTCCCTTAGTCTGGAGTCTGCACATACGAAAGGGAATACTATGCTTAATTTGTTGGAAAAGAGTGCAAGATTAGGGCCGAGATGGAGGTGTACAGAGGCAGAGTAATTTAAAGGAAAGATCAAAGAGCAGGTGGATTGATAAAGAGGAAATGGAGTAGTAACATGAAGAAGAGAATGATATATTCTTAGTAAACTCGAACAGAGAGGTGTAAAGTAACTAGCATGCCCCTTGCGGAACGTCGTTTCTTACAACCGCCGACTTGTTTGGCTGTCATAAGTTTCTTGGCAAGTGTGCAGTACGGTAGATTGTCATTCCCGTCTGTACGTGGAGGAGCGAAAAAAAAACAATATCTGCCAAACCGGACACGGGCGTGATACGAACTGGGTGCGTTGGGATTGTGAAACGAACGCTACACCTAGTTCACGCAGCTTCCTATAGAAAGAAAGAAAGACAGAATAGTAGATACTGCAAAAGACAAAACATAAAGAAGCTGGAAGAGAATAAAATGTTTAAAAAATGTAAGAAGTACGAGATACGGAGACATAAAAATATAGTTAGAATGTATACCATCTAACAAGAATGAGTCTAGCGTCACAAGAAGACAATTAAAGGATCCTAACATGGTCTCGGTAGGTCTGTAGCAAAATTGTTGTCGGGGATGAAGAGTTAGAGGCTGTATTGTTCTAGATGTCAGCTTTTTATATGGTTGGGAAAACAGTTCCCTGCCTCGATGCCCTGTTCTTAACTGTAAGTCCAGTACTCATTTACAGCTAGGTTGCCTGGAAGTGTTGATACCAGGGATCAAACCTGATATCTTTACTGTCAGAAACGAGCGTTTAACCACTCTGTCACTCAGATACATAAATATAGAGTTAGTTAGCTAGTTAGTCGACAGATAAGCCTCAGTGCACATCGAGCAAGTACATAGGTGCTCAGCTCTCATCTTCAGCACATCCCCCAGCGTATGTCGGCTCACGACACCAGTTCTGTGTTGGTTCACTAGTCTCCTTTGGCTTCCAGCGTAGCGTTCTTGTCTGACTCTCCATCTTGAGATCTGACTTTCTTGTAGTCTGGTCAAAGTTCCGGACTCAGCTCCATTGCTCGAATCATTTAACCGTCCCGCCTACCTTAGGGAATCAAGAATATCAGACTGGTTCATTGCTCGTCCCCTTCCCACAATAGCACTACTGCAAGCATGTCAGCTCGTTTGTTTCCTTTTACACCCTTGTGACCTGGCACGAAAATGAACCAAAGTCTTAGTCTTGTTTTTGTCAGTAACTCAAGCCCCAGTCTTCGACCCCAGCCCATCCTCATAGACTCAAGCCACAGTCTTCGACCCCAGCCCATCCTCAGAGACTCAAGCCCCAGTCTTCGACTCCAGCCCATCCTCATAGACTCAAGCCCCAGTCTTCGACCCCAACCCATCCTCAGAGACTCAAGCCACAGTCTTCGACCCCAGCCCATCCTCAGAGACTAAAGCCCCAGTCTTCGACCCCAGCCCATCTTCAGAGACTCAAGCCACAGTCGTCGACCCCAGCCCATCCTCAGAGACTCAAGCCCCAGTCTTCAACCCCAGCCTATCCTCAGAGACTCAAGCCCCAGTCTTCGACCCCAGCCCATCCTCAGAGACTCAAGCCCCAGTCTTCAACCCCAGCCCATCCTCAGAGACCCAAGCCTCAGTCTTCGACCCCATCCCATCCTCAGAGACTCAAGCCCCAGTCTTCGACCCCAGCCCATCCTCAGAGACTCAAGCCCCAGTCTTCAACGGCAGTCCACATCAAGCTTCCTAAGCATGCTCATAGAGTCGGACAGAAAGCATTCGTGGGCAAAGGTCTGCTTCTCCAGCCAAACTATAGCCTTAGTGACTGCAAAGATCTCCATGATCAGACTACATGTCTCTATTGCAAACGCGCTGCTGTCCTCCTTCATAATTTTCCCTCCTACCTGTGCAGTTAAAGCCCATAAACTCTGCGTATGCCGTACAACAGACCCGTCCGTGTAAATGAACACATCGCCGTCAGAAACACTCACAAATAAGGGACTGAACTTCCGCTTCCACCAATTCTGGATTTTTCTGTCTACACTCTTTGTCCAGTGTGCCACATTCTGCTGTTACCCGTAGCAAATTATTCACCAGATTCTATATCATCAAGCGAACATAGCTGTGCACAATGTCCTCGGCCTGACCCATCCAGGATTTTCCACCTTAAGTCTGTTGCCCTTTTCGCTCCCAATATCCTCGTGTAGTGGATGTTGTGTGTCAGCGCTCACTCGGAGGTAGACACGTGCACGACACATCCTTATCTTCTTTTCCATGGATGGAAAATCAAGGAGATAACGCATTGCCCTACACGGCATGCCTCTTGTGCACCCCAGTATGTCCGCATGCCCGCATTCTGTATCCGCTCCATTCTCTCCGTTTGCATGTGAGCGAGAGTCAGGATCGCCAGAGCACACTCGACCACCGAAAGGACCAACACCTAACATAACCACGAGAACGAGAATGAACGAGATGATGCTGCTCAAAGTCTGCCTAGGTCATCACCCTCATCGCTGTCAAACCCTTCCTAGCTTCCATAACCACACTGTCGACATGCCTAGTGAAGGCAAGACTCCGATGAAACTCCTAGGTAATTCATTACATGGGTCCTCTCCCTAAGCTCCGAACACAGATTAACCGTAGGTGTTTGTATATTCACAAAACAGTTATTCATAGAGAACTATTTAACGTGGAGAGGAAAAGAGGGAAACTTAATGGAAGACGTAAGTACAGATGAGTAGAATAGACAATGAAAATCACAGAGACAGGAGTCACATGAAGTAGAATAAAGGACAAAATAGATTAACTTAATTTGGTCTTACTGTTGATGTCCACAGCGCTGATGGCAAGTTTGAAGTGTCATACAACCCAAATTGTGTGGTCCAGCACAACGGTGACGTGAACTTCATTCCACCAGCTATCTACACCAGTTCCTGCTCGGTCGATGTCATGTACTTTCCATTTGACCAGCAGGTACGTCAAACCTACTACACACAAAATGATTTTCTATTCTATGAGGGTAAGTCAGTAAGTATGTCACAAGCTAATATGGGACAGCTGAGAAATGTAGTTGATAGTTTCTAAAGGTGTCATTAGGTGGCAGCAACACACAGTTTTGTGATTATTATAAGTAGCAGACGCTAGGTGATGTCCGTGCTTATAGTGTGCACAATTAAAGCGCAGCGTATTGTGGTGAGTTGTTTAGTTTTATGTGTTTGTTGTTGGTTTGTTGTTTTTTTTTTGGGGGGGGAGGTGAGGAAGTGGAAGGAGGTAAATGGAGTATCTGCAAAGGATACTCATTAGGAATTCATGTGGAGTTCTGTGGATGCTTTGGGATGCAATTCGAAGAAAACGTCCATGTCTGCTGAGTAGATAAGAGCTGCTCCATCATGACCTTGCGAGACAATGTTCGGTTAACCCAGGAGAAAATTAATCAATTGAACTGACAACGTTTTTCCCGTTACCGCCCCGACTTAGGGCCCCCCCCCCCTGCCCCACATATTGTGTGCACTAAAAACCTGTTTTGACTGTAGACGTTCCTCGAATAGCGAAGAGGTTGAACATGAAGTGCAAATGTGACTGAGACAGCAGACCAACGACCTCTAGACTGCATATTTTGGTGGATTGGTAGAGCGATCATGTTTCAATGTTGGTGTTATAATTATGTTGAGAAATAAAAGACCATGCAAGTGCAAAAATAAATCGTTTGGAATTCGTAACTCATTCACTTATTTTTGTTTTAATAACCATTTGGGACCTTTTTACTGACTTGTCCTTATTGTCACTGCATGTATACTTTGTTCAGCTCTGTAGCATATACCATCTTCAATTTGTGGTTTCTGTCACAAGATACTTGTACTGAATTGTCCCTTCATGACGAGATTCTATGTTTGCTTTGTATAATGACTCTTCTGATATCCCGATGGGCACTAAAGAAAGTGCAAATGAACTTTTCTGTCTGAAGAGGAATGCTTGGCTTTTCAGCAGGCGCCACATTACCAAAATTACAGCGATGATTTTCACATCTCTGGCCCGGCTGTTGTAACACAGTCTGTTTCCAGATGTAAACGTGAATTTCGATCTTGGCCAGTACATTGCAACTGACTGACGCGAGCGATTTAGCACCCACCTAAATTTATTACATGCTAATGAAAAGGACAGAAGAAATGATATAAAGACTCACCGGATGTCCTCTGAATAGTTGCCACATTGATGTTTCCTTCTGTGAGATGCGTGCTGCGGTCCACTCACCATGCACACTGCCATCACATAAGATGATCGCATGACGGAGCAGAGAGTCATAAAAAAATCGAGCTGACCGAAAGGACGGAACGCAAGACAACCCAGTTATTAGCGTCGTCCGAGGTGTTCCTAACGTAATATGTGGTACTAAGATAGGATTGTACAATCGAATACAGTCTCATCTGACAATACGTATCTGATGCTTTCGGCATCTTCGATTAGGATGGGCAACTATTAGACATTTGTAATACACTCTATTACTTATTAACTTTTCTGTCTCCAAGTCTAGATCATACACAAGTCGCAAATGCAGGTGACAGCAATAAACAAACAGTGGCAGTTTGGAATTATTCAAACTTGATACGTTGGAGAAAAGGGAGAAAACTCCGAGGTTGATAATAAACAAATTAGCGAAAACAGACCAGGACAGCCTTGACTTAAATCAAGATTGCTTACTTAAATAAAAAGTGCCTATTCATTTACTATCTTTTCTGCTTTTTTGTGGTGAATTTCTTCAAGTGCTTTAAAACCGTTAAATGTGTCTTTGTGGTCGTGGTGGCTACCAAGATTTGCACTTGTTTCCTCACTGATTGAGCCCAATAACACATGTGTGATATGCAATGTTCATCAGAAAACTAATGATAGATGATACGTGTATCGCTTTCAGCGAGAAACTATTGACGTTGTGGACAAGGTTCTAACAAAAACCACTGACGTATATTTCGTTTACAGGATTCTGAGGAGGAGGGAGAGAGAGAGAGACAGAGATAGAGAGAGAGAGAGAGAGAGAGAGAGAGAGAGATGGAGGTAGAGAGAGAAAGATATACTGCTAGCAGGTGTTTTTGTTAAGGGGTTCATAAAGAAACCATTAACAAATTGTTTAAAAAACCTACATGTTTTGAGTACACGTTTATAGAGATTGGACTGGTATGTATTGAGTACACGTTTATAGAGAAAGTACTGACATGTTTGAGTACACGTTTATAGAGAATGGACTGGTATGTTTTGAGTACACGTTTATAGAGAAAGTACTGACATGTTTTGACTACATGTTCATTGAGAAACTATTGACACGGTTTGACTACATGTTCATTTAGAAACTATTGAAACGTTTTGACTACATGTTCATTGAGAAACTATTGACACGTTTTGACTACATGTTCATTGAGAAACTATTGACACGTTTTGACTACATGTTCATTGAGAAACTATTGACACGTTTTGACCACATCACATGTTCATTGAGAAATTATTGACACATATTGAGTAAATGTTCATTGCGCCACTACTGATATAATCTGTGTACACAGGCTCAAGAACATATAACTTCTGACTCTTCTATGAGGCATGTGTCCTAAGAAATAACGTGTGTGTATGTATGTGTGAGAGAAAGAGTGTGAGAGAGAGCGAGAGGAATATTGTCAAAATTTGCATAAAAACATAAAATAAGCAAAAACAAAAATCACTGTTAATAAATATAAAAAAAAGAGAGACCTAATATGTTGGACACAGATTTAGAAATGAGGATTTCGCATACATTGTGCCAGAAGCGAAGATCCATGGTATAATGTAGTAGAGATAGTAGTAAGGAAACTGGGAATGATTCCATGTGGCGGATCGTAGTGTATTTTGGGGCCAACTTATGGATCCTGACAGTCTGATAACTGATATTGTCACAATGAACAAATATAGGAAAAATTGAGAATACACTTGCTTGTTAGCACCATTTTTTAAAATCCCAATGAAAATTGTATTTGATTTTTGACATAAATAACATCTCGACACAACAAATTCAATTCTTTCTGGAGTTCTCTTGATACTCTCCATCTTTTGTGTCTTTATACCGAACTTCTTCTATTCTACCATAGAACCTAATCCAAGACTTTTTGGTGCACTTGCATAGATAGTGGTCTTGACTAATACTTTAATACACGTAGTGACAACTGAGCTGTACTAATATGTTTTAGTTCAGTCGTAAGACGCATTGAGAGGAGTTTTGTTATATAACGATTTATCTCTTCTGTATAGGGAAAGAAGGCTAACGCTGGTCAGGCAAAATATACTGGTCGGACATGTTAGTCAGGTTCAGCTAAAACATACTGAACAAGACCCTCACCTTGGCTTCCTCGTAGCCCTTCTCGTAAACGGGATGTTTCCATGTCAGCCCGACTAAAAAGGTAAGGAATCGATGGGATCCCCGTATTAGTGAGCGACACACATATGCAGCCAAGCATAGCACAACCACCTTGAGGACTCCAGTCCACCTTCATCAGTACGCTCGGGATGTGAGGAAAGCTACTGCAGCCTCCACTTAACGCC
This sequence comes from Ariolimax columbianus, assembly GCA_036924085.1. Classification (NCBI taxonomy): domain Eukaryota; kingdom Metazoa; phylum Mollusca; class Gastropoda; order Stylommatophora; family Arionidae; genus Ariolimax; species Ariolimax columbianus. The sequence continues at coordinate 130,549,435 of JAVGWX010000003.1, read as the reverse complement.
TTTTTCATGGCGCACAAAAGAATAACCTACTCATTGTGGGCATTCGGAAACAACAACAAGAATCTCCTCTGTTTGTTGGACTTAGGAAGAAAAACCAAAAAAACACTGCTTTCGAACCTAAAGTGTTCGGGTCAGTTTTCTCCGATTTTCATTGTCTGATTCAGATAAGAAACCTAGTCGTTTTCCGAATACGAATTCACTCTAGTAAATCTTTTTAGATATCTCCTGATACTACAGGATACCTGTGACGAAGTAGGATTTTAGATAAAAAGATCTCAGTTGGACGTTTCTTAACCGGGCTTGGAATCTTAGAAACGAAATTTTAGCTGAAGTAATTACATTGATTACTAATATAGCTTACTATCTTAAATGCTGTTCTGAGAGGCAAACCTTATAGTTTGACGCTCCTATCTGTACGATAAACCTGAAAAGTGACTACTTGTTATAGTGGTCTCAAACCCCCATTTTTTGTTTACTTTCTGAATGGATTTCTCTTCCAATGGTTCCTTGTGGCGAATACTACTGCTACGAAGTACTTGAATTCCAGGTAAATTATAAACACGAGTATATTTACCAAGGTTCTTTTCTCCTGATGTCTGGACTTGGAATTATCGGATCTGTCAGTGCGTGTCGTCATGGTCCGTCTTGTTAGGCATACTGTGACTGTACTCTCTCTGGTCTGGTCTGGGTACTCAATGATTCCCTCTACTAACTACCAAACAATGTAACCATCCCTCTGGCAGAATCACATGCCCATTCAAGCTTGACCGCTAAACGTCAACGAGACGTTAAACTTCCACGTCCCTATTATGCAATCCGGGTCAGTCATTGTCTAAACTTGCATGCTTCCCAAAGGCTGCAGTGCACGTGATTGGCACACCTGTCTTCTGTCCGTATCCATGTAGGTGTTTGTCAAATAATATTTTTAGCTGGCCCTGATTAAACTTCGACAGGCGGAAGTTTTTCAGTCATGCTTTAAGACCCGTTCTACTTCATAAAACTGTTCCAACAATCTACCAACGAGAGATAATAACCCCTTCTCTACTACCTTATGTATGATTCTCACGTTAATGTAATGTAAGTCTGAAAGAAGCGAAATCCACGAAAACAGCATATAGAGAAAGTTACAGGGATACTTGAAAAAAAAGCCAATAGAATGTTGAGATGCCTCAGAGGTGTATGGTTTTGTTATACATAGAGCTTCAACACATGGCACATGATAGTGATTAGTAAAACAAACAGAATATAAGTGATATGTGTTTGAAAGTACTAAAAACACATTAGATTACGGGAAGGAGTGATAAAATGTGGAGTAGCAGCTGTTCTTTCTATGCTGTCTGCGATGATCCCAATCATTCGTGATTACTTGGCTCGACAATTTTCATTTAAATTTGATTTTTCCACTACGGTACTGAGATCAAGGTAGTTAATTGTTTTTCTTCTCAGTTTATTCCTGAATTCTTGATCGATGACTATCACTTTGTGGCGTCTTAATTCAGGGCAGCAACAAACTCCCTTCATCTCTCCCGGTCTACAATCATCATTCACATTATGACTCTGTCCTAGAACATGATTTTCATTTGCTTTTCTATTTTTCTTGAAAAACCCAAGTAGTTGTTTTTGCACGTCTATAGAGCCCTAATAGCCTTACTTTATTTTGAATATTTAGGATACAAATTACTCTGCCCTGAGCAGTATTTTCTTTTTCATTCTCCTCCACTTCTTGTTCTCCTTCTTCCTGCTCTTCTCCTTCTTCTTTCTCCTCTCTTCTTCTTCTTCTTCTTCTACGTTGTTCACCATCAGATACCCACATCTATGGCGCAAACTAAGTCACGTCTGAGGTTGTCTTTCTCAAGCCGGGTAAGTTGCGATGTGGTCTGTGCTCATCGACCAAGTACCTACAAGTCTTAACAACAATAATAATAATAATTGGTTAGTGGCCTCCTGCGTCGATCGACCACTACCATTGACACGTGCTGCAGCAACAATGGTCACTCCATTGAACTAACAATCTATCTATCTATCTATCTATCTATCTATCTATCTATCTATCTATCTATCTATCTATCTATCTATCTATCTATCTATCTATCTATCTGTCTGTCTGTCTATCTATGTATCTATTTATCAATTTATATATCTGTCTGGCTGGCTGTCTGTCTGTCTGTCTATCTATGTATCTATTTATCAATTAATCTATCTATCTATCGTCTGATCTTGGTTTGCCTTTCAGCGTCAGGTGCATAAGTGATGCTGTACAGCGTCTTGGTCCGTGTTTCGTATAAGGTGGAACTGGGTGCATCGGACATTCCGTTAATCCATCTTTTGCACGGTCGGCCGCTAGCTCTGGTACCGCTGTGTTCAAGTATTAGAACCATATGTGAGACGCTGCTATGTTGCTGTCGCGATATGGGGCCAAAACTATTGAATTAGCAGTTATTTAATGAAGTCTAGCACTGGCTTAGTGCCCATCTGTTTCCTTATCTCATCGTTTCTAATTCTGTCTCATTTTGCTGAATTTAGCATTCTTCTCAGACATTTCATTTCTGTTGTTCTTGTTTCTCTCTTAACTTTGCTGTCAGTGTCCAAGTTTGACACTGGTAGCATAGTGTAGTCATTAAAATTGTGCTGAACAGGGCAAAATGGGGCGGCACTAGGCCGTATTTTTTGGCCGGCCGCGACCAGATTTATTTTCAGACCTACAGTGATAAATTAAGCGTTTTCCTATTCAGAATGTGATTGTGTAGGACACTTCCCTGCCGTTATAAGTGCTATGATACCGCTGGGCTAAGCTAGCTGGTGGTGTATATTTAAGCTCACATAATGATGCAGAGAACTTACAATATCTGAGGATAAAACCCTGGCCTTGTGATTTCGTGGTAATTATGTCAACCGATGCCCCTGCGGACTCCATGAGGGAAGCCAAGTACTCCACTGACTTGGCACGAGATTCTCGAGTATTAAAGACATCACTCGGCGTGTAAGCGATGTACCTTGGGAATGTTGCTAACTGGATATAGTCAAATCTCTCCTGGGCGATGTGATGTGTTGGTCAATTATTGTCCATGTGTAATTTCTTAGCTACACGAAATCCAGCACTGTCCGCAAACAATGCGAATGGCACAACTCTAGTGAAGTTCAGCTTTCTGCACTGAACCGTGGAAATACGACACGTTGTAACCGAAAAAACTATTTCAAATAGGCGATAACTATGCCAAGATAATTGGAGGGAAAAACAATACAAAATGAACGAACTAACTTATCCAAATGGAAAACCACAGCACGTTTCCGTTGACACAAGTGTATGTCGTCTATCTGGGTGAATTACATACGAATTCCTGTCCTGGCGGCATTCAAAATGGACTAAAACACGAAAGAAAAGTTTGACTTATGATCTGTTAGACGCCAACTTTGATTCTCTACCATACATCTTTGGTAGGTTTTTATTTATGGCTGATTCCATAGCTTTTTGCTGTCTCCAACTGACCTACAAAGCAGCAGCGATTACTGTTTGAGCTAATTGATGATGTTTAATTTAATTAAGTACAAGACTTAGATTTGACAACTCCAAGACTCATTTGGTGTAGTTACATGGGAAGGTTGTTGCTCTTGTTGCTAAAGGCAATCGTACTCGAATTAGGTACTCTAGACGACTTTCTTTGTTGGCGGGTTGCAGTGTCTCTTGAAACTTCCTTGTTTATGCATGACAACCGTGATAACAAATTAGTAAACAAATGAATCGTCCAACTGTATGGAGACATGTCACTTCTGTTCCTGAATCCATTTGTAATGTTTGTTACAGGAGTGTGAAATGAAGTTTGGATCCTGGACTTTCGAAGGAAAAACGCTGGTCTATAAATTTGATAAATCGATTGATTATGTCATTCTGACAGACTACATGAAGAATGGTGCTTGGGACATCATTGGAGGTAAAGGTCGTATTGACACCATTAATGACTCTATCACCGGCCAGGTAAATATGTTTTGCATTTTGAAATTACTAATTGCGTTAATGGGTTGAAATAAATGTGTAAATGAAACTGGTTGTATACAGACACTGCAGTCTCCTAAACCCATTTAAAGACGTTAAGTTAAGTTAAATATATGGGTCACAGCTAAAGCTGCTGGTCAACTTTATATAAGTCATTAAAAATGTATATCTTCACAATTACAGTATTTTATTAAACTATACTTTCTTCTCAGATCATTGACCAATCACTGACACATCTATCAGTGCCCATTACGGCAGATTGCGTTTTTAATGGCAGCAACAAACTCCCTGCAATTCGACCAGTCCGCGGATATACTTCGTACCGTGCCTAAGCTCTGGTCCCTGATTTTCATTTCTGTTTCTATACCAAGTTGTCATTGGTCAGTCTCTTTTTCACCTTCAGTCTGAGGCTCATAGAATCGCAGCTCTAGTAATGGCATCATGAGCTTTTTCTTAGAACATGGTCAATCAGTTCCACTTTTCACTTGTTTTGGCTGCTTCGAGCAAGCAGTTCTTTGTTTGGGGCACAGCCAGAAGAACAAATCGATAAATCTTCTTTAGACTGCTTGTATATAAATAAACTATTTTGACATTTCTACATGCCAAAGAAACGTTCGTAAAAAAATGTAAAGTTAATGGGGTATATTTGTAAACGTAGGTATAAAATATAACGTCTACGTTTGCATAGGCCAAATATGTCTGCTTTGATGAAGTGTTAAGCACATTATTCTATGAGATCTCAGATTTGTGAGGTTTGGTGACTAACTCTCTTTTCAAACAATGCTCTCTAAGTCACACCTCTAGTCGATAGAAAAATCTACATTTGGATAACATTTGTGAAACCATCTGTGACCATAAAGAATCAATATACATATGATCTATGTAGCCCAGCCTTTTAAACTCACGCCACTGAGGGCCTGACAAAATATTAAAAATTCTAAGGACCGCATGAACGCAATTTTGATGACCCAAGCCAACGACGATACCATATAAAAAAGTACCTACATATTTGATAAACACCATTTGGTAGAAAACGTGGCCTATCTTTTATTTTACCCATACGAAAGCTGTCCAAATATGTATTTACATACCAACCCCTGCGTATAGTGCTGCAGATTTCGGTGCTTTGCTGATGTAACACTTCTCACATACAACTCTTCTTCGCATATGTGACGCACTCTTCGCTCTTATTGCGCCTTTCGGTCAACCAGCGACCACTATTTCGAATTAGAAAGAAGCAGAGCCAGACATACTCCTGCCACCTGATCGCAGTGCATCTCACATTGTTATCTAACGTACTAAATGAGTTATATTATAAACAATATTGCATTTTTGCTAAAATGATAATGTCATCAATGTCTGGAAGTCAGAGTCCAAACATTCGTAACCTTCTTACATTAAATGTGAGTGCTAGAAATATTTGAGGACGTTCCAAAATAAATATGTGTGTTCTAAACAGTAGTGTATGCTGCAAAGTAATTTTGCGGAAAAGAAGTGGCAATCCATGAGGCAAAGTAAAATGCATACCTGCTTGAAGAAACTAACATCTCAACCTTTCACGTCATCTGCTAGCAATTCTTCGACTTACTCGGCAGGAATGCCTACAATAGCTCCTTCACTATCCTACTACAAAATATGAAAACTGTTACATGACGATGAAGCTGTTGTATCTGATTCATCCTTATTATAACCAATATTAACTATTTTATCAATCTACATTAAATAAAACTTTAAGCTAAGGATTAACTACTTTAAGGTAAGCTTTGAATTCAACAAACTACATATTAATACTAGCATTATTTTATTTGTATGTCTAAGTCTATTGTCAACTTAAAATTGACTTCAAAATGTTATTTGACTTTGCTATGCAATTGCAAATGACCACCCAAAAAAAAAACAAGAATTTGTTTAGAAATGTTCAAATATGTTTTTCTATAGTAATCTCCCATTAATCATTTTTTTGCAACCACTATTACTCATTTAGTAACATTTTAATGTAGTCATTTATATGTGTATACAGTTCTTCATTTCCGCATAGCTACTGAATTTAAATACATAATGTGCAAATAAGCCGATATACCGGTTGGCAAACGTTCTTACTAAACCGTATAACTGATATATTGGCTTGAACAGGTGTCATACTTATACATACAAGTTTCTACCATACCACTTATTCCTAAATTTATAAATATACATTTACTTCTACTAAATGTGTTCGGTGATAAAAGTATTCAAGAGTGAATGAATTTAGCCCACATCGTGGTAGCCCACATATTGCGAGTCACACGATAGCATTGACTGCCCACATACAGCCTGCGAGCAGTGTGTGTGTGTGTGTGTGTAACTCCCTGATGTAGTGACTCTGATACACATGTCCTGTTTCATTTGCAGCCAAAGGAAATGATAGTGTATATACTGAAGCTGAGAAGAAAAACACTGTTTTACACAGTCAACCTGATCATCCCCTGCTTCCTGCACGCAGTGGTGTGTCTCTGCGTGTTTGTCCTTCCTGCAGGTGGGGGTGAGAAGATAACTCTGGTTATATCGGTGCTTGTCTCCCTCGTGGTGTTCATGCTGATGTTACAGAAGTTGAGTATTTTCTTGTTGTTGTTGATGTTGTGACTGATGTTGTTGTTGTTGTTATTGCTGAAGCTGCTCGTGGTGAGTTTTCGAAATTGAGCATGTTTCTTTGAAAACGGGATTACAGTGGATCTTCTTACATTCTGAGGAGTACCTAGCAAATTTAATCGCAGACCTCCTGGCTGTAGTGAAATGCAATACTTCACAGTAGGCTCATCACAATGGGGATCACATTTGCAATTCCAACCACGTTGGTCAGACTTCTGTAACACCCCCTGTTTCCAGAAGTACAACAAGTCGATGGGGTCTTGGTCAGTATGTTTCAGCATTCCTGGTAAGCCTTTGCTCTCATTTTTTAAAAGAAGATAATTTCAATTGCATTTACTGATAATGTGTCCACCTGCCATTAGGAAGAAGAGTATGATAACAAACATAGTAGATAACAAGACCTGTAGATAGACAGACTGAAAACGTATAGTCACTCATTCAAACAAGATAGATATAAAAGTCTGGAAATCATATAAGTAATGCAATTGTTTGTATTTATGAAACAGCTGGAGAATGGGAAACGTGTAAATGGATAAAATACACCATCAGAAAGGAACCAGACAATATTACTTAATATAGAATGCTATGTGCCACCAAAATCGTTAATCTTAGTACACCTTTAATATATTGGTCCACCTTTAATCACATCTTTGAACAGTTATCTTACATGTTGTTAACTGCTTTCCTTATCGCCGGGTACAAGACTACATATTTCGCAATCATATTCAACTTAGAAATATTACCTAACACATTTTGACTAGAAGCATGATACGAATGCTGCTACATACTACTATGGTCGGATAAGGAATCAAGGATGACCTACATATCAAAACAATGTTCAAAGAAAAGGGCTAACAAAATAAAAGGGCAGCAGACAAAAGTGATTGTACACTTACTTATAAAAAAAGGGATTGGATGAGGGTGGAGGCGCGGTTAGGCTGAAAACTTTGTGATGTAAGAAAATCAGGTTCCAAGATAGAGGGAACCACAGTGAAGAAAGAATTTGATGGCATGATATCTTGGATGTGATAACAAAAAAAACATAACACGTTGAAATGATCCTAATAAAGATGGTTGTGGAAGGACGTGATAAACAGAGTCACGAGAGGTAACATTGGACTTTGTACTTGTACAAAAACCTCAACTATTCCCACCTAATCAAATTTCAAGTACACTTCCATTCCTTCATTATTATAATACTTAATCTATTTTTCTTGTTTAATAAATTGGAAATTCGTTCACATCCTTTACTTGTCTTTTGTCGTTGAAGAGGACAACGGACATCATTTTCATCACAATTCACACTTTCATCACAATTCACACATCACTTTTGGATTATATAATTTTACATTTGATAATTTAACAGCATGTGTTTTCTTTTTCTGTGACCTATTTATATGTCCTGTTAAGCAGATATTCCATCCACCTACGTAAACCAATATGAAACAACGTCCATATGTGTTAAGTCTAAATACTTGGAAAATAAACACATCACTTCCTAGTATTACATATATATTTGTAATTATTTGTTTTATTTTCCATATTTTTACCTGTCGTGTCTTTTGAACAATACAGATATTGCCTCCGTCTCTCACTATTCCCCTCATTGCGAAGTATTTTATCTTCACCTTCATAATGAACGTCCTTGAGATCCTGGTCACCGTACTTATAATTTGTGCACACAACAGGACACCTCGTATGGCCATTATGCCAAGATGGATTTGTTGGTTATTTCTATATAAGTAAGTACAAATTTCTTTGTATAATAGTGTTTTGCTAATTTTTAGACTTCACGACATACTTATAAATGTGTTTCAAACTTGACAGCACACTTAACTAACCTCATGCTCGAAAAGAAAATATAGTATACTAGGGATTCTCGGAAAGAAATGCCTTGCAATATAATATTTTTCTGAAACTATTTATTTACAATATTTACAATTTGTACACAGTATCTTTTTTTCACATTTGCTATGTTTGCACATAATCTCCATATACCGCCTTGCGCCAGTGTGAAACAACGGCATGAATAACGTTCCTTTACCATCTGGTTTCCTGTCCAGGTAGCCATGTTCCTTTGACGTTTGTGATCGGTTATGAGACTTCCAGGAACCTATCATGGGCTTACCTTCGATTTTATAAGTTTGTAGAAAAATACCATTTCTGTCTGAAAGATGCAGGGTCAATTGACGACTAATGATGTAATGATCCTCCCAAATAATGGCAACAGCACACTTTAACATATATGGGATGGGGGTTATTGAAAGACATCCACTTCGTTGCCGATTATGTAGCTCCGTCTCATCACTTCCTGAAGCGTTAACTTTTTTAACCTAGCGTCCATAAATTCTCATATCCGCTGCATAACTACCAAAATCAACATACAAACATTTATGAATATTCCCAACACTTTATTGTGACTCCACAACCAAGAATTCAATTACAGCTCATTGTTTGTAACACTTGTCACATACACAGACGCCTTTCCTACAGGCTACTATAGCAGCACTATCTGTTGAAAGATCCTGCAATAGAACACTTGTACGCATGATATATCAGTGTTGAAAGTTGTAAATTTTCACTTTGGATTATACGATGTCAACGCACTAAATTCTGATTTCAAAAAAAAAAATATCCAGTTCGCAGACACCTACCTACTCACCCCCACTTCATCTTCTAGCCTAACCTCCTCCAATTTCTCTACCCCTCCTACATGGTAAGCCAATTTCTGAAATGTTAATACTGTTATTCTCAACATGGTAAGCCCATTCGTGAAATGTTGAGACTTTTATTCCCTACATTGTAAGCTATTTCTAAAATGTTAAGACTTTTATTCTCAACATGTTTTTCTTTGTTTCTAAGACACCACGTCCCTGCTCTCCGGGCATCCCCATAGGTATTCAGTCTCTCTCAGCAAATAGCGTAGGGTATGGATGCTGATGGTCCCTGAAGCTCGCTGGGTGCATGCTCTCCTGCTCCGTCCTCTCATGCGCCATAATCCACTCGAATCTTTTTTAATGTCGAAACTTTGCAGTCTATGAATTGCTGTTTTATCTATTGCGGTATCCTCATCTAGCAGTCATTAATTGATTTAAAAATGCCACTAATGTGCCCATGATGGGAGCTTGTGAAGCCATGATATCAGCTCTTTCATTACCCTGAACCCCATTATAAGCAGGACAGTATGTCCATGTCAACCCCTGGAGGTTTGAGGCTTCAACAGCTGCTATCCACTCGTACCTAAGCTATCACTTTTGTACCTTCTGAAGTAACCCTGGATGTCTTTGACCACTCTTGCCTGTCTGAGGCAGTCATGTACGTTAGGATGTCAGCGGCAAATGTCAACGATCGTCTTGTCCCTGTGTGTCGAATATTGACCACTTTCACTGTGCAGATGTTGAACAGCACCGGGAAGAGAGGAGACCAGTGAGCCAGTCCTGGTCATTATTTGCCTCGGTTCTGATGTCCACGATCCCAGCGTAGTGCATTTGTTCTTTCCATCAGGGCAGCTGATATCCAACTGACCAGCCACTGATTTAAACCACACTGCTTCAGAAATGTAATGAAAGTCCCAAAATCGATCAGGTCCAGGTCGAGTGCCACCGCGACTGTTTCTTGCTTTGACTGAAAACCATCATACGCGAAAGTTCCATCGTTACATTTCCCAACATTGTAAGCCCATTCCTGAAATGTTAAGAATTTTATTCCCCACATTGTAAGCCTATTTCGTAAAGTTCTAAAAGTTGTCATAGCTGGGGGTGAGGTATAGGATGAACTCTCAACACCAACTAAATGCTCCCATGGTGTAAGTCTTATATAGCCTCTGACAACAAATTCCATCACCTGGCCTTCACGCGGCAGATCTGTTTTGACTAACAGGAGATTTGGCGGAAGACGAGCCGCTGGTGCCTTAATACCAGTAGTTTCAGGCAGATGGGGCTCAAAAGCATAGGAAGGCAGTTCACCTAGAAGAAATAAAACGCTAATTTCAAACCCCCTGAAGCCTTGCAGATAATAAGATGCTGGCGTGTCTTGCCAAGTTTTGTCAGGTACAGCTGTGGAATCTGTTTTCTGGTAACTCTGAAAGTTGATCAGCGTCTACCATGCCTGACAACCGACGAAAGAGGATGCAAAGCCTTATCCTGGAGCGAGGAAGGGTAACCTCAGCTGAGTGTTGTGGCAGGGCAGACCAGGCCATTAGCTTTGGTTGGCGGCTGGTCTAGGATTAAAGACTCGGTAGCCGAACAGATAGAGCATTGCTTTGCTATCCAGCAGCTTCTGCAGCTTGCCTTGTTCCAAATGTATTTGTATTGGAGTAAACAAGGCAGAACGCGAGAGGGACCGTACTACATGGGCAACGCATGGTTTCTATATTTCAGCTCGGGCTTTGTGCTATGGAGAGGTGCAAATCCATCCCTGGCCTTAAAAGGTCTCGGAATCAAAACGGGAGACAGCCGTCTCCGATGTTGGGAAACTCTTTTGGATGTCACTGATCAACTAACGCTCGCCTCAATCTGGGAAGCCCCCAGCCAATAAGGTGTTGATCCGCAACAGCCTGTCTGATTCAATGGGTACTTGGGGCTAGGACAAAATCCAAATCGCAGGCTGTAAATCAAGTGTACCAGGCAAAAATGAAAACTTCAGGCTTCGGCTTGCAACTTGGAATGTCAGGACCATGTGTCCGGGACATGCCACTGACCTCAGAGACATTGGTGACGTGAAGAAAAAAAAACGGCTGTTACTGATGCCGAAGTTAATAGTCTTAGTATAGATATTGCTGTTCTGCAGGAGACACGCCTTCCCGAGGATGGGTCACTTAGGGAGAACAATTATACCTTTTTGTTTAGAAAGGCAGAAGAAAAGGAAGAAACCCGACAACATGGAGTGAGTTTTGCTAGGAAGAACTCGCTATTGTGCCCTGTTGATAGTCCAGTTGAAGGATATGAAAATATATTAACAATGAGATTGTCTACCTCGTGTGAATTCATAACCCTTATTACTGCCTACGCTGCGACGGTCACATCAGCGGAAAATGAAATGGATCCCTTCTGTGTAGAGTTAGACAATGCAGTGAATGCAATTACAAAATCTTACTGCCAATCATACTTGGTGATCTTAATGCCTGGGTGGGATCGGACTCGAATTCATGGCTAGTTTGTTTAGACAAACACACTATTGGGCGCATGAATGAAAATGGACAAAGGCTGTCGGAATTCTGCACCAAAAGCAATCTTTGCTTCTCAAACTCCTGCTTTGCAACAAAAGATCGTCTTAAAGTATCATGGAAACACCCAAGATCATTGGCACCAACTGGATTTTATTATCACTAAAAGACATCTGAATCACACACAATTAACACGAAGCCACCTGAGTGCTGACTGTGAGACTGACCACATGATGGTTGTTGCCTGCGTCAAGCTAAGACTTAAGAGAATCTTGACTGCGAAGCACAAACCCATTTTGCGGATAAATTTAGTCAACATCAAGGATCCAGAAAAATGTTTCAGGTTCCAACGGCAGCTTGTAGATGTTCTCACTGATACATCAAGAGACTGTACGGCTAGTGAAAACTGAGATTTAGTCAAAGAAGCTACTATCAAATCAGCAGTAACAGCTTAAGGCATTAGAGAACACAGGAATCAAGACTGGTTTGAGGCAAATAGTCGGATACTGCAACCTTTGATTGACAGGAAACAAGTAGGATTACTAAAAAAAACAAAGACAAAACAATACGAAGCATTCTCAATGTATTGAAACAAGCGAGAAAAGAAGTGCAAATGAAAGCTAGACCGTGTGCAAATGACTATTGGATACATGTGACAATATCTAAGATGCCTTCAATAATGGTAACATCAGAGGCGTGTATGAAGGAATAAAGAAAGCCATCGGCCCAACAGGGAAAAAGAGTGCGCCGCTAAAAGCTTTATCTGGGGAGATCATCACTGATAAGAGGAAGCAGTTAGACAGATGGGTAGAGAACTCTACTTAAGCGAGACAGAGCTAACAGAAGATACGATCAATGCCATTGAGGCCATGACAACTCTAGAACATCTGGACTCACTGCCAACTACAGCAGAAGTTAACTGTGCTATTGCTGACCTTGCTTCTGGCAAGGTTCCAGGAAATGATGGAATCCCAATAGAGGTCATCAGGAGTGGGAAGGACAAATTTGCTCCACAATTATTAGTTTTACTTGCTCCAGTCTTACGAGTCACATTCGTTACTGTCATGGACTGTAGTTGCATACATTTTTTTCAAAGCACAATTACTATCGTCTGACAAGACGGAAAGAGCTAATTAAGCCCATTTCTTTAATGTTAAGACTGTTATTCCCAACATTGGAAACCCATTTCTAAAAAGTTAAGGCTGTTATTCCCAACATTGGAACCCCATTTCTTAAAAGTTAACTTATTCTCAATATTGGAAGCCCATTTCTTAAAAGTTAAGACTGTTATTCCCAACATTGGAAGCCCATTTCTTAAAAAGTTAAGACTGTTATTCCCAACATTGTAAGTCTATTAATCCTCCAAATTTCACGGATTATGCAACTCTCTAGGCTTCCAAAATATCTACTTATGGAGCGTCCTGACCATGACAATCGCTGGCATCAGAAAAGCTGTACTCCACCACCTTCCTATCCTGTCACCCCCCAGGTGAGATTTTGCTTACTTCATCATGTGTATTTACTTTTCATAAAATATATATTTTAACATTAGAGCATTCTTATTTCAACAACTTGTTTCTACGAGAAACATGCATTTATATGTACACTTCAGGTGAGCTTACTTGCTTAGACTGTATTACTTTATTATACTCACATAAGCGGGTGGCTATGTGGTTTGCGCAATGGGTCTTCTGACCATTGGGAAACCAGTTCAAAGCCTCGAAATGACACGTATTTTGTTACCATCTTCGATAAAATAATAAACCTAGGCTGCACACTTCAATTTAGCTGCAGGGCACGTCGCAATTATTCCTCTGGACTCACCCCTCTCCCCTTGCAAACCCCAACCATTGCAATAAACGATGAAATGGCAGTATTTTTAGCACCAACATGAGCTTTAATCTACTTGTAAAAGCTTTTCACTGTCAAATCATGCCCTTCTAATATGTAAATTAGCTTATCTATTGGAACGATTTGACCTGGATAAACCGCAGGTGAGTTTCATCCACCTGAACTAAATTACCTCGTTACACCTCAGGTGAACGCAATCTACCTAAACAATTTTACATTAGTGAGCAAATAGAATTTATCCGTTTAAAAAATACGTCGGCCCAGGTGAGATTGAATTACTTGCCAGAAAATGTTTGACATCTTTTTATAGACTTTTCAAATCTTGTTTTTGCTACTGGCGCTGAAGTGTATTCCAATATATTCCTAAAAAATATAACAAACGGAATAGCTTCATTATCAGCTCTATTATATCCCATATGGTCACAGCGGTGTCCAAAACCAGGGGTCCTAAATCATTTGGGAGGGAATTCCATTTATGGTTTCATCGATTGGGGGCGGGATGGGGTTGGGGAGAGAGATAGAGAGAGAGAGATGGAGAGAGAGATAGAGAGAGATTGTGAATCATGTGTTTGTTAAGTAATTAGTAATGACAATTTTTTTTAAACTTTTATTTAAGCTGTAAAATCTATCAACGTTTTATATTTGCTATTGATTTTGTTTGCAATATAAAAATAATTCAAACATGTTTATGTGTTAGCAAATAAGAAATTAAAAAATGCTCAATATTATTTGAAAAGTACATTTTGAGCAAGACGTCTTGGAAACGGTGGGATGGGGCATAACAAAAGGCTTAAGAATGCTGCCATAAGCCATCGTAAGCTGAACGAATCCTGTTTTGGCCATTTTTAACAGAAAATAATATCATTTTAAAAATATGAATACTTTAAGAATCCCTTTCATGTTAGAAATTACTTGTAGCTTGTTTTGTGTCCATGTAAATGTGCAAATGGACTTAGCTTATAATGATGTATGCATGTTATTATGTTGGAAGTCATGGTGCACTGATTTCGACTTCCTATACTTCCAGGTTCCTAGAGCCAACATTTTCATGCGACAAGCTGCAGCCATAAGTAAGAAGAAAAAAGCCAAACTTGGACTAGCGTTCGCAAGTGTTGACTCTAGGTAATAGAAGACATGCGTGTTGAGAAATATCAGTTATAGTTAGTAACATGTTGAGAGTAATCAGTTATAGTTAGAAACATGTTGAGAGATATCAGTTGTAGTTAGTAACGTGTTGAGAGATATCAGTTATAGTTAGTAACATGTTGAGAGATATCAGTTATAGTTAGTGCCATGTTGAGAGATATCAGTTATAGTTAGTAACATGTTGAGAGATATCAGTTATAGTTTGTAACATGTTGAGAGATATCAGTTATAACTAAGGACATGTTGAGAGATATCAGTTATAAATAAGGACATGTTGAGAGATATCAGTTATAACTAGGGACATGTTGAGATTCACAATTCCGGTTATCAATTATCAGTGGAATTGTGAAACCTGCAGGTTATTACTCAAATAGCTTATTAGATGCAAACTTGATAAAATATTATAAACCCACATCTAGAGTTACTTCAAACAAACATTTCACCCAACAAATAGTAAACATTCTTAATTATTAGTGAAAGCATTCTAATCTACACCATCTTAGTCGCTCCTCTGATACCCCTGAGGCTTTAGAGGTCTTTGTATGTACTTGGAATCATTTGTGCAGGTGATTGTTCCCTATAGTATATTTGCATGATGGAAGGCTCACCGCCTTTCGATCTTCCTGCAGGCCACAACTGGGTTAGAATTTCGTTACTTTTAGAATTTATGTTGACAGCGGCTGACAATTTCGACTGCTAAGGATCCTTTGACATGCACGATATAAAAAAAGAACAACATGGATGAAATTTTGTTTTCAGTCCACAAAATCATTTAGTAAATAAAAGAAATTGATTGGGGGACCTAGTTGTCTCGAGGTAAGGTGTTTGCCTCGGGTGTTGGAGGTCGCGGGTTCAAATCACTATGGAGACTCGGATTTTGTCACGTGGATTATCCGGTAAAAATGTCTTCTGATCTCTTGCTTCCTCCAAGGCTCCATGTAAGGATGGAATCCCAATAAAAGTCATCAGGAGTAGAAAGGACATACTTGCTCAACAGATACACCAGTTGATAACATTTTGCTGGCATGAAGGATAGGTACCGCAGAATTTCGAAGATTCGAGCATTATAACCTTGTACAAGAACAAGGGGGGCACGAGTGACTGCAACAACTACAGAGGAATTTCGCTTCTGTGCAGCGTTGGCAAGATACTTGCCATAATTGTTCTACGCAGACTCCAGGTCCTAGGAGACCAGGTTTACCCAGAGTCACAGTGCGGTTTTCGTGGGAATAGGTCTACCACAGATATGATATTCTCGTTACCACAATTGCAAAAGAAATGCAGAGAACAAAAGCAACCATTGTATATTGCCTTCATAGATCTCACGAAGGCATTTGACTTGGTCAGTCGTGTGGGTCTGTTCAAAGCGTTCAGTAGGATTTAGTTGCCCACCGATTCTTCTGAGCATTATCGAGTCGTTCCACACTGACATGAAAGGCACCATCAAATGTGACGGTGCGTCTTCGGGGGAGTTCGCAATCAAGTGCGAAGTAAAACAAGAATGTGTACTTGCTCCAACTCTCTTTGGACTATATTTCTCACTTATCTTGAAGCACGCATTTCGTGACCAGGTCGATGATATCTAAATTCATTCTCGCATGGAACGTTAAAAATCCTTTGACAGTTGGCAAATCGAAAAGAGTAGGCCACTGTTCGGGCAAAATTCAAGTTAAAAATCTATTCAAATTATTCTAGGGATTCTCGCCCCACAGAGAATATGTCACAAAAAAGGAGCTGTAAAAAGGGCTATAACATCAGCTCTTGGGTGCTGCCGAAGACGGATGTGTCGGACCGAAAGGTGAAAATATCGTAGTCATGTTGTAAGCTAGCGACGCAACGCATTCCGTTCTCCGGACTACATCCTGCTGCTTGCAAAGTCCACCTCTCCACGAAGTCTAACGACTCAAATGGACTGAAGATAGATAGATGAAAGGAACAGATGGCAAGAGGGTTACATAGTATACAGAACAAAAGTTAGCTGCATAGGGATCATAAGGAAGGTCAAAGTGCTGATAAGACAACTAGGACCGCTGTATATTACTATGTACGTCCTAACAGGTCAATAAGGAAGGCTGTTTACGAAACTGGCAGCTTCAGAAGAAGCAAAGCAAAACGTCACATACATCACCACTACAAAGTTATACAAATACTGATCCGTTTGCTTGTTGAAAAGAGACTAAGTGTAGAGGTAGCAACATGCGCATGCGGAAGGAATAGGAAGAGATGAAACAATTTTACAATTTTTGTGATGAATAAAATACTTTGATTGATATTACAAAAGTGTTAGGGAATTAAAGAATTAACAATAAGAGTTGTCTGTCACAAGCGAAGATGGCAATAGCGTCAGACGTGTATAGACAAATGTGACAGTCCTATCTTAGTGCGCCATATTGTATTGCAAGTAGGGCACACATGGACGGCCTGGTTATTAGTCGTCTTGTGGGTTGTTCTGTAGAGCAGCACGCTATTTTGTGCGCCACATCGGCGATTATCTGATTAGTGAAACAAACACCTTGTGTGATGACAGGGCACACAGCTGAGCGGTCTAGAACAAGCCTGTCCCGGGAGGCGACATCAATATGGAAACTCTGAGACACTTTCAAAGAGTCTTTGCATAGTTTATTCTGTGCGCCACCCCACCCCCTCCAATCTCAATTCTCTCGCGGATGATTCTGCCTATCTCGAGCTCATCGTACTGTTTCTTCTAGGATAGCGGTTATGGGAGAAACATGTCAAGTCATGTCAGACCTGAGCTCTCTGCAGCAGAGTATAGATGCTCGAGAGTCTTGCCGTGTTGAGAACTGATATTGTGTCCTGTCAACTGATAACAAGCAGCCTGTGGAGTCTGTTCATGTAGAGATGGTTGAGTTTCCTGGCATGTCTGTTGTAGACTATGCATGCTTTTCAGGCGTATAAATACATGGGACAATATGCCTTGATCTTCTTGACTACACTGCTTCTTTGTCGCTCCCAAACAGTTGCTCTTAGTCTTCCAAAAGTAGTACTTGCCTTGATAGCCTAGTGGAATAGACCTTAAGATTTGATAATCACTTCTCTGGTGAAGGTACTGCCTAGGTATTTGGAGATGTTGTTCCTGTGCAGTGATATTTGGTTCGTGATACGGCGTCTCTGTAGCAGGTATAAACATTATATTACTGACACTAAGCACCCATGTAATTTTAAAGAATTGATTGCTTCACTAGTGGATGTATTATTTCTAAACCCTATTGTTACTGTTGTTTGCACTCCCTTGCAGAGAAGCTGAAAGGGTACTGGCCTGGAGACAAAAATTTAGTCAGAGTCACTCCCCATGTTTGAGTGGCGCCACGCTGTCTTCCTCGGCTTCTGGCAGTCGCCTCTCTACTGATGGTAAGTTTGGATCATAACCAGAAAGTCATTCTTGTGTGTCAGTTTAAATTAGTCAATCATTCTCATTTGCCACTGGGGAAGATCTTCCGATAATAGCTATGAAGCCAATTTATATCCTCACATCCGCTTCTTTCAGTCTGTTGGTCCATTTCGATCACCCCAGTGAACAATAAAAAATCAGATAAGTGCAAGAATACAATTGATAGCCAAACCACTCAGAAAAGCCATTGAGACGTGCTAAAGTAGAACAAATAGGGAAGAGATTAGTTGATGGACCAAAGAAGAACTGACGAAAAAGCAGCGAATGATAAAACCAAAGGAAATCGGGTCTCATGTACGATTTCTAGAAGACGACACAAATAAGGAGCCAGAGTAAAGTGAGTCTTCTGGCACTTTGCCAGCGCTGTGTTCTTACAGAATTGAAAGAAAAACATAAAAAGTCACGAATAACATAAAGACGTAGCGTTTTGGGATAGTTCTTGATCTACAGCTCGAATCAATTAGATCTCAAATATCTGTATTTCTTAACAGAAATAGACAAGCCCAATTATATGTGCTTACACGAGAAGTTCTATCTGTTGAGTTGTTCAGAACAAACTACAAACATAAATATGAATGTGATAATGGCTTTGAAAAATATGTCTGTTTTAGGTTAGATCTGCTTCAAATGTCTATTTAAAGTTTTGATACGGTTCACGCTGTACATATACTCAAATTGAAACGATACAGAGAATATTAGCATGGCCTCTGCCACAAGGATCCCCTACACATTCGTGAAGCGTTCCATATTTTTGGAAGCAACGCGTAATCAGGGTCAGGGGAAATGTATTGATCAAGACTCTCATCTCATGTGCTTGTTCGTGTTTTTGGAAAACGTTTGGGTCACAGCAATCTGGCCATCGAGGTGGGGAGTGACACCGTTATCTCCATAGTGATGAGCTTAGTGAGTAATCTAGCATTTTGCTACAGCCAGGAGAACCCCAGTGCTCCTTCTCAAGTACGCCATGGGATGTAAGATGAGCCAGTACACACGCTACCAAAGAAATATCGTTAAGGTTAACTCACCAAGAATAGATTCGAGCAACAAGAACAACAACATTTAAAACTTTGAGACTCAAGACCAAATGAAAAATATTAGTCACGTAAGGTGTCAATTGGCAGAGATGTTAGGTCTACTTCTCTGTCATATCAAAGACCTCTGGTTTGTTATTCAATCACTCAAGCGTGTCTTTCATGCATCATGCTTCTCCCTCCTGTAGAAACTTTAATACTCAGGAGAAATAAAAAAAAAAGATTTATACTTTATGGTTGAAAAGGAACGATAGCGGCACGGCAAGATTCAATCCCTGCTCAAAACACGTTCATCAGATCTTCAATTGGTAAGTTACTGTTCTGGGGAAGGAAAGGAAAACCCGCGAGGTGGAGTTCGAGTCAACCTAACTCATAACGATAGAGACCTGGGATACTGAAGTTCATAGCCCATCATCTACTTTAACACACAGTACCTGCTACAAGACCAACTGTGTGGCCTGACATCCATTACATTTTTAATCATCCGGGCCGAGAGCCACACCAATTTTCATCATGCGACCATCCATTTAACTTTTAACCATCCGGGCCAAGAGCCACACAAATTTTCATCATGCGACAGGAGAGCCATTAATCTTTTCATAATGGCAACCGAGTTTATTTACATTCGTCTCATGCGGTCCTTCGGCTTATTAGATGTTGAGACCCCTGCTCTAATACTTCATCTTCTAAAGAACGCAACACCTGCTATTTGACACCCCCCTCCCCCCCCCCCCCCATTTTTTCAATTATTCTTACAGATAGTCCAACCATCGAGATGAGGGAGTTCAGATCCACAAAACTTCCTAGCAATAGTCACCGCTGCATGCTGAGAGATTCTGGAACGAGCCAGTCTGAAGATAGTCTGGACTGTGACACACATATGGAAGGAGTTCAAAGTCACAGCGTTACCAGACCATCCCAGATCAACTTCAGAAGACCTATCCCTCTCGCTCTGTCAAAACAGATTTATAGTGCTAGCAATGCCATCAAGTTCATTTGTCATCAGATGAAGAACCAAGAAGATTACAACACTGTGAGTAATAACTATCATGTGCCAAACCTAGTGGAGTTGATCATTGAACGTGTTCACAAATGTATGTGTGTCTTCTTAGGATTACATGAATGTATACTTTTCATGGCATTATAGTCTTGTCTTCAACTGCTTCTTTTTAGTCGTTCCCAGTACTACCATAATTCGTGATCCTCTTTGCATGAATTAGAGAATATTATAATGCGTTCACATTCATCTTATCAAACATATTTCATGGTTCAATACATCATGCATAACAATTATAAACAAAAATAAATAGGCACAACAAAAATAATAATGTTTGAAAAGGCATCTGAGGCATGTTGCGTTGGCCGGACGCCACCATGACCAGTCAAAACGGCGCTCTGCCAGCCCGTGTCTCCCATCGTCTCCTCTTTTCTCCCATCCTCACTCACTTCATCCACCCTTTACTTCTTTTATCACCTCCTCACTTACTTCATTAACCACTCACTTCCACTCTCCCACTCACGTCTTTTCTCCCCTCCTCACTTACTTCATCAACCACTCCCTTTCTCACTCACTTATTTTTTCCTTCTCAATTCTCCAATCACTAATGTTTCTTTCCTCTTTCCTTCATTGACTAAATTTTTTAATCACGCATTTCCGTCCTCGTTCACGTATTTACTCTCCTCCTAGCTCACTTCTTCAACCATTCACCCCCTCCCTCCCTCACTCACCCCGTATTCATGAAATACTAATATCAACTCTTCAACTCCTCCCCTGTATCAGGTACTGGATGACTGGAAGTATGTGGCAGCTGTCCTGGACCGTCTTCTGATGATTACGTACGTCCTGGTCTCACTGGGAGGTACACTGGGAGTTTTAATCAACGCTCCCCATATTCTTGAGACAGTTGACCAGGACCTTATCATAGCCAGGAACAATCCATCATCTTAATCATTTTAGCACCCACTGGACAAATATCAAATTCTAAAATGGTTGGAACAGCAGGCTGGTCCTGGCAGAACCATCTTCCCGTTCTGATCTCGCAAAAATAACGTGAACCTGAATTTCCTATATAACCATGAAAATATATTAACCCCTAAAACATGCAAGTGATGTCTTCAACGACGTCATAATATTTTGATATAATCAATAAAGTAATGAAAATTGTATCATTTTTTTTCAGTAACATCAAATTCTAATCTAGTCAACATCATCAAACGCTTATCTCACGATATCATCAAATTGTATATTTCCATCATCAAATGCTACCACCAACAATATCAAATTCCAATATCAGCAACATTTGTTACGTACTTTTCTCACCAACAATATCATTAAAAAATTGATCTCACTAAACTTCATCTCATCAATCATGCAATCAAATTTAGATTTCTTAATTGTAATTTTAATAAACCAAATAACAAGAAATTGCGATCTCATCATCATTGTCATTATAAAATTGTGATCTCACCAAGAATAATATGATATTCTTACAACACTGCATTTTAACTGTCAAACTAGTTTCGTGCATCTGTCACGTTTTCTCTCACAAAACATTGTCTCTTACCTGTCAAACCAGTCTCGTGTATCTGTCACGTTTTCTCTCACAAAACATTGTCTTGTACCTGTCAAACCAGTCTTATATTTCACTAACGTTTTCTTTCTCATTCACTGACTTAATCGTTCATTTCTTTCATCATTCACTAATTTCCTCTCTCCATCTCTACCTCCTACAAACGTCATCGTAACATTCTGATTTCACCAACATTATCACATTCTCATACAATAATAAATATTATGACACTGGACCTGTAAAATAAAAACGAATATGTTTTCATTGCCCACCTGAACACAATAAAATACTTAATGCTCTATTCCCGTTGGTGTTATTTGACACCAAATTTTAGCAATATGTTTAATCATTTCAAAAATTTATCTCCTATTTTTTTTAGCATTCGACTCTTTCTTCACACCTTACATATTGAATATTTTGCCTGAAATAGATTTCATTGTTGACCATGTATAATCTACTTACTTTTCTGAGTCAATCGTTTATTACTTTATGAACAACGAAATTGAGAAAAGCCAAGGACAATGAATTGCAGAAAATGTAGCAAAATCATCGCAAAGACAACAATGTTATTTGCACTTGAAAGACGTATGCAAATGTAGCGTGTATGTATATGTTTATAGGTCTATGTATGTATGTGTGTATGTATATGTATGCAGGGTGAGGCCAAGAAATCCATAACTTTAAAAAAAAATATTTTTCATTCGACTGTAAATTACACATTATTATTATATTTGATGACAATGGTAAATATACCTGCATCTTGTCTATCTCAGTTGGTTCTCAAAACGTCTGCCGACATCTGCAAAAATCGCCTCTGCTAAAGTCAAGCATAAATGCTTGAATATATTTGTTCATGTAGTCGTCATATGCTTCATTTGACAAAGAATATATATATATATATATATATATATATATATATATATATATATATATATATATATATATATATATATATATAAGGGAGTCGCGTAGCGCAGCGCAGTGGTTAGCGACCCGGCTTCGCATCTGAGTGGTTCTGGGTTCATTCCCCAGCTGAGGCCCATATGTTTTTTCAGACCGCAACGGTCCCCGGGTCGAACCAAATGGGTACCGGTTCATTCCGGGAAGTGAACGCGGCGAGGGAGACGAAATGTCTACCGCCCTCATATAGCCGAGCCTTTGAAATGTCAGATCGCTAAACACCACTGCTGTGGGTTACCTTGACATATAATGTACAAATAATAATGATAATAATAATGCCCGTTGCGTCGGTCGGTCACATCCATGACCCACAGCTGTGGCGTGGTTCCAAGCCTCGACCAGGGCGGAGGAGGAGGAGGTTGACAGTTGCTGGAGCAACACTGTGCGGGGACTGCTGCTTCTGCACCTCCAGCCGGACGGGGATAAACGTTTAGTGCTGATGAACGACTTGTGTAGTATCTTGTGGATCGGGGTCCAGTGGCACAACATGACCGAACAAATGAACTCGGCGTCGGTCAGGCGTTTCTGAGATTGGGTGGTGGCCTGTTCTAGCAGAGACCTTCACGTTGCGAAGTAAGTCATACCATCGAATGCCCAGGATACGCCGTTGGTTGCGCGTGTGGCTTCCAGTTTCGACATGACATGTCAGGTTTCGGACCCGAAAAGCAGTACTGGGACTACACAGGACTGGTAGATGCGGATTTTTCTCCAAACGGAGATCTTGCCATTACTCCACACACGTTGGAGGTCGTGCATAGCAGACGCAGTTACTCGGATCCGCCTTGACATATCACACACACACACACACACACATATATATATATATATATATATATAAACTGAAATATCCTATTAAGGATAGAGAAAAGGTTTGATTCACGTAGTCCAGGCAGGTTTTAGGAAAGATAGAGGGAGCAGGGACCACATATTCAAAATGAGGAATATCTACGAAAAATGTAGAGCTTCACATAATTGTACATTATATGTCAAGGTAACCCACAGCAGAGGTGATTAACGATCTCACATTTCAAAGGCTCGGCTTTATGAGAGCGGTAGACATCTCGTCTCGCTCGCGGCGTTCACTTCCCGGAATGAACCGGTACCCATTTGGTTCGACCCGGGGACCGTTGCGGTCGGACAAAACATATGGGCCTCAACTGGGGAATGAGCCCAGTACCACTCAGATGCGTAGCCAGGCCGCTAATACATGTTTCATTGATTACACCAATACCTTCGATACGGTAAAACATCAAAATTTGTGGAGAATCATGAAGAAAATGGCGTTTCCTTTGCATATTATTCATCTCATTGAAACATTATACCAAGATCAACAAGTCGCTGTCCGAGTATCTGGGCAAACATCAGATTGGTTTGCAGTACAAAAGGGAGTAAGATGGGGATCTATCCTCTCACCGTATCTATACAATATATATGCGGAATGTATAATGAGAAATGCTCGACAAGACGAGAACATTGAAAGTTTCGACCCATTTACGATTGGTGGAAACGAGATTTTTGAGTTACTATACGCAGATGACACAGTGATACTATCAAGAAGTGCAAAAGGGCTAGAGCAGCTACTTTCAGCCGTTAATGGACATAGTAAAGATCAAAATCTGTTCATAAACATACACAAGGTCAGCATAAATTTACAGTGGGTGGTGAGGAAATAGATCAGGTCACACATTTTGAATATCTGGGCTCCAGAATTGACAAAAATGGCGACTGCATGAAAGAAATCAGAAGAAGACTATCCATAGCAATGCAGAGACTGAACAGCCTGAAGAAATTATGGCAGAGCACCAACAAAATGATCAAAGTAAAAGTCTTGAGAGCCTGTGTTTTTTGTGTGGCAACTTATGGTTGCGAATCATGGACGATTACCAAAACTTCCAGGCAAAGAATCGAATCCTTCGAGTCAAAATGTTACAGAAAGATCCTCAGAATAGCCTGGGCAGAGAAAAAGACAATGTAGACATTCGGCAAGAGTTGAGCATAGAGGAGAACTGGTTTATCAATTCCATTTTGGCTAGAAAATGCAAATACTTTGGTCACATCAATAAACACAACGGTCTCGAGAGAACAGTGGAGGAAGGGGTAGACCAAGAAGACGATGGAACCAAGATATCCAGGAATGCCTGAGTATGACTGTGGCGGAGGCTGGAGTTTTGGCAAGGGAACGAGTTTGTGTCAGACAGACTGTGATGGGAGCGACGTTCTATAAAATACATGCTATATGATGATATATATATATATATATATATATATATATATATATATATATATATATATGAGACCCAATGATTAGGAAAACAAAAAGATGTTACGAATAGGCTATAAGGCGATTCAAATTCAGTCCATCCAAACGATACCTTCATCCCACTGCAATAGATGTGATTGCGATATCGCATAACTACCACCTGGTACGTTCCATTATTTGGTTGGTTGGTTATTGATCCAGCGGCGCATGGGCTCCTGCCCTTTGACCAACACTATTTGGTATTTTGCCCTGCCCTTGTTGTTTATCAGAAAGTGTACAACAATACATCTTTACAACAATACATGCCATATACAACCAGTTAACACGGGTCATGTGCATGCCGAGCGCCTGATGTACGCGATCATAGAACTCCTCAACTACTTACCTGAAGTGCTGTTTATCAACTGATCTATTGACCGTCTTTCGTGTCATCTTTAATTCTCATTTCTGGTCCTGTTCAATGCAATTTTGCCAGTCGCTACAATGTGCTCCAATCCCGCACTTCATACAACATACCCAGACTAACGGGATTAATTTGTTCCAAAGTGTGTGTAATCAGTTGCACAATGACCTCCATTGGCATATTCTCACTATTTGATTTTGATGGTCTTGATTTCAAAGCGACTCTTACTAAGTTCTTCGCTATTGAAAAAAATGTCTCTGACCACGGGTTTCTAGTAACTATTCTTAAATCACAATGCGTACTGAACAAGGTGGACATGGTTCCTTCTCTCTGTAGTGTGATTTAAGGCTTCTCATCGGGAACACTACAACGAGGATCACAGTGTCGTTATTTAGGCTGCTATAATTGAGTCTGTTTCTTGTAATTCTTCTTCTTCGTGCATCCTCAGATCAAGGTTCCGGTTTCTCTTACAAAGGACACCGCTGTTTGTAAGGCTGTTTTAGCTCCATTCAGATAAGTTGGACATGTCAAGGGGAAGAAAATAGCCATTTACTATTAGGATCACTTCTTGGGGTTTGTGAGATTAGAAGAGGATTGTGTACGTGGATTTGGTTTCGTTTATAGCGATTTGGCATTGTTCTGTTCATGTTTCTCTTATATTTACAGCCTCTTGCATTTGGTTTCTAGCAACAGGTGTAGACTCTTCGAATTGCCTTAGTGCCAAGTCATCTGCACATAGTGCACTGTGTAATCTTTCAGGGATTTCTGTAATTATATCGTTGATGTCTATGAGGAACAGCATGGGTGAGCGTATTCGACCTTGTGGAACTGCTTGTCCCATTTTCATCTTTCTGCTGAGGTGTTCTTGGAGTTGCACTCTTCTTGTCCTGTTATCTAAGTAATCGGTGATACATTTGAAGTAGTTTGAGTGTTAACGAATTCTTACATATTCTATCAGTTTCCAAGTACACGACTGGGTCTTACGAAGGGGTCTTGGTCAGTATGTTTCCTAGTCCACGGCATGGACATGGGGGGTCTTGGTCAGTGTCTTATCTAGTACACCACATGGACGTGAGGGTAGAAGGGGCAGGGGAAGGGAGGTCTTAGTCAGAGTGTTTTCTAGTACACGACATAGATATGAGGGGTCTTGGTCAGTGTGTTTTCTAGTACATGACATAGACGTGAGGGGTCTTGGTAGTGTGTTTTCTAGTACACGACATAGACGTGAGGGATCTTGGTCAGTGTGTTTTCTAGTACACGACATGGACGTGAGGGGTCTTGGTCAGTGTGTTTTCTAGTACACGACATAGATAGGAGGGGTCTTGATCAGTGTGTTTTCTAGTACACAACATGGACATGAGGATGGAGGTCTTAGTCGGTATGTTTTCTAGTACACGACATGGACGTGAAGTGGGAAAGGGGGGGGGGGAGGGGTGTCTTGGTCAGCGTGTTTTCTAGTTCACGACATGGACATGAGGTGGCAGGTCTTAGTGTGTTTTATAGTACACGACATAGGCGTGAGGGGTCTTGGTCAGTGTGTTTTCTAGTTCCCAACATGAACGTGAGGGATCTTGGTCAGTGTTTCCTAGAACACGACATAGACGAGGGGTCTTGGTCAGTGTGTTTTCTAGTACACCACACTGACATGAGGTGGGAGGTCTTAGTATGTTTTCTAGTACACGACATGGACGGGAGGGGTCTTGGTCAGTGTGTTTTCTAGTTCACGACATAAACGTGAGGGATCTTGGTCAGTGTTTCCTAGTACACGACATAGACGTCAGGAGTCTTGGTCATTGTTTTTTCTTGTACACAACATGGACATGTTGTTGGGTGGGGGGGGGGAGGGGGGAGGGGGGGGAGGGTCCGTCCTTGGTCAGTATGTTTTTTAGTATACGACATGGACATGAGGTGGGAGGTCTTAGTCAGTATATTTTCTAGTACACGACATGGACGTGAGGTGGGAGGGGAGGGTCTTGGTCATTGTGTTTTCTAGTTCACGACATGAACGTGAGGGATCTTGGTCAGTGTTTCCTAGTACACGACATAGGCGTGAGGGGTCTTGGTCAGTGTGTTTTCTAGTTCACGACATAAACGTGGGGGATCTTGGTCAGTGTTTCCTAGTACACGACATAGACGTCAGGGGTCTTGGTCAGTGTGTTTTCTATTACATGAGGTGGATGTGAGGGGTCTTCGTCAGTATGTTTCACCTGATCATGGTGTTAACCTTCGCATTCGTACTTTGATGCACCTGCCATTTAAGCATTCTCCAGGCTACATATATGTTGTGTCTTATGATATGCATGCCTACTGCATGCCTACATTGTGAATGTCCATGATTCCTTTCCATTTGATGTCTAGATTTACAAAACACTTAACTTTATTTCATACTATTATTGACAAATATGTGTTGCATAGACTACCATTCCTTTTCCTGGACTGCTCTGAACCTGGTCTTCATGTCAGAGCTCCACCTCACATCTGATGTTCTTCTTCTTCTTCGATCGTTCTCAATCTCCAGCTACCAAGTCCTAAAAAAAAGCTTTACAAATAGCAGGATGTAGTCCGGTGAACGGAATGCGTTGTGTCGTGGTTTACAAATAGACCGCCACATTTGCACCTTTTGGTCCGACACATCCGTCTTAAGCAGGACATCTGATGTTCTTAGTGACACGACATTTAAAAGACACGAGACAAAAATTGTTCCACTACAGCAATAAGAACCTTTCATAATAGCAAAGATGGCGCCATAACCGGCTGCGGGTCTACATTGCTCTTCTATTTTAGTTCATTTTAGATGTTTCCAGACCATGGATTTGCCAGAAAGTCATACTGGTCGACGGCCTGCACTTGTGTTCACGGAAACGTGTTGTTGTTTTCCATTTGGACTGGTTAATTCGTTCGTTTTGTGTGTTTTCTTCCGATCGAATATTCTGGAGTGGACATCGGCTATATGAATAGCACGACGCTTGAACATGTATAATATTTCACGGTCTAGTTCACACAGCTGAATTTCACGAGGTTGGTGCCCTTCGCCCAAGCTGAAGACCATGTCACCTTTGTTGTATAAAATTTAGACACAACTGTCATGAACTGCCACCTGGAGAGAGATGGACTCTGTCAGGTGTGCCTAAGACGCGCCGTTGTTGTATGGCGGGAGCTGGTACTACAAACTGCAATAACGGTGCCTCAACGACCTTCTAGGTTATGAAACTGATGATGATGATAACATACGGCGAACAGTGTAGTCTGGCTAGGGCTTACTCTACAACTCACGACATGCACACCTAGCGATTCAAAGGCATGAGCCAGCCGAGTAGACTTCAAGGCTTGATAGAAGCTTCAGATACAAAGCCTTGCATACAATGCAGGATTAAAAGAGCGAATAACGCGTTACGTGTGGATCGGAAGAAGGTAAACTTGTTAGAGCTGTACAAATGTGTACAGCCAGAGGGATTGGAAAAACACGCAGTCAACAATTGTATTTATTATGAAATGATGACGGGGGATGGGGGTGTAGTGAGAAGTGGAACATTACAATACCTTGGGTGGGGTGTAGTGAAGGTTGTAGCAAGAACTGGCATTTTATCATTCATTCTGGCAATATTTTCTAGGTAAATTCGTTGCATACAATTTAATTTTATGATATGGGAAAAGGCTAATAGTTGTGCTGACAAACAACTGCAATGATTTTAACTTGCATGTTACATATATAATGGTTGCTGATTCTCAAATTGTTACAATAAATAGGACATGATAATGCAAGTTTTATTGAACATGTGACTTCTTGAGCAATGAGATACATTTTCCAGTGTCTTCTACGTTTTAATTGATACATTATGTCGCTTGTCCCAGATTAGTATCAAATAAGCATATTTGTGTTGCCCTTTTTAAAATATATATAAGCTTGCTAAATTACGGACAGTAATCTTTCACATTTCGATTAAAACCTTGGTCTGCACTTGTAATCTATAAGATACCGATTATGTGAATCACTAATTCCTTTAAGTATCTGAACCAAGGAATATGCGGTTAGATTGACATGTAAATCACACTCCAATCATTGAGTCATCCCCCATGTTCACTATTCCAATCCATTCCAAATATGTTGTGAGTCATTGTTGTGTTCGCCTGTAAGTGCGTGCTCCGTTTGTTTAGATTGATTTTCATGCTCATTAGAATTTTTATGGATGCTGTTATTTACAATGCTGTGTTAAACAAAAAAGCTTGTTTTGACAATCGAGGAGATCGTAGAATTAAAGTTTTTGAAAAAAGAAAATTCAGAGGGAAAAGTCGTAGTAGAAGATAACTATTTGAAGATGAAGATGTGGAGGACAATCATAAATCTACTTTCTCACATAGCGAAACATTTAACGGCGCTTAAATATAAATTATGTGGTACTAACAACAAGATTAATTCAAAAATGGACTTATTTTAACATTTTTGTTAGGTTGTTTTTTTTTTGTAGTTTGCAATGACTTACTTATATTTGTGATTTTTTTTGTTTTTGTTTTGCTATGCTCTATTATTAAATTGTACTTGGTAATATTAAATCGTTTGTTATAGTGTGCAATATTTAATACATTATTTTATTTTTTGTGATGCGTAAGTTTGTTTTGTTTTCATTGTTAATCCAAAGACCTGATGCATTACACATGAGAACAACAAATTTGAACTTGTGTCAGGTCAAGTCAGGTCATCCCGTAACTGGTGAGGTCGTTTCGTCACACACATGAAGAAATTCTTACAACCCCACGCCATCCCTCTCTGTCAGCGGTCGCTCCCTGTGCCTCCTCTGGTCGAAGATTGGTCCATTTAAATATGTCGCCCTCCCACCTCTATTTGGGACGGCATCTTCGTAGTCTGCCTTGCACCTTTCCGTAAAGGATAGTATTTGCAAGACCACTTGATCTCGATATGTGACCCTACCAAGCAAGTTTTCTTCTTTTTGACAGTTGCCAATATATCTTCAAAATGTCCTATTGCTGATGTAATTATTTCTCGTATCTCCTCATTTGTAACTCGATCTTTGTACGTGACGTTTAAAAGTCTTCGGAAACATCAAATCTACAAGGCCTATATACTCCGCTGCAGGTCAGCTGTAATTGTCCATGTCTCACAAGCATAGAGGAATATTGACAGGACCAATGTACGCATTAATCTGATTTTCGTGCATATTGTTAACCGTTTATCTTGTTTGTTTTGTTACGCCGTGCAAGTGCCGCTATTGTTTGTGCTATTCTGGTCAACATCTCTCATTTTGATCCTTCATCATTGACAATTATGGCCAGATATCTTAAACGGTCGACCACTTTGAGTTCCTAGCCATTAGCTATATCCAACTGATATTGTTATGTGTATCTGAGATTAAATCAAGTCACCTCTCTGCGACGCAGTATGGCAAGATCAGTGCGGCAAAAGAAGAAGAAGAACATCTATGTTGTTTGGGCTACTGCAAATGAATATGGCCATGAAAACACCAGATTAGCTCTAGTTTTAAAAATATATATTAAACAAGTTTTACTTATTGCACATAAATATCATACGATAATGATGTTCTTAGCGGAAATGATTTTCAGTGACGCTTATTTGCCTGTCGCTTGTAATGCGTTTTTGTGGCATCTCTCGCAATGGTCAATTAATAGTATGATAGCATTGCTGCCTTCCATTTTCCCTTGATACTTTCTTCAAGGGCAGCAATGTCCTCATGAAAATGTTCCTCAAGCTAATCACTGACAACACCACAGTTAGCATAGACAAAACAAAACGGGTGTAACAAGTGTCATTTCAAGGAAATGTTTTATCCTAGCCTTTCTTAGCGCTACGATCTCCTGCTAATTGTCAGCTTTATTATTTTCTACAAAGTTTGTGGCCACTTGCTGGAATGCATTCGAAGCTACATTTTTGTCATCAGTGATGATATCATCAAATCGTTGATAACAGAAGAGCTGAATCAACGAAAACACCTCCTAGATTTTGGCTTGACTGAGTCTTGGAAATTTATCACGAATGTATACAAAAATCCTGCCTCAGTTCGATCCGAGGCCATTACAACATTCTTCATTAGTCCAAGTTTGATGGGGATGGTAGGGAGCAAGATCCTCTAAGATTCTACAAGTGGTTCATTAAGTATATTATTTTTTCCGGTTGAAGTGAGTGTCTTTGGGTCAATCCTTTTTCTTTTAGTGAGAAGTCCTCGACAGCTGGCCCACAGACTGAAGAAGCATGACATCTTTGTGTAACACTGCTGTACCCCCATCAAGATGACAAGGACCATGTCATCACACATTTGCCACTTATATTGTCATTGTTGATGGTGTGTGGCAGTTCTTTCATTCGAACTGTATACCTGATTGGTGTGGAACAGATGGTAAACTGTTAAGATTATGGAGCGGCACAACTTGTAAGCTCAACTGAGACGAATCAATAAATACGATTCAATCGTCATCTGTGTTGTTGATATATCAACACAAACAATGAGGTTATGTCATTTTGAAATATAGAAGGAGATCGTTTTGCCAAAAAAAATGAAACAAAAAAAAACTGAAACATGTGCCTAATCTTGTAGAAAACTCCACTGCTTCTTCTGCGTTCGTTCTCAATATCCCGCCACCAAGATCTGAACAGGCCTTTGCAAGTAGCAGGATGTAGTCCTGCTGTAGTTTACAGTTTGACTGCGATATTTTCTCCTTTCGGTCCGACACATCCGTCTTCGACAGGATTCTATTGCTGCAGTCTGGATGCCCCGCCCCTAAATAAAAAAAGACTATAGAAACAAGTTGGATTGTCATTTACGTTGGAAAGCTGAAGCCACTATTCTACTGTACTAGCACAACCTCCTCCCCACCCCCTCCCCTTATTGACTAGAGCTGATTCGTAATTTTAATGTTTGTTGTTGTGAATGTGCACAATGAGTAGGCTTAATCTTTTGTGCGCACTGAAAAAGGACATTTACTGACGGGTTGCAGTAGCTTTCCTCACACCCCGATGAAGATGGACCTGGGTCCTCCAGATAGTTGTGCTATGCTTAGCTTCATCTTCGTGTCGCTCACTACTACGGGGATCACGTCGATCTCCATCTCGTTAGCTAAACTACCAACAAGAACAGTCCGTTTCCAGGGCGGACTACGTGGAAGTCGAGGTGGGGTTCTAGACGTATGTTTTGCCTGACCCTAACTGACATGCCTGATCAGTATGTTTTGCCTGAACAGTTTGTCTTTCTCCCTATCCAAATTAGATTAAAATAGCTCTTTTCATATATTGT
The DNA here is from genome assembly GCA_036924085.1 of Ariolimax columbianus. Lineage (NCBI taxonomy): Eukaryota > Metazoa > Mollusca > Gastropoda > Stylommatophora > Arionidae > Ariolimax > Ariolimax columbianus. The sequence continues at coordinate 130,516,760 of JAVGWX010000003.1, read as the reverse complement.
TGATGTTGTCAAGTATTATTAGAACAACGCTTAGCAAGAATGAAGTCGGACAACTGGCGTCATACTCTACTTCTTCAATTAAAACGCTCAGAAGTGTGTAAGGGATAGTACCTCACGGTGAGAGGCAAACACATCTTAGATGGCCAGGATTCTATTTTGCCTACTCAATGGAGATAACACTGGCAATTTAACCGCCTGTCCAACGTGGCTTACGGCGATCTCAAGATGACATTTGATTCCGTGGACAGATCTGCTTAGTGGCGTGTCTTTAAACAAGCGGTAGTTCCCAGTACACTACGATGGCTAATTGAGCAGTTACACTCAACTGAAGGAAGAGTCCGCGTGAGCCATAATATGTACGATATATTCTCGACTTCCTCGGATATCCGGCAGGGATGTGTCCTCGCTCCGGCATTGTTTTGCCGCGCGGTGGACTGGATCCTCGGTCAGTTGAAGATGCACAATTCAGTAGTTATAATCGGACAGCTGCCTGTGACAGAACTAGACTACACATAGGATGTAGTCATACGACAGACATTCCCAGCCCTCAGCCACTGATAAAACTACTGGAGCATCTAGAAGCACGTATATTGAAAAGGCAAAAACCAAGATACAAAATCTTGACTATAAGCTCACAATGACAACAAATATTATCGATGGTAATCATGTCAAGACCACGACATCATTGGTAGAGTTGCTTTGCTGCCGTGTCTATGAACCCCGAGATTTGAGTCTGAAACCAGTAGATACTTTCGCTGAATACCAAGCTATGTATTTATATAACATGTGTCCTTCTCATCATTATGTGTGGTTTTGAAACCTGGACTATTCTGCAGTGATGTCAGAAGCCCATTTAAGGCTGTCCACATACCCAGTCTGAGGTACATTCTTATGATCCACTGATATCTTCTTCTTCGTACGCTGTCAGACGTCAACTTGAGATCCACTGATATGATCGAGTCTCAAATGACGAAGGCACCCAACAGACATGCACAGAAAGCCCACTAACCATGCTAAACAGTCACCGTTTGGACATGTGGCTTGCATTGCCAAGGGCATCTCCGCCGACCAGCTCTGAAAGAAGACCACAGAAACCGGAGATCCTTCTTCTTCTTCTTCATCGTACGCTGTTTACAGCGATATTTACGTTGCACTGTTTTAATTTGTTAGCCAGTGGCTCAGTGCATCCGATTTCAACAGGCGTTTCTGTAGGGTTGCCCTCCTTAGCCTTTGGCTGTCCCCAGCCTAACTGCAAGGCAGCAGTTGTTTTTGGTCAGAGTTGTCTCTCTTAGGAAGTTGTCTTGCAGGACTATCGAGTCTTCCCTACTCGTGTCTATAGGGTTTGGCAATGATATGATGGACTATGTACTAGTTTGTACTATCCCGGAAGAGAGGCAGTCCAGTGTGACTTTTTCTCAGGATCGTCACGTCCTGCCAGAAACGTAGCATATGCATATGAGTGAGGTATCTTTTTGCTCGCTTTATTTTCTCGGCTCATCTGCAGTGATGGTACGCCTAGCATTCCCCTCCACCCGGGAGGTTGTCACAATAGGGCAGGAGGTGCAATGTCCGCTGGACTGCATCTCTTCTGCGTCCATTGGAATGACTGATAGCAGACAGAGGCAAAGAGCGAGGAAGGAGTGCATTTTACCAGGTGCATTCCTGCGGCTCGACCGGGCCGGGCTGAGCCGCAAATCCCAGCCATGTCGTAGCCTCCCATCACAGCTGTGCTGAGATTTAGGGCGGGGTTCTGGCTTAGAGGCGTTCGACCGTAGTCCCTCAGATGGTAGCTTATCAGCCAAGCACGTGGACCAAATGTCAGCGACCTGTGATTCCTCTCGAAATAGTGCATTTGACCAGGGGACAAGCCTGGTCATTGCACGGAGATGTTGTTCGCCTGGTGCGGACATATCTCATGGTCAAGGGTTGAGTCTCAGCAGTTCGCAGTGAGGTAGCTGATCTACTGCTTAGGGCACCCCGACCGAGAACTAAGTCTTCTACAAATGGTTTCATACCTCATCGCCGTATGGGGTGAATATCGAGCAGCTTCCCGCACGCTTTGATCGGCGGACGGCAGAGGTCTCATTCTGCGGCTCAACCGGGCGGGGCTGGAGCGGGAGCCCCAGGTCCCCACCATGTCGAAGCCTCCCCTTGCAATCGTGCTGGGCTTTTGGGCGGGATTTTGGCTTAGAGGCGTTCGGCAGTAATCCCTCACCTTGTAGCCTCGCGCCGTTGGCTTATCAGCCTAGTACGTGAACCAAATGTCTGCGGCTCCTCTCGAGTTAAGCAGGATTACCGTAGCAACGCCCTGTCATTAGTAGGGTAAAACTGACCTGTCTTCCGAGGGTCTATTTCCAGCACCCGTTCAATATTAGACCGGATGTATGAATAGACGGCTTTTTAGTTTTGTCAGTGACTGTCCTGTCTTCCGTGGGTCTAATACCAGCACACGTTCACTATTGGACCCAACGGAAGTGCTCTCAATTTGACAGTCATTCTACAGTATTGGCATGTTAAGTCAATTTAAGCCGCAGGCTCCACTCCTGGTAATGCTCCTCCGTCAATTGCTTTATCAAACACTGGATGCAGATCAACCGAGCCACAGAGGGCATAACCCCAGATTTCTAAGCATCCAAATCCAGCACCCGTTCCTTATTGGACCCAAGGAAAGTGGTCTCGGCATGTCAGTCATTTCAGTGTTGGCCGTGTTGAGTCAAATACCGGAGATCCGAAACTATCATCTCCGTCATGGCCCCGTCTCCGAGGCCGTTCACACATCATCAATGTTAAATCAGATCAGAAAGCCATCAGTCTCATTGCATGCAGCCTGGGACTCACTCACTCATTTGTTTATGGGCGGTTGTCACTATGGATGTTTTCCACCTAAGCAGACTTCCTACCCACTTTCTCGTGTGGTATGTCTATTTGACAACGCTAAAGAGGCTCCTTCAGACTGTCCTTGAACCACTTTTTTTGACGTTCTCTAAATCACCTTCCTGTACTAGGTACACCACACACACGTTTTGTTAGAATATTTTTGCTTGACATTCGAGAATGATAGCCAGTCCATGCCCATTTCACCTATGTCTTTCGCAGAAGTGCACTAATGATAGGCATTCTGGCTCTGTATTTGAGCTCATTATTTGTGATATAGGATATGAAACACCATGGCGTGGGCACATACTATTCCTTTTATAGACATTACAGATAATAATCAGCAATATGGAAATGTTACGTAACACTTCATTTCGTGACGTGTTGGTGCCTGAGCTAATATCAAATATTCTAACATAGGCTAAAGTATTTCTTATGTGCTTGTAACAATACACATTCAAACACTTTTCACTGATTTATAAGACTGAGGAATTAAGTAACTTGCTTATACAGTGGTCTAGAAGTGTAACAGCTAGGTATTTTAAATTTCATTTATGTTAGAATAAAGTTTTTTTTTAATGTTCATAAATTATTAGGTGCCTAACCTTATCCTTCATTTTAGTTGATGCTGTCGCTTGTAGTAGCGGTAACTGTGTCTTAATTCATCCCAAACAGAGTTCCCTTTGTACGTCACAGGACATTCCATATTGGGTTAAGAAGAGGACTGGTCGATATAATTTTATTTTAAATAAATAAGTAAAGACTTAGATAAAAACAGAAGTGTAGAAAAACTAGCTATAGTTTTGCGAAGGGTTATGGTTATGTTTGGGGTAAGCTTTAGGATAATGGTTAGGGTTAGTTAAAATGGTTGTTATTACATCGTCTGACAGCATGGATAATGCCATACTGCTATAGAAACTGGATGCTTCTTTCCTTATCATGGACCAACATTGACAGATTCAAGAAATTCATTGCTAAGACAGCAGCAGAAGTAGATGTCTTAGTCTGTTCTCACAGAATGTTTTACCTTAGTCTGTTCTCGCAGAATGTTTTACACCCTCAACAGTTAAAAAATGGACTATTCTGTGACATCACTACCTTAAATTTGGTGATAAGACAGCAGCAGAAGTAGATGTCTTAGTCGGTTCTCGCAGAATGTTTACCACCCTCAACAATTATAAAAAATGGACTATTCTGTGACATCACTACCTTAAATTTGGTGTTAAGAATATATATTTTTGTTTGGGGTGAATTTAGAGGCAAGTACCGTAGTGGCTCTTCGCTACACTGTTGCTATAACACTTCCACGACCATGTTAGAACTGTTGGAATATGAGCTGCTATGATCAAGTTCAAACAATCACGCTCGTGTAATAGCTCACAGTTTAGTGATTTAGTTGGGTGAACCTAATCGGTCGGTGCAAATTGGCCAAGTTGAAAAGGAGTTGGGAGTCAGATGCCAGTGTAACTCGACTACGTGTGAAAGATATGCTTTTTTCACCAGACAGAGAAAAACTTCAGTTTCTCCATGTGAAGAACACAGTGTCAACTAGTTGGTCAACTGTTACTAACCTGATAGTTTCACAAGAGTTGACCAACTCATGTTTCTAAATAGTTGCGCCATGTGCCATAGTAACAATCTGTGATCCTTCGTGTTAGGAAAACTTGCTGTTGTTAAGTGTTAGTTGTTCAGTGTTAGTTGTTCAGTGTTAGTTGTTCAGTGTTAGTTGTTCAGTGTCAGTTGTTCAGTGTCAGTTGTTCAGTGTCAGTTGTTCAGTGTCAGTTGTTCAGTGTCAGTTGTTCAGTGTCAGTTGTTCAGTGTTAGTTGTTCAGTGTTAGTTGTTCAGTGTTAGTTGTTCAGTGTTAGTTGTTCAGTGTTAGTTGTTCAGTGTTAGTTGTTCAGTGTTAGTTGTTCAGTGTTAGTTGTTCAGTGTTAGTTGTTCAGTGTTAGTTGTTCAGTGTTCTTACAGACTGACTAACCTAATGATGATAATGAGTGTTCTAATAGTATCTCCGGCGTACAAAGTTGTTCTGGATGAGTAAATAAATTAACTGTCACCAGTTATTGGCTGCCATCCTTTCAGAGAGCCAAATTGTAACTAAATTGAAAATATCGTTGCCATGGAAAGGTGGTAAAATTTGTCTAAGAATAAGACAGCAGAGAATGCTGAAGCTATAGATCATGCAGTACAAAGATCATCGAGCACTAGCAAGAATGTGCGTATAGATAAAACTGCAAATATTATGCATTCACACACAAAAGAGGAAATACCATGAAACTTTTTTTCAATATAGATTTACTTTTGTTTCCACAAATATTAAAGACAGATGTATCTGCTTTATTTGTAATGAATGCTTCACTAGTGAAAATATGAAATCTGCAAAATTTAAAAGACATCTACATACAACACATTACCATCTATTTGTATGAATCAGCATTTTCAATGGCACTTAAAACAAAATACTGCTTAGGTCTTAAGAACATCCAGATTGCTATGAGACAAGCAGTGATGAATATTTAGACACGATTCAAGTTATTGTGTCAGAATAAGCAATCACATCCATCCCATTAAAGATAAACGTATTATTATCTTTTTTCAGCTTTCAGTAACAATTTCTTTGGTATATATGGTATGTATATAGTATTAGTATCAATTACATTTATGACATTGAGTTAAAGGTCGTAAAAAAATGTGCCTGATCCAAAAGGGTTGCAGATGAAACAAGTTTGAGAAGCTCTGGATTAGAGTATGAGTCCCACAGCAAATGGACTGAATGTGTGCTAATATTGATTTACTCTCAGGTCTATCCAACTGTATTTGCACTCACATCTTAAGGATTGCAAGGCAGCCTGGAAGGGAACTGGTAAAACTTGATCACAGAAAAACAGATCTCTTTCAGTTGAACCCCTACAACTGTTTCTCTAATTGTAGCAATTACTTTGGAACCACTAATACCTTTCTATATGATATGTAAGATGCACAATCAAGGATGCAATATTTTCAGTCACACCATGGCAAAAGACCATCAAATAGTAATGTGACATTTAAATATAACACTCAACAAATGATATGTACAAATTATTGTTATCTTTATTACTGACATTGTCAACTTGAAAGATGCAAGCAAATATATTCTTTGAAATAACATTTGCATTAGTCATCACAATAATTTCCAAATAACTTCTAGTTTCACAAATATTCCCTTCCATGTGAATGATATTGTTTGACAAATAGATTGTGTGTTTAATGGTATTATGTCCCTAAAATAGTTTTATCTTTCCTTCTTCACATAGACATTGTTGTATCTATGGTGATTATATTTTTGTTTCTAGCATTTTGTATTACCTATCTCTTATGTATCACACATGCACTCACGAACATGCACACACCCACAAATATATATATATGTACATGCATTCATGCATGTAGGCTATACACATACATTCATCGTATATATATATATATATATATATATATATATATATATATATATATATATATATATATATATATTTCTTGTCTGTATGTACAATATGCCCTTAGCTTGTGTGAGTCAGTGAACAGCTATATTAAACTTACTGATAATATCCAAGAGAGACAATGTTACTGGACTTGGGTGAAGACAACAGAAAAGAGGAAAAAATTTGATGAAAGGCAATATGACAGTGAAGAATACATAAATGGCTTTATAGAAGGCAATAAGGCACACAAAAATATGAAGGTTGGTTACAAAGTTTGTCTTATGAAAGACCCTTGTTCTGACTGTATCATTTCTTTGGCAGTTTCAAGTTCTATCCCAGTGAAACATTAAGGTATTTCTACAAATATTGTCTCATGGAGTTAGAAAGCATAATATAAATATCAGCTAGGAGAAATATGTCTGATGATAAAGTGAAATCTAGTTTACTATAAAATATAAACTATAAAACAAAAATAACAATCAGAAAGATACAAACAATCATAAATATGTGTGCAAAAATAGAAGTATTTAAATGACATAAGATATCTAATGTGGAACTGTTCGAAAGAGCTAGAAAAACTACAGTGGGGCTGAAAGTCGGGAGGAGATGCTGACAATGGATTGGACAAACATTAAAGAATATTAAGTTTTTACTATTCTAGAATCCTCAGCATAAGAGAAATAGAAGCAAGCCAAAAAACACGTATAAGGAAGATATGGAGAAAGCTGGGTGAAATGATTAAGGACAGATGACTTTATTGAAGACTTGTGCTCCGCAGGAAGTTGTTGATGACTCATGTCTTTACATTTTGTTCACGTGTAAATATAAAAACAATAATCAATCACTTAATACAGCACAATGTTCAATAAATGGTTATCTGCTACTCGATTTCCTTATAAGAGATAATATTTCTTTTAAAATGTTCCATAATAAATCTACAAAATTGATTTTTTTTTTTTAAAGTGCTAATAGAAAAATACAGTAAACATTGCAGCAAATTTACAATGTGGTAGTTTGCATCAATACAAAATTTGGCACCATCTTAGAATATCATCAAGAATTTATATTCAAAATACCATGAGCTTGTTTCTCATCATTGACAGAACAGGAGATTGGCTTAACACTTCTATTGATGTAAGATAGGGCAATCTACCATCACTCATGAATTTATTTTAATTAATAATTATAACTGATGTTCTAGATCAGGGTTCTTCAACCTTTTTATACCTGGCGCCCACTTTTATAACTTTAGAGAGAATACATTTTCCTTACCGTCCACTAAAATCGAAAAGCAAGAAAATTTAGCAATCATCTACTGCTTCTGTATATTTTGGATGTGATGTAATTATTCTGCTACCGCCCACCTGAAAGCTAAAATCACCCACTAGTGGGTGATAGCACCCAGGTTGAAGAGCACTGCACTAGATAGTCAAAATGGCACAATAATTATAGTTGATAGTGCTATCAACCCATCACTGATGACATAGATGATCTTACCAGTAATGAAAAAGGGCTGCAAACATTAACAACTAGGAAATATGGCATGGAATTAAACTCAGGAAAGACACAGCTTATGACAACATCACTATAAATAGACACAAAGCCTGGGACAGTTACATAATTCAAATGTATGGGATCTGTAATTGAAGAAGAAAGAACCAAAGCAGAACTAAAAACAAGGACAACAACAATTGTGACCTCACTGAGGCCACCTATGGAAAGATAAGAACATACTGCTCAAAACATTGATCCTTTCTGTATAGAAATATGCTTGTAAAATATGGACACTGAATGCTGAAGTGCAACAAAAAAATACAAGATATAAGATGCTTCTGACAGATCCTTGGAATAATACACAAGGAACATGTCACAAATGTCAAAGCATGCAGCCAAATCGGACACAATAAAAGACCATATAGAGTTGTAAAAACATGCACACTGATACAGAAATGTGATATGATCAAGTGGACAGGCTAACAGGATACTCATGATATTCAGGGTTACAATTCCTGAAAGATACCAAAACACTGGCATTGGGCTGACTGTTGTGGTTAATGATGTAGTAGATGTTATGACCTGCTAGGTTAAGGGAAAGATGAAGACATCTACATCACATACTTAACCAATAGATTTTATTGTCTACAATGTTGCCAGTTTGCAATGTGGAAGGCAAAAAATGAGGAATAGAGTAATAGCCTAAAATGTAGCAACTTACCCCTAAAATGTAGATTACTATTTAGCTCTGACTGACAGTTTACAATGTGGATGTCTACTATAATTGTATATTATTATCAAGTCCACAAAGTAATAGTCTAAAGTATGACTGTTTAGATGACATTTTAACTTCAATTTGTGTATTTAATGTTCTATTCCCTATTGTGGCAGTTATAAATGTGGTAGTCTACAATAGTAGAAAGTTACCTAGTGTGCAATATGAATATCTATAGTAGAGTATTTTTAACTCCTTAATTCAGAGCACTAAAATGACAAGTTTAAAAAGAAAACCCACAACAAAAAACAAGCAAATAACCTAAACAGGTTTAGCTCATAAAGACCTACATCTGGGATGCAGGATCCAAACATGGTATTTCCAGTGCGGACATCAATTTCTAGCAATGAATAATCAATATGGTCTAGATATTTAGAAAAAGAGAATTTTTTTGTAACCAATTTACGCAATTTTTGCTAATTTTTATCAGATGATAGCGGAACTGAATTGTTAAAAAAATACCTTAATGTGAGTTTTTGACAATTCTCATAATGGGTGGCCGAAATAAATTGCCTGGATGTGACCTAAGAAAATTCTTAAAGGTTAAAACTTCCATAGCACATATTCGTTTTAAAATTGCCATATATAGTGTTTTAGAAGTACGAAAGCATTTATTCTTGGAAAAGAATATCATCTCTTCCTACACTCTGTAAACTTGAATTTCTTACTTGACCAATATTCCGCACGTTGAATGAAAAGTTACGTCGTGGTCCTTTTTTATCATCCTTGTCATTCTCCTCATCTCCTTGCTTGATGAGCTGCTGTGTCCACATGTCTGCATAGGTACCATTCTTTTCCAGCAGCTCTGCATGTCTGTACAGAAGACAACAAACAGTATTTTTAAAAATTTTTTAGGATCTGAATGTTAATGTGGACATATTCATAAGACTGACACATAAGTGGACATTTTTCTTTGACTTTGTTGTTAAATGAATTTACAAATAGTTCAGTACAGTCTTACTACAACATATACATAGTACCAATAAAATAATGACACAGTCTTCTTCAACAACATGACCACACAAAAAGAAAAGGAAATATTTAAAAGTAAGGAAACTACTTCATTGCACTACAAAATCAATAAGTGGAGTCTCCCCAACAGGATGAATAAAATCAAGCCTTTCATTCAACGCAAGTATTTCCAATAAAATGACAACATTAAAAGAGGTTACTAGAAAAACTTACGTTCCTGATTCCAGAATCTCACCATCCTGAAGAACAAGTATCTGATGTGCATGTATGATGGTTGATAAGCGGTGGGCCACAATAATTGTGGTCCTGTTTTCACAGACCCGTGCTAGTGAGGACTGAATACTTCGTTCTGTACGAGTATCCAGGGCAGATGTGGCCTATAAAATGTATCGTTTAAACAGATTTTACAGTTATCATAGAAATCTGCAGCCATGTTTCACAATTTATTTTCACATAAAAAAAGAATAAGAATCGCAAATGTTCGATGATCATAAATATCCAAGTCTCTGAAAATGTTACATCAGGATTGACAAAAATGTGTTTGATTTTCCAGGTGTAGTCTTTGATAAAAGCAATAATACATGTTTGTCTGCCGAAAACAGACGTGTCGAACAGGAAGGTGCAAATATCACAGCCAAGCTGTAACATAACGCATTCCATTCTCCAGACTAATTCTGCTACTTGCAAAGCCCTGTTCAGGGCTTGGTAGCGGGAGATTGAGAATGAATGCAGAAGAAGAATAAATGTTTGTTGTTGGAAATATGGTGTCTGCATATTCTAGTAAGTCATAGTAAAATTGTACCTAGAACTACAGTTGAGTTGAAGTGCCATCTCCACATAAAGATTAACAATGTCTTTATACTAGTATAGAAGACTCTGCAGAGTCTGCATACAACCAGTTTCATTTACATTACCTTGCTCTAAAAGCTATGTGCATCCAATTTATTCTTAAATTCTTAACTGTCCCTGCCTCCACTACCTCCTGTGACAATGCATTCCAAACATTCACTACTCAAAAAATCTGACTAAAAAAATATTTCCTAATATCTAATCTGGACCTCTCTTTAGTTAATTTGTAGCTGTGCCATCTTGTTCTTGTGGGTGGCTGTATTTAAAAAAATTTGTTATAGTCTAATTTATCCGTTCCTCTAATCATCTTATAAACCTGTATTAAGTCACCTCGAATTCTTCTCTCCTCTAGACACTGTAGGCCGGTTTTTCTGAGTCTTTCCTCATAACTGTAATTCTGGAATCCCACTATAATCTTTGTAATATTTTTTTGTATTCTTTCCAACATGTTTATATCACCTCTATGATAAGAACTCCACACCTGTACACAGTGCTCCAATCTAGGTTTAACTAATGCTTTATACAGTTTGACTATCACTTCCTTGCGCCTATGTTTAATATTTATTTTTATCATACCTAACATTGCATTTGCCTTTTTCACTGCTACCTGAACTTGCTCACTCACCTTACCTGTATGATCTATTATAACCCCTAGGTCCCTTTCCTTATCTATCTTTCTAATATTGTTCTCTCCCATTCTGTAATTATGTTCCATATTGGATCTACCCATGTGGATGACTGTACATTTATCTACATTAAACTCCATTTGCCAGCTTACAGACCATTCCCAAATTTTATCTAAATCTGACCTCAATATATCCACTTCTGCTTTAGATGAGACACTGCTGCATAGTTTTGTGTCTACAAATTTTGCAATCATGGATCCTATATCAATGTTCAAATCATTTATATATATCAAGAACAAAATTGTCCCAAAACCGAGCCCTGTGGCACTCCACTTTTCCCTTCACATGACTCAGAGTACTCCTTATTTATTTCCTCCCCCTCCCCCTTACTGCCTTATTCTCGTTAACCAATTTTCAATCCATTTGGCAACTTCCCCACCTATTCCATGTGATTTTAACTTTCTAAATAATCTTTGATGAGATACCCAAGACTGTGGAGTACATGGCTCCACCTGGGGAGTATGTAGGGATTCCGGTCTACACGCTGCGCATGAACACAGCCTCAGCAGTTGAGCTTGGTAGTGGTCGATCAACGCAACGGGCCTTTTGACGCCTACACGAACATTATTATTATGCCTGTTGCTTTAAATGTGCTCATATATTTTATTGTTTTATCTACTTCAAATATGAGAATGCTGTGGCCGTCATTATTAAATGTTGATGGTGTGTTACCTCAGTTTTCATCAAATAGTTCACTTGTTAATGTCTTTCTTCTTATTCTTAATGCATCCTCGTTGAGCCAGTCTTATATTTGAAATATGCTTCATTTCTATATGGATAGCTATCTCCCTGTGCTTCTTTCCAATGCCTTCTATTATCTTGCATTGTGATTTTATTCACTATTCTTTTGCTTGTTGGTACATAGTACTTATCCCATTGTCCAGTACCGATATTCTGAAGTTCTTTTTGGCTTGTTTCTTTTCTTTCATTTTGCTTAATATGTTGTATGTCATCCATACTTAATTTTTCTTCCTCTTTTATCATTAGTCCCACTTAGTGTTTACTTTCTCTTCTAGGCTTTGTCTTTTTAATGGTCCATGCTATCTGACAGTAGGCTATCATATTTATTTTTAACTTGTTATTTAAATTTAGTATCTAATCACATACAAATACATCTATTTGAGGATCCATTGTATATCTTCTTTCTATCTTTATCAGTCTGGTGGTTATTTTAATCACACAGGATTGTGATTGCAATTTATGTCTGCACATAGATTAAAATTGCAACCATTTTTTAATGTGCTTTATCATAATAAAGCCAGTTTGATATTTTACTATATCTGATGGGCTTTTCCACATGTATAATCTTCTTCGAACTTATAATAACTAGCTGTTTTACTTTAAAAAAAATGTATAAGCCTATCTGTCATTTCTTTTTCCCAGTCCAAATTGCTCTACTATATTCTTGTATTTTCATTTTTTGGAGTTCACACGAATCTATGAAATACTAATGTGAGAAATCAGGCCAATTTGGTAAGAAATATATTACAACAAGCCAAACCTCATCCAATAGGACTATAGCTGGAGCTTTCAGTAAGGTCCTGGCTATGGCTACCCTCTGCTTTTCTCCACCACTTAATCTCAGCCCACGCTCACCCACAACTGTGTCGTATTCTGACAGGAAATACAATATCAGTACAATAATAAAATATGTGAAATGCACACACACAATAATAATCATAATAAAAAATAAGAGAAAGTAAACATTTGATTATATAATTCTCTAGGTTTGGTACAATAAGTACATCTTTGTTCACAACTAGCTTTCACATATTGTCAACATTGCATAGTACTAATGTCACTTCACAACATGTAGTCTTGATGCTTCATTTGACACATCACTTGCAGTCAGCTCAGCTGCTTCTATTAGACATTTGATAATTAGCTATGCCAAAGCTCTCAGAGCTCTTGCAATCTCAAAATGTAAACAGAACTCATCCTTTGGGCAGTTATTCATGGAACGTTTTAAAATAAAATGTAAATGTTTGATTGTATTTTCAATGTAAGTGTTTGATTGCATCTTCAATGTAAGTGTTTGATTGTATCATCAAGAAAAAAGTTAGACATTATGGAGGCATGGGTTGAGAGGGGGAGTATTAAGAGATAGGTGAGGAGTGAGGGAAGGAGAAGGTTTCTTTAGTTGTTATTTTTGCTGTTTATTTAATTTTGTACAGTTCGATTGAAGCGCAGATCTTCTATTCAGGTTTTGCTAATAATTTGAAGAATTAATGTACAATCAAGGGGTTGACCCAGGATACACAAGAATCCTTGCTGACTGCTACACTGATTGCACAACTACCTTCCAACCCTTACAAATACCGGTAGTAGTACCCATACAAAGAGGAGTACGTCAAGGGGACGCCATCTCACAGAGCCTTTTTTCCGCATGTCTGCAATCCGTCATCAGCCAGTGCTACTTGGATACCTTGGCATCAACATAAATGGCAGGCTGCTAAATCACCTTTGGTTTCCAGATGATCTAGTACTTTTTACGGAGGCAGCCAGATGCCAATGAAATGCTAGCAGCGCTCCACCGAGAGGGAAAGAAAGTGGGACTCGAAGTGAACACGTCCAAGACAAAAGTCATGCGCAATCGATTTGCTTCCTATGACTTCCTAGAATGAGAGAGACTCGACGACGTGGATGAGTACATCTACCTTGGGCACCTGCTCAACATGCAGAACAACTTGAGGTTAGAGTTGACAAGATGGCATTGCGCGGGTACTGGACAACATCCATGACCAGAGCATGCGCACCTCTCTATTCAACTCCACAGTACTACCTGCCATATGCTATGTGGCAGAAACATGGACACTCACAAAAGAGATGGAGTCCAAACTTAGAGTGACCCAGGCCTCCCTTGAGACGCATGGTTGGCCTCACGCTTCATAGCCAGCGAGCAAAGGTCTTCACAACTAGGACATACGTCTTATCGCCTTATTTATCTATTCCCCAAGGCGATGTGTGTTGCACTGTGGTTTTTATTTTGCGACTGCCGGCCCAGTGTATTCAACTTCAGCATGCATTTTGTGCAAGGGTCTGCTTCCTCGTACATTTTCTAAGGGTTTGCTTCCCTGGGGTAATGGCCGGTAACGTGATGGGGATCGAACCCAGCTCCTCCTGGTTGTGAGCCGTGTCATTGAACCACTAGCCCACACTGTCTCCCATAAAACTGTATGAAGCATATTATTAAGTCAGACATACAGGTTAACAGTAGCAAAATTTGTATCCAACATTCAGTGATCCATAGCTGACTGCTACATCAGGGCCAGCAAGCCAGACCCTTCTACACCTCCACATGGTGATCCTAGATAACAGGCGGCAACAAGGCAGACTGGCAAGAGAAAAGGGATAAAAGAGGGAAGGCTAAACTTGGCACTCAAAAATGCCCACTGCAGTCAAGCTGTAAAGTACGACACAACGCAATGTGTTCTCCGGACAACAACCTGCTACTTGCAAAGCACTTTTTTGACAATGTCTATCAACATCATTTAAGAGACCAAATATCAGATATTCCTCACACACATCTGCCACAAGGACATGATCAGACAAATCTAAGACTTCAGACAATACCCTATTGATGCCAATCATCTCCCAGTCATATCAGTATCATGAGAACAGAGCACGTCATCTTGCAACACAATCAATCATACAAAATGTGCTTATGCACTATATGAGTGTCTTCATTTTCCTTCTCTGTTTCCATAGCATCATAAATATACTTACTTTTGGGAAAGGAGAGTATTCTTTCATGGATTTCTGCTGCTCTGGCTGCATCCTCAACCTCAGAATCTGAAGCATCCAATCTCCCATACCTGATGTTATACCTGGGAGATATTGACAGAGTACATGCAGCATCAATATGTGTAAAACATTTATGTTCTACTGTGACTGTGATCTTGGTGTTCATTCAGGTACAGCATGTGCCCTATGTCAGGTAGCTAAATGTCATAACTTAACTTAACATCTGTATACTGGTTTAGAAGACCCTGCAGAGTCTGTATACAGCCAGTTTCTTGAAAGATGGTTAATCGATGTGCAAGTCTTAATAGACTCAGACACTAGAACGAAGTAGACCTGCAGCCTGTTAGGTGCCATCTGTGCTGCTCTTAACAAACCACTTAACCATTAGTTAGTTGATTATTAATGACATTCTCTCTGTGGGGCAGTGGTGCTATTCTTATTTTTGTCATACACAAAGACCACGACAGACCACTCAGTACTTTCTAAACTCATCTGTCATTTGCCTATGTCATGGTGGATCAGACTAGCTGTGCCTGCTATACACGACCTCCGACGGGTGTAGAGTAATGGCAAGATCTCCCTTCAGGCAAAAAATCTGGATCTACCAGTTTTGCTCTACGGCTCCAAAACCATTGCTGAAACATGACATGTCAAGACTACAGCACATGTGCAACCAGCAGCGTATCCTGCATGACTACATCCGCAACATGGAGGTCTCCACCAAAACAGGTCTCCTCCCAATCTCAGAAACATTTGACCGCAGCCGAGTTTCTTTGTTCGGTCATATTGTACAGCTGTACACAAGTTACTACACAAGTCGTTCCTCAGCGCCAAAAGACTTCCCCCGACCGGATGGAGGCACAGTAGAGGCCATGTCCATACGGTATGGTTCCATCAGGTATCAACCTCCACCTCCGCATTGGATGAGGTCTGGAACCACGGCGTAGCAGTGGGTCATGGATGTGGCCTAATGACGCAACGGGCACGGCATAGCAGTGGGTCATGGATGTGGCCGAATGACGCAACAGGCCTCAGACACCTAAGCAAACATTATTAATATTAGACTCACCTTATATCATTGTTAAACAAAACAGTATCTTGAGGAACAACTCCAATGATGCTTCGCAAAGATTTCTGCGTCACCTGGAATGGTGGTTTAAAAAAAACCGTAAATGATACCGATTTGAAGAAACAAAACACAAATATCCACCAATAAATATGTTCCATTATAAAAACTATAATAAAACTTATCACAACATTTGTTTCCACTCCTGATGTTTATCGGGAGGATTTATAGCGCTGAAAATTAAATGCTGCCTGTCTCTGCAGTCACCACACAGCATGTAGTTTTTATTGATCTTTCTACAGAAAACAATGTAGTCATTACACAGGTTTTGAACCCATATCCCGCAGGTCAGGAAACAAATATCAAACCACTTAGTTACCTGCCTCTAAAATTATAATTTTGGTGTCTATTCCAATTGTGAAGGTCCACTTCGCTGTATTTTGATACAATCTTAAATAAATTATTTTGCCCTACATTTTTTGTTGTGAAATGTCATTGGGAGGACTTATTGCTGGTTTGTAATCTAGCTCAATGTTATAGAGAAGCAAACCTGTCATAATGTAGTCAATCAGTGACAATGAACAGTAGGTTCCACAGAGATATGGATTTAAAGAAACATGTTAAGAATCTTATGCATATTTAAAAATATTATTAATGGTATACTTAGAGAAATGAAGGCATCAAGCAAAGTTATAACATACACAACAGTATGAAAGCATATTTTGTGGACAGGCTAAGAGAAAAGGAGTGCTACAACTAACTGCGACAATAGGAAAAATGTATGGATAAAGGAAAAAAATTACAACAAAGAAACAAGATAATGGACAGTTTAATATCATGGTATGGCAGAAATTCAATAGCATTTGGGAAAGGACATATTGGAAATTATTATAGCATTTGCCAGTCTTCATGATAAATAAAGAACAATGTGCTGCATCTAGTGATGCATATTTATTCCAAATACTTCTTGAAACACAGATTCCAAAAATGTGTAACAGGATGAGAAACACAAATTAGTTTAATGTAGACTCATGTCATTTAAATAAGATTTAACCATAATTTAAATAAAGCCCAAAAATATCAGAAACAATCAAATACAGGCTTTAAATACAACTCATACTGCAGTTGCTGTTGTAGGAAGACTAGGGACAGACTAACCTGGCATATGTCCTGTCCATCAATCTTGATACAACCTGAATGGACATCATAGAAACGAAATAGCAGTCTGACAATTGTGCTCTTACCACTTCCTGTGTGACCAACCTGAGGATTGATTATTTATTGATCACAATAAGGCCAGGAATAGACTGATAAGTTTTACTTGAATTATTTCAGTTACTTTAATTTGTATAATCCAAATGAATGGATTCTGTGCTACATGTTGAGAAATCATAATGTGCTTCAAAGATATTGTAGAGCATAACAATAACTTGTAGTATAAGAATGCAGATTGAAGTAATTACTACAAGTCTGAGCATCAGACTAGTGTCTGGTAAACCACTTGCTTTTCATGACAAATACATGGGGTTCAACTCCTGTACTAGTATGCAACAGTTAACCCAGTTGTAAATCTGTACTTGCCTTACATTAGGAAATTCAAAGAGAAAGGAAACTGGCTACCTCATCTGAAAAACAAGTCTCCAACACTTCATCCCTGACTGCAGTGTCTATTATGAGATTAGCTTTAACTTTTTACGTGTGGCTGTTATCAGAAACCCCATTACTCAGAGCAGTTATCATATTGGATTCTCAGTCAATGATTTAGAAGGTAAAAAAAGATGACTGTAGCATTACAGTGATCATCGCATGAACTGCAGTGGACAGCAACTCATAGCTGACTGCTAGCATCAGGGACAGCAAACCAGAGCTGCCAAGACCCTTCTACACCTCCACATGGTGATTCTGGACAACAGGCTGCAGCAGGGCAGACTGGCTAAGAAGAAGGGATCAAAGAGGGAATGCTTACCCGGTACTAAAAAAATGCTTGCTGAAGTCGGATGTGTTGGACCAAAAGGTGCAAATATCACAGTCAAGCTGTAAACTATGACACAAAGCATTCCGTTCTCTGGACTACATTCTGCTACTTAAGCCTGTTCAGGGTTTGGTAGTGGGAGATTGAGAACGAACGAACTTCAAACCATTGGGTATGTGTGCATCTACTGGCCTGCTCACGTTTAGGTTCATGGAAATAAAAGAGCTGATATGATTTTTAAAGTGCCTATAATGAAAACATTAGATATGGTTAAGAGATAAACACTGATATCAATCAATGGCTGGCTTTTAATGATCACACAGCAATGGAAGAATTGGGAATCCTGAGACTGTAGGATCATGAATGAGGATGTAAGGTGGGGTCTTGATCAGTATATTTCACCTGATACTGATTTTGTTTGCTCCATCTCAGACATTAAAACACTAGTATTCAAATAGTGTCATCTGATAGTCACATCTGTTTCCGACATGATGAATACATGTTTTTAATTTGTATTGTTTTATTTGTTATAGCTTGTCAAAAAAATGTGTTTGTTCTTTTTCTTTCTGAACTTGCATTGTCTGATTAACTCATTCACTCCAAAATATTGTGGACCTCTGAATGCACTTTTTGTGCACTTTGAAAACACTTAGTTGTGATCTATTTATCTTTAATAATAAAGATTCACTGAAATAGCAAACTGTTCATAAGTGAGTCCAGAATACAATGGAATACATATATTTTACAAATGAGGTGAACTTTTATGTATGAGCGATTATAGTTGCATAATCGTTTTGTTATTTTTTTTAAATTATAAAAACAATGTTTCCACTCATCAACATATTATTCAGCTCTAAACCAATAGGTAAATAGCATATTGACTTTCTATTGACGGTAATCCACAAAGAAAGATGTTCTAAGAGACACTTAACTTGGTGCCGTTGTTTTTACAGTATTCCCATTTTACTGAACGGACGCGAAGTTGATAAAGTCCTCAAAAATGGAAGCCCTAATCAACACAAGTGTGAGTGTTTACAATTTACGAACATCCCTAGAAAATGTATGCTGTATTCAAAAATATATACACAAACATTTATATTATACACACTAACAGAACTGTGCAGGACCTTGAATCTTTACTGAATTTTTTTACTGTCCCTACCATTCTTTGACAAACAAGAAGACACAGCTCCTTCGTCAGTAGATTTAGTTTCCCCTTTCATTGCTCGACTTGGAACTAAGACTAGCTTAAGAAATTTGAAATATCGAGATCTGAGTGATCAATATCTTCATGATCAATGTTATAAGCAATAATATAATCTATCTATTGCCAAGCCTGTTCTGTAGAAACTCTATTTTCTCTGGCAGAAGCGGCATGGGCTAGATTCATTGCAAGCACCATTTTTTTTTTCTTTAATCTAAGTAAGAAAATAAACACCTTCCCGATTACTCTTTTGGAAATGAAAAAAAAAAAAATCTGGGCTGTCGTCAAAAACCAAAATAAAACATTTAGAAGAACTAGGAATGGGAAAATGTGATTTTGTCAACACAGTCGCAAAAACCAATATATCGGCTCCTGGGTTTTCTGGAAAATACAAGAAGCCGATACATCGGCACGCGGCAGTAAATGAGATAGGATGTTTTGGTAATAATGTAGGTTGTGTTATGCTTATAACTGTATAAAACTGTTAACTTCTGAGGCTAGTTAATCACAGATAATGTAGCAAAGACTAAAATTTTGATCTGCATTTCTCCTTGAACTAAATTATTCACTCATAATAATGTAACTTGGCATTTCTTACCAGAGCATAGGTGTGTCCAGCCGGAACTGTAAAGGAGACGTTCTTTAATATGGGTTTACTGAAAGTAAATAATTAGATATATTAAAATATGACAGCTCATGTCATTAATCATCATCAAGCTTTAGCCTCCTCTTTAATCAGCTTTTAAATCTACTACTTGGAGGGAGGAGACTAAAGTCTTGTCAGGCAAAACATACTGATTAGATATGTTAGTCAGGATCAGGCAAAAGATACTATCTGACATGCTAGTTATAGTCATGCAAACATATTGAACAGATATGTTAGTCAGGGTCTGGTGAACATACAGACCAAGACAGCATTTCCATGCAATTTTTCCTGAAAACAGGCCGTTAAATAGCAGGCTGGCTAACAAGGTGGGGGGGGGGGGGGGGGGGGGGTCGACGTGATCCTCGCATTAGTGAGTGCCTTGCAATTGAAATCAAGCATAACACATCCGCATGTAGGCCCCAGGCTACCTACATCAGCATGCTCAGGATGTGAAGAAAGCTATTGCAAACTGCCACTTAACGTCCTTTTCAGGGCGCACAAAAGAGTAAAGCTACTCATTGTGGGCATTCAACAACAAACCTCTCTGGTCAGCTTTTTAACATCCTCTCTGATCAGTTTTTTTAACCTCCTCTCTGATCCATTTTTTTAAACCTCCTCTCAGTCAGTTTTTTCAATCTCTTCTCTGGCCAGCTGATTAACATTTCTGCTTCTCAAATATGTGGTGATGTCCACAGACAAGATAAGATCACAAACTTCAATAGACACAAAAAGTCATTAGGCCTTGAATTGACAAAGTCATGTGGTCTTATCTGACAAGTCACAGGGCCTTAGTTGCCAGTCATAGTGTTTTAAGTTGACCAAGTCATAGGTCTAAAGTTGACAAAGTCATACAGCCTTAGATGACAAAGTCAAAGAGTCTAAGTTAAAGACTTGACTTCATCATTCTGGTTCACCTTGGAACATAAGACAGCAATGATCACTCTCCACTGATTTTATTTTGGGTCATCTTCTTGAGCTCCACCAATGAGATGCTAGTTTTTTTGCTTTCTCATCAAAGCTATAGGTGCTATACATTCTATTAGAGTAGACATGACATCAAAGAAAGACACAGGGCTGGTGTTTGGATTCACCTCAGGATTACATCTCATTCATCAGCTTGTTAAACACCTAAAAGGTTTCAATGATTATACAATGACTTTACAGATTTCACTGGGAGACAAAGAGGATCACTACACTGATTAGTGCTTATGTGCCAACAATGACCAACCCACAGAATGTAAATACAAAATTATATGAGCAACTGAAATGTCATTTTGTCAGTTCCAAAGTTAAAGAAACTCATCATACTTGATCATATTATTGCTAGAGTTGGGGTCGACCCCCACAAAGAACATCACATAAGTGGATTTATAGACCAGGGTTCGTTAATGTCTGACAGCGTATGAAGATGAAGAAGAAGAAGACCAGGGTTCAAAACTTATACTCACGAACACTGTTGCATACCTAGCCTCATATTCAAAGCTAACATCCTGAAACTCAATTTCTCCTCCCTTGACATTAATGTCCTTGGCCTCTGGTACATCTTTTACCTGAAAGCATACATGACATATAAAATTACACAGTGCTGACAAATTCACATATCTTGTATTTCTACATATAGACTACCCTGTTACTATAGATTAATTGATTCTTGAACAAAGGGTATAAAGTCATGGTTTTGAAACTAACTCTTTTTTTTCCACAGGTGCACTGTAGGAAATTTGTGCTATCTTCCCAGAATAGATTTTCACAGCACAAAATACAAAGAATGAACATTAAACAAATGCAAACATTTAAAAACAAACACACAAATATATGTGTTTACAATAACACAACTAACACCTAATGCAAAGCATATATAAAATACATTTTCAGTTCCTAAATTTCTCCAATGCAAAATTATACATCTTTAATCAAGTTTTGTTTAAATCTTCAAGAATTAGTAAGGTCAGAGGAAATTAAGAAAATTATGGAAGGCTCTGGGCCACATAAGTCTTGAAATCTTGTAGCTATAGTCTGCTGTTTCACACTTTCACACTGAAAACTTGAATATTCTTAAACCAGGGGCTGCTAATCGGACAATGGTATATTGTGAGACCATTACCATATTCATTTAGCAAAGGGGTACAGTTGGAATTTTGAAATATTTCACCCAAAAACCCACCCTGATAAGATATAGTAATGGTTATACCGTACATCCTTCCCTAAATTAATAAATCAATGTCCAATATATGCTACCACATGGTTTTCAAACTGCATGATATTTCACAGGGATATCTATTGTAGTGATAGTGACATTTTACATTGAAAACTTTTTCAAGTGATTTAGCTTCTGATCTAATTAGGGGAGCGCGGGATGTTCTCTTCCTTCAAAGATAAGACAGCAATAATAAGCCACAAATACAACACACATAACCTACCAAATAAAGACAGAAAGGCTAAATTCAAACTAAATTAATTTTTTGGGCTTTTGCCTTATTTCTCTATTCCCCAAGGCGTGTGCGTTGCACTATGTTTTTATTTTGTGCCTGTCGACCCAGTACATTCGACATCAACGTGCATTTTATGTAAAGGTCTGCTTCCTCCTGCATTTTCTAAGGGTTTGCTTCCTTGGGGTAACGGCCGGTGCTGTGATGAGGAGCAAACCCAGAACCTTTGAATTGTGAGCAGTGTCTACTAGCCCACTCCGTTCCCAACTAGATTTAAAGAAATTATTTCAAATCCTTGGAAATCTCACTGACAAAACCATAAACAGTTATTTGTACAAACTTTAGAAACAAATTTGGAACATTGAAGAAGTTTTTGGAATGAAAAGCAAACAACATAAGAATAAATTTATAAGAATTACAACATTTCTATGAAGAGGTCATATGTTGAATAATCCACTAAGGCAAAATGGCAAACCTATTTTCAGTTCAAACTGGGATCAGGCAGGAACGCCTATATCTCAAACAACCTTTCTCATGGTCATGAACTGGGTGAAATGGCAAACAACAGAAGGAAGAAAAACAGGAATACAATGGACATTTTATAGGCAGCTGGAAGATCTCAATTTCACAAATAATATAAGTAGATTATAAAATAAGCAGCAAGACATACAAGAAAAGATATACAGACTAATACATAAAGCAGTAAAGTGGAATTGCAGATTAGTGTGAATAAAATAAAGGAAATTAAGCATAATAACAAGCAAAGAGACCTCATAAAGATTAATGGTCAGATAATTGAAAAAGCGCACAATGAACAATAAAACAGATGAGACAGTAAATGTGCTGAAATACTGCAATCAGACAGGTAGTCCAAAACCATCCTTTTGTTTTTGTTCTGCAAACCCATTTGATCAGCATATATAAAGGGCCATTCTATGTCTTCCATGGTTTATCTTTAAGACTTTCATTTGGATATTAGTAGTATGTTTGTGGACTGTTTCCTCCTGGCACTTACTAGACTTGGGTAAGGTGTTGCTCTGGGGTTTCCAGTCCCCAAGCTTTTCCTTGTCATTAATTAGTCTACCCAGCAGTATAGAGTCTGCACTGTGCCTTTGGTGGTGCTAGTAACTATTAAGCTGGGCGTATTCTTTATGAGGTATGTAAATATCAAAGGTTCAGTAAACGTGTAAACAATAAAACAGGTGAGACAAACAGTTGTGCTTATGCAAACACTGATACAACTAGTATAAACTGCCAACCTCAATGTCTGTCTCCAACAATTCAAACATATTTTCCATGTCCACAAATGCCTGCTGAATCATTCTGAAACATTTAGCAACAGGAAAAAAAATTTATTTGTGATTTTTTATTATTTAAAAAAAAAAGAACCCATTTTTTTGTTTCTGCTTTGTAACACTCAAACAAATAAGAAAGTGACCAGCAGTGAAATGAAGTTCTTTATAAAACATGATAATTTGGAAATAATTTGTACCAAGAGGGTGTCATAACATGCAATTACTTGAAACTAATCACATACAAATATCAAGTAACATAAATGATGACAACTTAGACAAACACATGGGAGTTGTTGTTGACCTCTGGAAAGTTTTGTTTTCTTTAACTTTTGTTTCTCAATAAAAAGGTGCCAGAAAAGGTCCCTGGTAGTGACAAGCTCCAGTTTTTCCAATTGTAATATACACTTTATTAATTATTACGGAAGGCTAGGAAGCGAGAAAAAAAAAAACTGGTTTTATGTAAGGGTTTGCGTCTTCCTGCTTTTTCTAAAGGTTTGCTTCCCTGGGGTAATGGCCGGTGTTGTGATTGGGGAGCAAACCCAGCACCCTCAGATTGTGAGCTGTGTCATCTAACCCCTAGGCCATGCTGTCCCCCTGTGAAAACATGAGGTTCTTAGCTGACTGGACCTAGTGACTAGTTCTAGGTGTAATAGAGCTGCTACTAGAGGAAAGATCATCTTTCAATAGCAAGTAGAAGATTGAGATACATTCCAACTTAGACATGTAAGATCCAGTACACCTGTTAATGTTGCAGCAATATAGTTTAATTTTTAAAATATGAAATGCAAATAATGAAATAGAAAGTGTACTAATTTGGTTTTAAATTATGATTTCATGTCTAACTATGACAACCAATTTTAAAATGCATGTAGAATGTTTATTTATAACAAGACACAAAACTTTCCTGTAAAATATGCTCTACAATGATCTTGAATTTATAGGTTTCTGTGTTGCTGAAGGATTTTAATATTATGTAAGTACAATATGTTCTTTTCTGTTTTGTAAATTTATATTTGTTCTATTCCAATCTTTATATACCTCTCATAAGTATTTGAAACTGTTTATATGTTTAACTATGTTCATATAATATATGTTTCATTTCTGCATATTTTGACATATAACACTTAAGTTTATCCTTATAAATAAATATACTAATCTAATATCAGTAACAGCAGCCAAATATAAACAGCAACTCCTTAGAATGAGCTCATATTAACATGGCTTTTGAGTGCGTTTACTAACAGATAACACTTCATCCTTGATAGTTTTGTCTGCTATAGGACTTCCTTTATCAATTTAAAAATATATATATATATGCAAGCCAAACATGCATATACATTATAAAATACATAAGGAATTTTCAAGTCATAAAATGCTGCTCATGTCAGCGTATAAGCCCAGTGCTTTCCAAATTTGTCAGTGTGGTGGACTGACATGAAATTAAGTCCATCCGATTGATTTATTGTTCTTTTTCAATAAATTTAAATGTTTATCAAAATTTGTAGAAATGCATGCTTAGCCAATTCTATGACCATTACCATTTAATGATAACAATTGTATGCATTTTGTGTTACAACTGTTTCAAATAATGTAAGTATTTTTTTTGTTTTTACACCTTTTGCACACAGACAATTGACAAGTCGAGGACCAGTTCTAGTGGACCACCACTCTGGAAAGCATTTATTCATATAAATTCTCAAACACTTCATAAATATATGATCCATAATTCACTATTCATGAAACACATTACCTATAAGTGTTTCCCAAGGTGTTAAGAGGTTGGTATAGTTGAGAAATGTATGTACCGAAGAGAACATAGTCTCCTACATCAAGTTTCAGGCCCCCTATTCCATTAACCACTGCCCAAGCACACAATAGAGACCCTGCTATCAGGCTAACTGTATTGATGATGTTCTGGAACAAGCTGAGCAAGTTGAACACAGCATTGAACTTCCACTCTGAGAGCTGGAGAAAAAAATAAATCTGGGTCATTCCACCTTTTACATTATCCAGAGAGCAACTAATGCTACATTTAAATGAGAATTTCCTTATAAAAGAAGATTTCAATTAGTCATTTGAGGTATTAAGATAGTATTAGTGACATAAGAATTGCCATGCTATTTTTATAAAGATGGTCTTATAACGTAATACAATATTTCCGTGATTTATGTGCAATGTTAAATGACCTTTGACTGTAATAAGTAAAATGTGTGATTTGTTAATCTAACTCACAACCATCTGGTTGCCAGAACAGTGTCTTATCCACTGTACCAGATTGAGGCAATGATGAAATCCGTATTCTAATTGAATACAAACTTACTATCCTACATTCTTCTGTTAATTAATGCAGTTGTTTTACAGCCAGAATGAAACAATAAAGCTGTGGTGTTTCTTTGTGAGTGCAAAAAAAACATATATAGATATGGTTCAGATACAGCACTGAGATTAAAACAAGAACGAAACCTACATTATGACCAAAAGGCCTCCCCCAGGGACAACACAAATATAAGCAAACACAACTTGGAAAAAAATATGAACGCATCAAAAGAAGATGAAAACACATAAAAGGGATATAAAATTAAATTTATTGAATGGCCCCATCCCATCTAGTGTTCCTACAAGGCAGAAGAGAAAGAAAGTGAAAAAAACTGGCAAAGAAAGTGTACAAGGTGAGTGGAGATAGGATAATCCGTTAAGAGACCAAAGAGCAATAGACTTGTCGGTGGTATGAGAAGAAATAAATAAAAATCTAAGAAATGGGGCAAGAAAAAAGACAGGCAAATGGAGGAAGAGTAGGTAGGGCCTAGGAAAAGGTATGGAAAATATTGATGCCATGTGTCTGAAGGATGTCTGTGAGAGAGATCAGTCTATTTTCCAGCTTGAAACGATGTCAATCACTCAAGGCAGATGAGACAATGTCTATGACTTTGACACCAGCCTTGCACCAGCGTCCAGAAACATTAAAGTGGTTGGAAATCGAGGAACCAGAGTTCTTATAGATGTTTATAGGGTGTTGACTGAAGCACACAAAGCGTTCCAACCTAAGCTCAAAAATGTTTGTTCGGCCACATTGGCGACAAATTATGAAGAACATGCAGTTGCTGGATTTGCAGTTGATTCCTTCTTTGATATTGAGCACTGTTTTTAGGGAAGACTACCCAACGTGTTTGGATAACATAGGACATGTAATGCAACAACGCGTATTCTTACAAGGAATGGTGCCAAGGTGGTTGTAAGAGGTAATGTTAATACAGCTGCTAACCAACAGGTACCACAAATTTTTGTCACATTTGTAGGCAACAAGGTGAAGATAATAGCATAACTGGAAGGTGGAAGAATCAGAATGTTTCTATGTGATGAAAGAGATGTTCATGTCTTCATGGTGCTTATTTATGTAGTGTCTGAAATGTCTTTGGTGATTGTTGAAAATGAGATGTAATGTGAGATACATTTGAGCTGTGGGATATTTATAGTTAGTGTTATATGGAGTGCTATGTCACTAATATGTGAGATAACCACAATACGACAAGTCCCTCCCCTTGAGTTGGGGAACTTGCAACCCTCAAAATAATTTGACCTGATAATCCAAAATGGCGTTCCTGTAATAATCTCGCTCATAATCTGTAGCTGCATAATACTTGACAGTTTCAAAGTTGATTAAGGTGTCTACAGCCCTGGCGTTAGCCTCGTTGTCTCTGCGGTTTCTCTGTCGCCGATACTTTGTTCTCCATTCTGTGGCCTTGACAGTGGCACCTGAGATGGAAAGTTTAATTTACATCTATTGTAGGTCTGATGTGCATTGGGTATTGGATGTGTTTCATTCACAGAAAATT
This sequence comes from Ariolimax columbianus, assembly GCA_036924085.1. NCBI lineage: Eukaryota > Metazoa > Mollusca > Gastropoda > Stylommatophora > Arionidae > Ariolimax > Ariolimax columbianus. The sequence goes on along the minus strand of JAVGWX010000003.1, from coordinate 130,489,459 downwards.
CTAGTATATCTGAGATTTTTTTAGTGATCTACGACCTTTGATTCACAATAAGTAAAGGAATTATGCTAATACTCCTGCTACCTATCTGTATCTAAGAATTTATACTCTTTTTATGTCAACACAATCTAAACTTTTATTTACATTTAACTAAGACTAAACTATAACATACTTTTTGCATAAGTGAAAGATAAGATCAACCCCTGAAGCAGGATCAACAGTATAAGTGAATAAGATCTGATCTATGTTTTTTATCTATAACGAAAAGTAGATGTAAAGGGTAGCCCAAAAGAAACCATAACTAAAGTTAGAAAAATATATAACTTTATTCATTTTTATTTAAAAATTATGATATTTATAAAAAATGATTACATATTGATAATCAAACATGGAAATAAAAGTGAAATATAATTGGAAATTAATTCAAGGCTTGGCAATAAGGTTATCCAATCGCAGGGTATGGTAATGTGTTATGTCAAACTAAACTAATGATAGTTTTCTACTGGTGATACTAACCTGACAGAAGTACTATACACATTAGATTATGAAACATGGATACTGCAATGGATAATAACTTGTACATAAACCTGCTGCCTTATTTAAAAAGAAACATACTTAAGTACATGGCCATGCTGAGAAAGACAATGACACCAAACAAGTAGTTGAAGGCAGTAACAAAGTAAACAATGGCGATAACTATGTCTGCAATGGTGGGTAGGATCTGGAACAAGATGTAACTGTGGATGAAAATTGAGAAGAGGTTTAGGTAAAAGTGTAAAAATCATACTACAATGCCACAATACATTAACAATCAATACTTATCACATTGTTGTAAAACTCATACATTTGTAGCACTATATTTCAATTTATACTCAACTCTTTCAGGACTTGATTATTTTTTAGTTTGAAACAAAATAATTTTTAATTTTGAAGAAAAAAAAATTACTGCATGCTTTTATCTATGTTTCTACTTTACACCATAATTAGATAAACATATTAATATTGTATATCACTGAGAAGGGAAATGTTTACAGAAAATGAACATAACAGTAAATTTTTTATATATGATTTTTTGTCAGAATAAATGCGTTGTAAAAACAACAAAAAATGTTAAGAAACATAATTTATACATCACAATATTGTAACTCTCCTTAATTTGTCAATGGTTTAAAGTGTTTCTATTCATTTTTCTGGCAATTTTATACACAAGAAAAAGTCCTTCAAAACACAGTTTATTTGATGTATTTATGTCCATAAATACTGAAGATGAACATTTTTCTCAACGACTCCAGATTCAATATGAAAAATGTATCAAAGTTTAATTGAAATGCAACATCTAGCACCTCTTTTTTGGTAAAATTCCGGTAAGAGAACTATTCTAGTCTTAGCAGGAAAGCATCCTTCACATAAAAACCCAATCGCCAATCTGTGAAACAAAGAAATTTGTTGTCCACTTTAGTGGTTAAAGGTCCTGTAGGGTTTTGTTAGAGAGCCACTTTAGTGGCTATCGGTCTGGAACGAGCTGAGGACCACACATCTGTCCTAATCATCATATAAGAAGCAAAGATGGAACAGTGAATAACCTGACAGCAACCAGCGGTTCCATTCTGTTAGCAATCTCTCCTCTTCCTAAATCTTCTTGAATAATCCTTGCAATGTATCAGTGGCCTTATCTATATCTGCCAATATGGCTTCTGCTGCTATTCCATCTGGTCCTGCCACTTTCCCTTTCTTGAGTTTAGTTATGGCCCTTTGGATTTCTATCTTATTTGGTGGGTTGCTGTCCAAGTACAGGGTATCCTCTGCTGGTAGGATGTTTGGTGTTTCTTGTGGTGGAGGTCTGTTTAGACTTAAATACTCAACTCATCGTTTATGTTGTTCCTCCGTTGATGTCAATATCCTGCCTTCTCTATCTTTGATTGGTTTATCTGTCGGTATATATCTATTTGCCATTTTCTTTGTTAATGAGTAGAGATCTCTCATATCTCCTCTCTCTGCTGCCTCCTGCGCCAGCTTATCAATATATTCCCTTTTATTTTTCCTTATACATGGCTTGACCTCTTTGTCTGTAACAGTATAATTACTCTGTGCTTCTGCTTGGTGGCTCGGGTTTGGCAATTGTTGAGTATAGCTTTCTTCTTTTTCCGTTCTTCTATTTTATGTAATGTCTCTGTTGTGATCCATTCTTTGTGTTGTTCTTTGTGTTGGTTTCTCTTGAATCCCACAGTTTTTTCACATGTCTTATTCAACATCTCTTTAGCCTGGTCCCACATACTATTAATGTCCAATTCATTACCCTCATATAGCTCTTGTAGCACTTGATATCTGTTTTAACGAAGTTTTAAGCTCAATTCTGTCTTCTTCTCTTGGTGTTGCAATAAGTGTATGTTATATCTTGTTCTCCTTGTGCTAGGTTCTTTTTTAGTTTGAGCTGCAAAAT